>JACCHZ010000139.1:0-600000 GCA_018907045.1 Wiebesia pumilae
TCGTTTTGGTTCGTTTGAGCGAGGGGCCCCGTGGGTTATCGAGAGCTAAGCGGTAACCTGACCGGCCATTATAATCGCATCAAGCCACGAGGAGGTTGCGCTGGAGGAGGAACGAGGAGGAACGAGGAGGAACGAGGAGGAACGAGGAGGAACGAGGAGGAACGAGGAGGAACGAGGAGGAACGAGGAGGCACGAGGAGGCACGAGGAGGCACGAGGAGGCACGAGGAGGCACGAGGAGGAACGAGGAAGAAGAGCGGAGCGCGCGGGAAAGGAGAAGAAAAAGAGGACGAGGCCAGCGAAGGGGGAGAAGGGCCCTACAATTTATTCCGTGTAATTTCGAGAGAGGCTCCTTGGGCACCCGGGACGTCGACCCCCGAGTGAAATTTTGGGGTCCGAATTTTCTGAAATTGATGGCCTACCGCCTGGATCTCTACTCTCCCTCTACTCGAGCCTACGGCCAATCTCCTTTGTCCTTCTTCTTCTTCTTCTTCTTCTTCTATCTTTTATATGTTATTCAAAGTGCCACCCACTTGAGCGAACGAGATCCGGCAGGTTTTCCGTAAAGAGTCTCGGAACTCGTCGGGATCGCACGGATCCGTTCTACGCGCGCATCCTTCGATCACGGACATTGTTTACCGATTATCGCCAGTCGCTTTTGCTCGCTCTCCTTGAGATGACGCTCGGCCGCGTTTTTTCCTTCGTCAACTCCTCTTTTTCTTCCCAATCGTCCGATCCCGCTCGAGTCGTCCCGTCGTCCCAACTCTCAAACGACTTCTCTATCTCTATTACAAAAGTGTCGTTACGGGAGACCTCGAACGATCACGAATTCCGAATGACGAATCACGATCGAGTATTTACCGCGTTAAACGAGACTGTCTCTTAAGCTTTTATTAGCCGAGGGCCTTTTTCGTCATTCTGGACCAAGCCGGTCTTTAATTTATCGTTGGGAAACATTTTTATTAACCCGAGAGTTTTATTAACTCGGCGATCAGGTAGTCGGGCGTCGAATCGCAACTCGAAAAGCGCGAAAAGGCCGAAAATATAATTTTCGGTCAGTGTGGCCGTTGACAGAGTGTCGTCATAAGGAGGAATGAGATAAACGGCGGAAAATAAGTGAAACGGATCCGAGCGGGTAACCGGGGCAATTTTCACTTGGATTAATGGAAATATTAAAGGAAGCAAAAGTTGCCGAGTAGATATTGTCGGAACTTGTTGTAGCCCAGCTGATAATAATGCAGAGAGCGAGCTACCGCATTTTAATTTAAAAGCCAAGAAATTTAAAACGAAAGTCTATTAAAATACTCGGGGAATATCAAGCCGAAAGGCCAATCATCTCTCGAGCACGAAAAATTCGTCGCAAGAAAGCGCCCGTAAAGCGCCCGTAAAGCGCCCGTAAAGCGCCCGTAAAGCGCCATTAGCCCTTGTACACACAGACGGCAAGGCGCATATCGTTAAAAACCATTTTAGAAAAATGAAAGTTGCCCGCAAGGGTCGCCCGTAATAGCCTCCGCGTGTAGCGCATGCGGGGCGCCGCTCGTTGCGTTTTTATCATACATGCATAAATGCACGGCAGCGGCGCGCGAGTAATGCACCTCGAAAAGATTCGCAAATAAGTTCGGTCTCTCTTTCGATGCCGTGGCACGAAATTTCCATAACGTTTGATATACGGTGCGCAGGTAAATACGGTGCCGCTTAAAGGTGAGATGCGTTTGTGTGCTTTCGTAGGCTCTCGCGGCCGCCTATGTGTACGTAGGTACGTCACGCATCCATTGTATATACTTTGCCTAGGAAATAATGTACAGTCGGGGCTCGCTCGCTCGCATTATATTATAATGGCACGTGGGACTGTGGCCTAATGGCTTCCAAGTATGCATTCCGAAAAACACACAGATGGCTTCTTCCGCCTTTAACCCCTTCTCGACTCCCGAAATTCTATCTGTCTCTTTATCTCTATCTCTCTCTCTCTCTCTCTCTCTCCTCTCTCTCTCTCTCTCGATGCTTGTTTGGGAAAGATCGGCGGAGCCCGAAGGAAAAGGATGAATGCACGGTAGTTCGACATTAATATTCCTTACGGCTCGTCTGATATTCGCAAGAGAACTCGTGAGAGAAGAAAAAGTAACCCCCCGTGTGACATTTTATCGGCGTTCCATTAGCATAGTGGAAAAACTTTCTCACGTGCAAAGCTAAAGATGGTTCAGGGATTCGTCGTGCGAGTTTGAGATATCCGTAACGCCGCTCATACTCTCGCTCCTCTCTCTCTCTCTCTCTCTCTCGCCTCTCTCTCGCCACTCTCTTAGCCTGCCGCACGATTTTCCACGATATTTTTCATAATGTTTCCAAAGTTTTGAGAAGCAAGCCAAGAGGAATAAGGTTTCCCTTATTTTTATGTATTATTTAAATTCCTATACGATGGAAACATCCAACATCCTATAGTTTCAGAAATACATATAATTTTCGACGTTATTGTAATTTATTTTCACTTGGAATGTTCGCATCTGCATTTAAACGTATTTGCGTACTTTCCAAATGATTATCGTCATGGGATAAAAAAAGGCATAACCGTACATTTCACGCGCCCATCGGCCAATTAAATATTATAATTTTATTTCAAGACCATGGCTATCCTTGTATTAATATTAATCGTTGAATTAAATCGACTATCTTAATTGGCTTCGAAGAACAAACTTCCTAAAACCGATGGTATATATTCTTGCTTATTATAATCGGAAATTTGACGCAAAGCATCGAATATTCCAATGGAGCATTGCATCGCATACGTTGCGCAACTCGTGCCATTTGTCAAACAGTTTGTCAAATTTAAAACTCCGACGCTAGGCAGAGCGAGAGAGAGAGCGAGAGAGAGAGAGCGAGAGAGAGAGAGAGAGAGAGAGGGTGAAGAGCGGAGTAGAGCGGAGGAGAGCGGAGGAGAACAAATTACCGAAACTCTCGGTTACCTTATTATTTATCACGCGCTTTCGGCTTGGTAAATGGGATTTCGAAAGAAGCATTTATAAACGGCGAAAGACTAGAGGAGAAGAGCGAGCCTTTACTCGCCGGGATTCCCAAAGAGCGAAGCGATACGAGGCATCAACGGTCTTCTTTCCTCCTCGCGAGGTCGCGTATACCCGCGGCTACCCTTCCTTTTCTTTTTCTCACTCGCTCTCTCTCTCTCTCTCTCTCTCTCTCTCTCACACACACACACCGTCTATCTATCTATCTCTCTCTCTCTCTCTCTCGCTCGCTCGCTCGCTCGCTCCAGGATTTTCATAAAATTCCCATAAATAAGACCACGAATGGACCAGCTTTATTTATATACAATATTTATACGGCACGCATAGCTTGGGCCTTATAGCTTTCTCATCTGTCTCACTCGCGCTCTCCCGCTTTCTTAGTATTCTTGCTACTTCTATTGCTGCATCCCCTTTTTTCCTTTAAATCTATATACTCGTCTTCGTTTCTTTATTTCGAATGTTACAGCGAGTGAGCTTGTGCACACATGTGTACTCTCTCTTTCTCGCGGCTCAATGACGAAGAGTGAAAAGGTCGAAGTAGAGGTATAGAGAGAGAGAGAGAGAGAGAGAGAGAGAGAGAGAGAAGAAAAAACCCTTAGAGTCTCACACCTGTGCGGGTCTCGCGTTATGCCATGTGATCTTTCCGATCTGACCGATAAAACTGCTTCGTTAAGCCGCTGAATAATCGCCTTGTTTTTCGTATCTTTTTCTCTGTATTTACGCTCCGAGTATACATTTTTTACCTGGTCAGAATCGTTATTCTGCTTTTTTCTACAAATAATTAAGCAATTTACATTTTACGTTTCTCGACGAAGAATAGATAATACTGGTGTTATTTTACCTGCATAATTATTTTTACTACCTGCGAACTTAAAATTATCGTATTGTATACCCGTAAATAATAAATATGCCGCTGTTTGCATAGCCGAGAATTATAGTTTATCTAAAAATTTATTGTTAACGGAGGCTCGAAAATAAACGCAAAATATAGTATGGATCTGCATTTATTTGTTGTATCGATGCAAGACTATGATTAGGATTTAATTATATTCCACGTATAACTTATTAACTTATTAATTAATAGGTGAAAAAAATTTATATTTCTTTTTGCACGAGATACGCGTCCTGGATAATTTCTTCAATATTGACAAATTCTTTGATAAATACCTCATCGTTAATAATATAATTTAATTTATATATTTTTTTATTTTATGGTACATATCGGCGGAGAACGCTATTTTTTACTACTTAACGATAAGAGGTTATTCGGATGAATCCCTTATTGCGAAAAGATCATTTACGAAATACGATCGACATCTACGTGATTTTGCCAAGTCGAAAGAATTCCTACGTCAGATTACAAAATCATTCGACGATCATTTGTTATTAATTATACGTTAATTAAGCAACTAATGTTCAACATGTTTCAATCTTGTCAACATTTATTTCCTCTTTCTTTATTACCCACGTGGAAGCCTTTGCCCTTACCGAAAGCCTAATAATAATCGTCGAACCACCATTCCAACGGTGTTGCGATTACGCGAATGAAAGTTCGCGTGCGTGTGCAAGAGAGACAGAGCGAGAGAATGACGGGAGCGAGTGAGACGGGGGCGGGGGAGAATGGAAAAAATTTCCGCGCTGGAACGGAAATATAGCTTTTGCTCGTTCAACTTCCATTCGAGTAGGCGCAATATCGCTCCTGATACGCGGAAGAGGGCTCGAGTGGAACGGGCACGCGCTCATTTGATCCAGTACCGAGCAAAATGAAAAGGAAAAAGAGTTGCGCGAGGGAGGATATCGACATTGAAAAAACAAAACCGTTCCGATACACGCGCGATGCACGCGTACAGATTTGTACCTGTACGCGCGAACCGTATAACTCATCGTCCACTCGACAGCCGTATCAAATAGCTTATATTGGCCCTTCGAGCTATGCAATTTTAAGCGGACTGACGTATTTTGTCGTTGAATAATAACGGAATATTCGCGTAACAACCGGGCGTTCTACCACGTATACCGAGCCCATGCTTAGCTCCTATTGTATGGAAGGAAGGATGCGCTGGTAAATATTGAATTTCTTCGCGATTACTTTGAATCTCCAGGATTTCTAACGGTAAGAGTATCGGTAGACTTGACTCGTGGTACGGATGCCAATTTCGACGAAAGTTTATGGTATTCGGCTGCTACCATCGAGTAACTTTGCACTCCTTCTTATCATTAGCGATAAGTTAATATCATTTAATTTACACGATTTATCGAATTAACGTCCTGGGGACTGCCAGTGGGAAATTGCGCTGAAAATGACGAGTAATTCGACGCGTACCTATAGGATTAAAGTAATTCATTTAAACGCACTCGCTTAATAGGATGGTGGGAAATAATCGCGAATGTTGCGTAGGTGAATCGTATTTGGAATCGAGAACAATTAATGGTCGATGTTTGCAATACCGATCTAGCCTTCTCCTCTTCTGATTTATCGCGACGTTCGAACTAAAGCAAATTAACCGAAGCAACAAAAAGAGCATAAAGAAATTATACGGATTAACTTGGGAATCTTACAACGGGGGATAAGTTGGTTATTTCGTTCGCTCGTGCCGTCAAGCGTTCACGTCGCGTTTTATCTAGAGAATGAAATGGTAAGACAGCACGCAGCCGAAAAAAGGCTACAAGTGGAGCCTTGGGACGGGAGGGTAAGTCGAATGGATTCGGGCGTGTGTGCAGAGAGCGAGAGACCAAGGGATGCGAATAATAAATCAAGTGGAAGGGTTGCTGGACCATACTCGTCGTATCGACACGGGAGAAATAAAGAGCGAGACGCGAGAGCGGGCAAGCAAGATAGATAGAGAGTGAGAAAAGTAGTCGACCATGGCCTTGGAGCTCCAAGAGTGAGAGAGAGTTGCTATATATGTATATATACACGATGTGCGCAGAGACCGGTCCCGAAAAAAGGGCAGTAAAGATAGACACGGGAAGGTGGATGGTAAGTGGTGGTTGTCGGGGATAGAGAAGGAAAAAAGCAGAGCGAACGGACGGACGAACGGACGGACGAACGAACGGATGGACGGGCGGACGAAGGAAGAGTCTGGAAGAAAGGAACAAGGAGAGAAGTTGCCTTGCAGCCAAGAGCAGCAGCAGCGGCAGCAGCAGCGGCAGCAGCAGCGGCAGCAGCAGCGGCAGCAGCAGCGGCAGCAGCAGCGGCAGCAGCAACAGCAGCGGCAGCAGCGGCAGCAGCAACAGCAGCGGCGGCAACGGCAGCAACGGCAACGGCGGCAGCAACAGCAGCAAGACGACTGAAGATATCAATCAACGGTCGCATTGTGCTGCGGGGATAATTTGACGCGCGGCTGAAAGGGCCCCGGATCTCGAATTCCACGATCGGATAATGGTCCTCGTGTCGGAGGGCCACGAGATGAGAAAAAAAAAGGAAGTGAAAAGGAGAGAAGTACCAGCGCACGGTCCGGGCATGAACGCAAGCAGCAGAGGAGGACTAGGAAAACTTCTCGTTCGTTCGGGGCCCTTCGATCCTCGCGCGCCTCCTACTCGATAATATCCCCCTCGATTCCCCACCACTTGCACTACCTAAGCCCTCCGAGGGATAAAAGGGAAGAGGGATAGAACGGGCCCAGCCTCCCGCCTACGCAAGCGATGACATCGACTTTTCAAATTTATACCCTCCCGTAGCGGTGAACTTCTGCTCCCTCGCTGATATTTTTCCACGCATTCGGTGCGCGCCTCCTTGCGTGCGCGGTTATTTATCGATAATCGAAATAACAAATGCGATACATCGCTCTGCTGTGGGAAGTTTTTACCGAGCAACATTTATTCTTTCCTCGATGCACTCTTTCTTGGGTAGATTTTTCAACGTTTTTTTCTCCCTCCTTTTTCTTTATTTCCAGGCGAGTTATGGAGCTTTTTTACGTTTTCTTATTTTGTCTTCTCCTTAACGGCGAGGCTTATGCGGCGATTTTTCACAACTCTGGCCTGCAGTGCGTTGAAAGAAAAAAAGAGTTTTTTGCTCATGTGTAAAAGAAGCAAGTTGCATAATGGCCTTGGCTCGTTTCTTTCCTTTCTCTCGCTTCTTCTCTCGCTTCTTCTCTCGCTTCTTCTTTCGCGTCTTTCGCGTCTTTCGCGTCTTTCGCGTCTTTAGCTTCTCTCCTTTCCCTCCACAATCTTGCTCTTTAAATTAGAAAATAATATTACCGGAGAGCTGGCTCGTTACTTTAGTTTGCGTAAAAAATTTCTAGCTGGATATAATGACATTAATTAACTTACTTCCGAAAGAAATATTTTACGCGCACTTTGCGCACTCGAGCAGCTTCGAGTCCTCGCCCAATACGACGATCTACCGCGGATGGCCAAGGGCTTACAACGCCATTTAATTCGGAGGTAATAATGCGCAAATTACCAGTGCCCCTTTGGCTAGAGACTCTCGCCGCATTTGCGTACTCACTCTAAGCCATATTAACACAAGCAGCAACGACGAAGCGCGTCTCAATTCGCGTTCCTTTCCGTTTCATCGACGAACGACGACGACGACGACGACGACGACGACGACGACTCCTGCGACGCTCACGAGGGACTCGCTAACGTTTAATTGCGAAAGCAGTACGGGGTTAAACGAGGTCGAAACGCGCATCCCGAATCAGGACGCAATCTTTGCACTCGGTGGCTCTTGCTCAATCGCTCAGCTGAAGTACGGGCGAGGAGTTAGACGAGGAGTTAGTCGCACTTGTAAGCTGCTCGCGCATACGAATACGCATTTATTCGCGAAGCAACGTGGAAAAGGGCTTTCGCAACGACCATCGGTCCGGGCAAGGAGGCGCGCGGTGTGACGCGACTCACCCATCCGAGCGCTACTTTGCCAGGGTGGCGTATCCTCGCTTTCCCATCAGCCAGCACGCGCTAACAATTGCCGCGCGTGATGCTTTCGCAAAACAGGAAAAATTTAGCGTGCACTCGAAAGAACACGTATAACGAGTTCCATAAGCGCGTGCACATCGCGGTCGCACAATGGTCCCTTACCGTTGGCACCCGAACTACCGAGCGCGATTCGTTCCGTGTAACGCTTACGCATTTTCAGCGGCCGCCGCGCGTTTACGATACTTTCTCTTCCCGTCGCGGCCTTACGTACATTTGCCAATGGAAAGAGGCTAATACGAAACACTTTTTTATACGTCGCGATTTCGATCGGCGAGAAGTTATAAAAATAAACGATGGGGGTAGAGAGGAGGTGAAGGATAAAAAAGGGACCAAGCTAAGTGCGCAATAATTCTTCGGTATGGATTTCAGGTCTTTTACCGATTTTAACCGTGAGCGAAGCGGTGAACGAGCGAGCGAGCGAGAGAGAGAGAGAGAGAGAGAGAGAACGCTAACCTTTCCGCGACAGGATGGTTTCAGTCAGCCCTAACGTTGAAATATTATTCGACTATTCCTCGGTAATGACTCAATCGCGTGCGTTTAACGTTGCCTCCCTCTGATACGTCAGTCGGTGAGATCCCGTCGACTGCTATTTTTCTCCTTTGCCCCAAGTTATACTTCCCCGCTGAGATAACCAAGTAACGAGAATATCGCGTACGCGAGACAAAGACTGTCGAGTTGAAACTAGAAGTTTCGCCGTGTTACGACGGTTCATTCCCGTGGTTGTTACTCGTCCTTTATTTCTATTCCTTTGCGTTCGTTATCGAACGCAAACGTTTCATTCCGTTTCATTCCGTTTCATTCCGTTTCATTCCGTTTAATTCCGTTTAATTCCGCGCGTTCCTCGATGTTTCTTCGTTTACTTTACTTCAATTGAAAATACACGAACTGGCGAATAAATATTCTTGGTAACAAACCCGTCATCGTTCAAACGTGCGTAGCGCGAACGAAATACGAATTTTCGTTCGAGGTTTACTTTACCGGAACGAACAGGTGCCTCGGTTCCATTTTCAAATTCCGTTTGACGACGATTTAATATTAAAGTATGCGATTCGTTGGAACGTGAAAAAAGTATCGAGCGAATAGAGCACAATTATTTCAAGAGGAATCTGTCTGTTCGTCACACTTGTTCGACCCTTTCTTAGCTTAGATTTAATTTTCCGTTGCGCTAAAATGACATTCTATTACTCTGATGAAATACTCGTCGACGTAACGGAACTTTATCGTCGGCGATCATTATTTACCTGGTTAGACTAGGATTTAGCCATGATTTCAAAGGAAATCGCGAATCTAAAATTGTAAAATTACCTGGAACGTGGAGCTGTACGTTGGCGTGAATTTCTTCAACGTTTTAAGCAGGCAACATTAACTAGACGAAAGGCAAATAAAGGCAAATATTTACCCGCGTATTACCTAACGATTTTCATTCGCTCCCGAGTAAAGATTCTGCAATTACAATGAAAAATGCGTACTGCATAGAAATGAGAATAATTAACGATCGCATCGTTATTTCGTATGCCCGGACAAATGAGCTATTCCAATCCGTCAAATTAAATGAAAAGATAAAAAGTTTCGCCGGTACTTTATTACCCGATGAAAACCACTTGACTCTAACGCTCGAGCAAACAATCTTAAGTATCGAAAAGCCAAACTTTTCTCGCCTCTGTATTTTGACATTTTTTAATTCCTATCCCATCGGAAGGGCCATTATATTGAGCGCGAAACCCGGGATAATCCGATTTTCTTCGAATTTCCACTGATTTTCGCCGCGGGGGACGACGCCAATGATGATGGCGTTTTCCTTTATCCGCTCTTAGCTCTCTATATCTCTCTTTTCTTTGCCTTGTGAAGGGAAAAGGATGCTAAACTTTCGAATGGGGTTCCGTTCTTTACTTTCTTCCCGAGCTCCAGAGGATCCTGCTTACAATGAGAATCGATCCGGGGAGCACAGGGTTGCAACTACCTGTTCGTCAGCACGGCACGCGCGAGGCTCTTCAATCTCTCTCCCTCTCTCACCCTCTCACCCTCTGTCTCTAGGCTGTATTCACTCGTCTTTAGAGAAAGGAAAAACGATAAGTATAAAAAGAACCGCTTACCTGGGATACTCGGACTGAAAGGAGCGCTATTTACTGGATGTTTAGGGACTTTAGAGATACTTGGTATTGCTCCGTTGAATGGGCGAGCAGCGATGATTGTTCGTGCGGTTTGCCGTTCGACCTCGTGCTCCAACGAGACGAGAGCGTTTCCGTCCAGAGGATCGCGGGACGGGGCGACGGGAAAAGCGCATACGCTCGAGTCCAGCGACGGACGGACGTATGCGCTTTCCATCGACTGGTCGACTAATTTTGATCGACGGTAGAGATACGCAGCCGCGTGGAATCGAGTGCTCCGTGTCCAGAAAAAGCCGTGTGCGCCCGTACGATAACGAAGTCGACGACACGTTCCGTTGAAAAGCTCGGTAAGGGAGGCGGTGGGCCGAGTCACGAAATAATCAGCATCATCGATCACAAATCCAAAGGCGCGAGCGGGAGAAAAGACGTCGTTGGGCAATGAGGGACGCGAGAGGCGGAGCGGAGGAAGCCGCGGAGGCTCGATCGATGTTCAACACGATGCCGAACATCGGCGCCTTCGTGGCACTTTCGAGGCGAGACGACGCCGTCTTTCGTAAAAGAATATCTTTCCTCGTATACTCTGCTTACCTTAGCTCGCGCGAGTCCCGTCAAGATCTTCTACGTCGGGGATGAAGATGGATCGGCCCTGCGAGGCGGAGATCGCCGAGGATCGCCGAGGATCGCTGCGAGGATCGCGTGCGAGGAAAATCGCAGTTCTGTTAATCAGTCTCGTATGCTCGTACGCATCTCCCGTCTCCCCGAGATAAGAGTAACGAGCTCGACGTGCAGTTCACTTTCATCTTCGCACATTTTTACATCATCAGTTTGCACTTCGCGCACTGGTGGCTCGTGGCTGTTCCCTCGGCAAGAAAATAAAGTCGAGGATCCTCCATCCGGAGCTAGTCCCAGCCTCGTTTTCCATCTCCTTCTTTCTCCATTTCTTCGGCCTCGAGAGAACGCGAAGGACTTCCTTCCAAGAAAGATCGTTGCACTTTTAAGGTAGCCTAGTCTCGCGTTTTATGCGTCTCTCTCTCTCTCTCTCTCTCTCTCTCTCTCGCTCTATCTCTCGCTCCCTCTCTCTCCTTCTCGTTCGCGTGCTGCTCGTGCTCGGAGGGAGGAAGAAGGGTCGTTCGCTCGTCGTCGCCGTCGTGCAGTCGCTCGTTCGTGGAAAGAAGCCTCTCCGTTCGTCCCGAGTCACCCGAACTCGCTCTCCTCCGTCCTCTCCCTAGTCCACGAGTGCGTCGGTGCTCGTCCGCTCGAAGTCAACGGTATTCGATACGTTCTTCTTCTTCTTCTTCTTCTTCTTCTTCTTCTTCTTCTTCGTGCATCTTCCTCTTTCTCTCCGAATGCGTTGGGTCGTGCAGGTGCACGGCGTAGCGCGTGTGCCGCCTTCAACTTCCTCTCTCTCTTTCTCGTCCAAGTTTCGGTAATAGAGCTCCGAGGCAGGAACTGCTGCTTCCGCATTTCGCCGAAGACTGAGCCGTCGGCCGCGACATCCTCGTCTCCTAGGCTGGCTTCCGCTCTCTCGCTCTCTCTCTCTCTCTCTCTCTCTCTCTCTCTCTCTCTGTCTCTCGCTCTCGCTCTCTGTCGCTCTACCTCGACGTCCTCGAGGTCGCAGTCGAGCACGCAGAGTCTGGGTACGAGCCAAGTGTCGACGTGCCAGCCGCTCGTGTCGAGCCGCTCTGACGTTCTGTGGCGAGGACCGCGAGTCGACATGTCCGCTGGCAGCAGTGCAGTCGCGACGAGTCGCGGCGGCTTCCGCTTCCAAGACTACGAGTCCGCGCTCCGATCTCCCACCATCGCGGCCCGTCGCCTCGCGCACGTTCCCCGTCCCACTCGCACCCGCGGATCGCGTCCCCCACCCGCTCGCGACATGCATACGCGATCGTAGGTGAACGCCACCCCCTACCCCCGTGCGGGTGCTCCACGCGCACGCCCGGAGCCTCGTGGCGCGGCCGCAGGGTGGCGATAGCGCCCGCTCGCGCCCTGGAGCGGGGCCGGGCGGCGGGGGTGAGGCGCCCACTTCCCCTCGCTTATTCCATCACCCGACGTCCCCCCGACGCCCCCCCACGTCTTCCCGAGGCTCGTGGGGCGCTCACTCCCGCGAGACCCGTGGCTCCTGGTGGGGACGGACCTACCGGAGTCCATTGGTGGGGTGGTAGGAGGGGGAGACGCGTCGGCACGCGCGCACGTTCGCGCCCGGACTCGCGGATCTCGAAGATGCTGGACTTGGAAGTGGTCCGCACGCCGGACACTCGGCCGACTTTTCCCGTTTCACGAGGGACGCGGCGCTCAGCCGAAGATGTTGGCCTTTGACGATTATAGGGATGACTTGACAGTCGTTTTTACGAGGAATAGCGGCAACCTTTTTTACTTCCCGAGGAATTTTAATGGGACGTTAGCGACCGCGACTGAATATGACTTTTGAAGTTGATATTAACTCTTGTCTGTAATAATCGCTAGGACGACTGCTTGATACGATGTACACTTGAATCTAATAATTGCTCCTTATCCAATTATGTTAAAAATTTCAATTTACAACACGCACTCTCGTTTGAATTACTTTCTTCTTTCGTTAGATGTTTAAATTTGAAATTTAAATATTTGACGAACGTTTTTATATACTTTTAATTAGTTCTTGATTAAACTTTTCTTTCTTCAAATTGCATAATACACGATTACGCGACATTTACATCGCATAAGAAAAGAATTAACGCGTGATCTTCGATATAAAACTTTTAAGGTTCATGAGCTTGTGCAGTCTGCATTCGACGTTACGCGTTTTAAAATTAAATTGTTACGCGTTACTGCTGCTATTATCCTTCCATCTGCTTAAAATACAAATTTCACGTTAACGTTCTTCTGTTGTCTCTTGCTTTAAGAATATACGAAAATCGACGGAAAACTAATAATACACAAATTAAGCAGACGATTAATTTGTTTAATTTTATAATTTTACGTTGTACAAGTGCTATAGGTCGGAAAACAAATTTTATCCGAGAAACAATCTCTCTCGTTAAAAGAATTATAACAATCTTTAGCGAATGAAATAATTGTCTGTCATCAACTGTCATTTGTTTTTAAATAAAAAGGAAAAAAGATTAGTTGTGAAAGCACTCGAAATATATTTCTTCTACTGTTTTTCCCAACAGAAACATCGATATTATTTTTAGTTTATCACACGTACACAAAAGACTGATATAATTTACGAATTGTGAAAATCAATTCTTACAAACTTACTACTAGAAACTTTCTCAAATATTGGAATATTTTTCTAAATCGACGTTATAAGATATTATTACATTTTTATTCATGTACAAATATAGAAGAATAAACAGAAGGTTTCTATTTAAAGCAACTTTCAAATAATCGTTATATTTGTGTATAGACAAGTTAGTATAATAGTTAATATAATACGATTGCTTAAATATTATTATTACGCTTTCCGTTTTAAATTACAAACGTAAATATATTTTCTCAATTCGTAAATGATTTGGAATTGAGAACTAATACGATCGTGCATGGCTCTTATGAAACGCGAAAATTTATTCATTATTAATAAATAGACGTGTTGCACTCGTACCTTTTCCGAATGATAAATATTTACACGTTGAATAAGTAATGCGCGCGCGCGTGCGTGAGCGTGTGTTAAATTTAATAAATACATATTCGAATAATCAGAGGAAAGTATTTCATTTCATTCGCTGAATATTTTTACGTGATAAATATTCCCGTTCAATTTTTATTAAATTAAAATTTTCAATAGACAATAAATGTGCATCGAAGTAAGATAATTTTCAATTTTCACGCGTTGTAGACTCATTCCATCGCCGGCTTAAAGGGATGTGCCAAGTTAATTTAGGTACATTTCGAAGCAAGTATTTCGAAAGAAATATTTTTCCATCGTTGACGCGATTCCAAACGAATGTTCAAATTATTTTCTTACGTCGTTATAGAAATTTGCAAGCATTTCTTTTCGCAATAAAAATATGTATTAATCGTTTAATGGATATAAAAGTCTTGGTCGAAAAATTGTGCAATAACGAGTAAAGGAACGTCGTGCAATTACTAATAACTTGATAATCGCGCTCGTATTCCAAAAACACAAAAGTTTGTTCGGTGTTTATCATTCGGGTAAATTTATGCGTCAATGTAAAAGGTAACGAATAATTCGAAATTCCTTTTGTAATCGGCAATAATGAGTGAAGTACTATCGTTCAACGGTTTCTTTGTCTCATCGGAATCATGTCGTTTCGATAAATCTTATTGATGGGTATCGCCGTATCAAATAAAAATTTCTATTCCGCGCGTAAAACGGAAGAAAACAAAAAAATCACACCAAGCGGAAAATACCAATGCAACTGATTCCCAAAATATGACCGCGGATACATTTGCCGAATGTCTGAAAAATGAATTAAAAACGCATTTTTAATCGCCGATCAGCGCCGCTAACCCGAGCAAGCAATTTATTCCTCGACGAAAAGCGCTCCATACGAAAATTCACCGAACATTACCTTATGCCGAAGCAAATGTCCACCAGGATATTCCCTTGCAACGAATACCGCGGAATGCACCTTCCGAGTATCCTTGGCGTCTGCTCGCAAGAAATAAACTTTAAAACCCTAATCGACGACAAGCGGAACGCCGACCTCCTATTACCAAAAAAATGCACACAATTTTCCCGATATCGCGCGAAAACATCGTACGAGAACGTCATAGGAAGGAAGTAGGCGACTCGATTAACGGGATTCGTCATTAACGAAGCGGAAACTCGTGAAGCGATCGCTCGAATAAATCAAAGGAAAGCACGAGAAAGCGCGCGCTACTATTGCTATCTTTCGCAACATCGCGTTACGAAAGATCATCGCGAGCGTCCCAAGAGCTCTCGTTAATTTAACTAAATGGCCATAATAGTCAAGTCGACTCACATGACTGCGTACATGCGGGGGCTGCATATCTCTCTCAATTACCATTTCACAACACCACGTCTGCCGCTCCATGCGCGCAATACCTATGAGAGACTCGGATCTCTCGCGTGCCCTCGCACTCGTACACACACGCGCACACGTATCTCAAGCCTCCAGCATCCCTTGCGACATGGCCGATCCTCCGTCGCTCCTCCGTCGCTCGTTCGTCGATCTCCGCGGGAGACCGGGACCCGGAGCTAACGAGCGACCGACCGAGCCGCCGACCGAGCCACCGACCGAGCCACCGACCGAGCCAACGGACGAGAGGAGTCTGTGCGTGACGATAAGAGGGTTGGCACGCGTACAACTGGCTCCGGGCGAGCACGACCGGCTCGTCCTAAGCCGGTGCGGCGCACGCGAGTCCGACCCCCCCAATCACCCCGGCGCTTTCCCGAACTAAAAGCTCCCTATCCCTTCTACCCGCGACCAGGAGCACTCGGCTCGCGGTCGTCGTCGGGGCGGAGGGGTGGCGGGGCCCCGTCATCCCCTGGCGTCCTGCGTGTCCGCGCGCGAATTCCGGAATTCTCGCGGATACGCGCGACCCGCGTTCGCTCCACCCCGTGGAAGATGCGCGATCTTTTTTCGTAACTCCGCCTAGCTACGGCGGCGGCGGCGGCGGCGGTGGCGACGGTGGTGGTGGCGACGGTGGCGGTGGCGACGGTGGCGGTGGCGACGCTGCTGGAGCCGGCGGTGGTGGAGGCGACACGCGGAAAAGGGGCGAAAAAAACGAGGCGCGCGTGCACGTACGCGCGCGCCTTCCCCACTTCTTTCGCGAGCCGCCGTCGAGTCCCCGCCCAGCGGGACGCGCGCCGCCCCACCCCACCAGCTCGCATCCCCCTCTGGAGGCTTCCCTTCCTTTTTATTCGCCTATCCCCCTCCCCCGCTGGCGAGCGGGACGCGACGCGCGCCCGCGAATTCTGCGCTCGAGGGGAGCGTCGCGACGTCGCGCGCGGCTCCTCGCGCCATCTGGTGCGCCGTCGGCCGCCGGTACACCAGGACGCTGACGCCGCGGATTCGCGACGGCTAGATGGCACCAATGGTCGTTATCTATGGGCCGCGCGCTACCCATCGCGGGCTCTCGACCCCCTCGAACGGGTTTTCCGATTACGATCTCCTCGGGTTTTCAGCGGTTGCTCGCGATAAGCCCGGGTATCGCTCTTTTGGCGATGTCGAGCGCGGATAGAAAGCGATTGCTATCGGAGTGACCAACTGGACGATCCTCACTTTGGCGTTGGCGGAGTTGCGTTGGAGGCTTCGGTAGTTTGACGAAAGCGCGCTTTGTATCCGGGTTGTTCGGCGCGTTTTAAGCGCATAAAAAAAGCAAGGGATGTTCCAGCAAGGGTGCTCACGTTGTCGCAACGAAGTTTTTCACCGAACGACCCTTATTTCGAATGTCGGATAAGGACTCGATGGAATAATTGTCGATTATACGTATTTAGGCACGCGACGTAATCCGAGTAGTAAAATGTAAAACCTATGGTACGTCCTCGTGTACCTCGGTGAAAATGTGCGAATTCATGGTTACCGACAAAGCACTTTTCATCCCCTTCATTTTTTCTCGTATCTCCTCTTGCACGCTGGCGACACCTGGAGTGAAAAGACGCGAGGGGGAAATCCACCCCATGGTTCAACATGCCCACCACGGTACAACTCAGCCCCTTGCTTAGGTTAGTTGGGAGAAATCCGTAAAGATAAAAGTGAAACTACAATCTTAGTCCGACGACTCTCGCGCGATTTACTCCTTTAAGATGAGAAAAATTACTATTCACTCAAGGCGGGTATTCACGACTGCGAGACGACGAATGTAATGCAATCGCTCTGACAATGCGCGGATAAAATCCGATCAGCCGTTTCGCGGTTATTTAGAGTTTCGCTATTTCGTAAAATTAAATTGCCGGTTACGCCTGGGACATTTGCCAAGCGCACCGCAAATCCTCGAATTTGGTGCGGGCAAAAAGAGAGAGTTGGGTACGGGGCTCAATCGATAATGGGAATCTGCGTCGGTACATTTTTTTGATTGGCTATAGTAGGTATCTACACGCTCGCGGTCTCGGTGCGCCCGAGATTCACGTCCGATTAGCTTGAATTAAGCGCGTAAGATGTTGGTGCGACGAGAGAACGCGCGCGCGCGTATTTTGACGAATATCTGCGTCGTTAAATGCAGGAAAGCAAAGATAGAAGTACGTGCCGCGCTTAGGCACGCGTGCGTACGTTAAATGCAAATACCCGCGGCGAGAGTCACGAAAATGCCCGTATATATCACCGAGAAAGTAGGACTTTATCCGGCAAGAAAGGCAATCGCGTAATTTTGCTCAAACATTTGCTGTTGGGCTTTTCTTGTCTGGGATTTATCGGTCTAATTATTTCCGTCCCGAGGAAAGAAAAAATGCATTTTTCCTGTTTATCGCGCGTGTTTGCTTCATTCGTAATTCGACATTACAAAGTGATCACTTTTCTCTCGTATATCGTTTATAAATCTTTCGAATCGATACATCGAGCAAAATCATTTGGAGCAAATTCATTTCGCGCGATGATCCAAGCACGGTTGTATTTCGTGTAAGGCAGTGGAATAAATTCGACATTAGAAATTGTTTTAAGCTGAGCTTTTTGTAACGTTTTCTATTAATTATCGTCGCGCTTGGGCGAGTTTATTGTCTCAATGTAATTTCGCTTCTGCAAACACTCTTGTACCCGTGTATCTACTTTTACACATTTGTTGTCAATGATTTTTTACAAAAGTATTATTACTCGAATGACACTTCTTTATTAAAGAAATTCTCAAATGACTGTCGAACATATTTTCGACAAAAGTACGTTTGATTTTTACGTTTAATTTAGGCGTGCTGTTGCGATTAGCCGATCTCGTACATCTTTCGGTCTTGTTTCGTTCAACTTGCGATCGGTGATGCATTTTTAAATCATCGACATGCTTTGGGATTTTACAAGGATTTTACAAGGATTTTTAAAATTTTCTTAAACGTCTTATCGTAACGTTATTATGCAGCAAAGAAAGCCTATTTTGCGTACATTTGCGCGTATCTTCGGAAGGTTCATCATGTTCTAAAAAAATCGTTTCCAGCGAATGATAAGAGCAAATAAAGTAATGAAGTTGAAATAATTAACAGATAATAATAATAACGATCGGTTTACTTTTTGTTATCGAGTTACTTTGTGCACGTACTTTTTCAAGTAATCGAAGGAATGCGTAGAAATGATCTCAGTTGATTTTGTCCGTGAAAGATTAATTTCTGCGCTGCTGCTCTGCTTGTTAAATATGTTTCCAAGGAGTTTGATTAATCTCGAATTGTACAATAATTCTTATATAGGAAAATGGATTGATTCGCCGAGTTTAAGAATGAGAATTATTATTCAATGACGCATTTAAGTGTTAAAATTAAAATGAAAGTTAAAGAAATATAGAATCATCGAGTTGAAAAAATTAAATGGAATTTTTATTCAAGAAGAATAATGTTTCCTCCTTATTTTTCAAATTTAATAGCTACGAACGAATGGGAATACAAAATTTAATGATCAAATGTGACAATAAAACGTTTTATAGAAGATAACGTATTGAAGTACTCGCTTTAAAACGTAGACCAAGTTATGGGTTATCATGCGGCGTAAACATTTGCCCAAAATTGTCTAATAAAAATTAAAATTTCCCGCAAAATATATGTATTTGATATTGCACGTTTATAACAATAATGAGTAATGAAATATTTATGCCTATTGCGCTGTTAAGGTGATATAGTTTTATGGCTAACTTTGATGAATTGCTCTTTATGACATTCGACCTATTGCGTGTATTTTAAATCGATAGTCCCAAAAATTTAATGAATTTCGAATTTTGGTATAATACTTCAACAAGACAGGAAGCATCTACAAGAACAGTCGGTTATCATTTTTATAATACCGGTGGGTGGATCGTCAGAAAAACACAGATTCGTTAATTTTCATTTTTATTTACCCATGCGTTCGAGTAGCGCGTTCGAGAACGGAAGAGCATAAACATAATCCGTACAAAATAAAATAAACCCAATGACGTGTGCTCAATGGACATGGATAGTGTATAAGCAATCGCTGTCACATAAATTATAAAAAATTTGTAACGTGCAAGGACATAAAATACGCAAACATTTTACTTTTATTTCCCTTTATTGTTATGCATTAAATGTAATAATAATTGAACGAGTGGGTAATAAAGGTTCGCTTGTAATATCTCGACGAGCGCAACATCCAAGTCTACAAAAGCGTATAAACACTAGCTATTTTCTCATCGTCATACGTTTCCATACGTACGACGATTCTATAAAAATTCAAATCTTTGCGCAAACGCACTAACGAATCTATTACCGAATAGGGTGATTCGCCCCTACGGTAAGTGACACTTGTCGAGTCCACGCATTGGACTTTTATTCTCAAAGCCAGTGACTCGAACTTTTTTATTTCCTGCTCGTTTTCGGGAAAATTCGCGAAACGGAGTTTTCGCGCATCGAGGGCTTATCGTAACGTTGCATTATCGGGTGATTCGAACCGAGGCAAACCTAATGATCGAAGGTCGAGGGCAGGTCATCGGTTTCCATTTGATTAGCCTTCAACCGGGCGCATATGTCACGTGTACCTGTGAAGCCGTGTACCGTCGCACTTGCGCCCCGTGATGCGTTAGTGTCGACGAATATTGGCCTGGATTACGGACTAGTTTGGCACGGTGATTGATGACGCAACAAAGAGGTCCGAGCTCCACAATTTGCCTAATAGCTTACTTTGACGAGCAAAAGAACAGGCTGCCCATCCATTACGAAGAGATGTATTTACGAAATCGAGCCCAGTCCAAGGACGACAGTCTGGTACATTGATTTATATCGACGCTTATACGCTTATTTATATCGGACAACTCTTTCGCTATACAGTACGTGAAAATATCACCTACTTAGATAGCGATTGAAAAATCTAACTTCTGTCGCGTAGCTTGTACGTAACGCGGAGAAAAACCAAATGTTAGTCATAGTAAGGATAATGACAACAAAGACGCCAGTGTTTACGTATTTACGTCAATGGGTTTCTCTGCTGATTGTAAATCTTGGACAAGCGGAGTACAAACGCAAGGGCTACGGTCTTCTGTATCGAACGGGAATAATTAAAATCCTCGAAAATGTAAACAGTGATTGTAGTTTTATTTGTAGATGGAGCTTCGTTTATCTACGGCGAGGGAGATTGGGAGAAGCGCGTTGAGATCAAATGAGCTGAAATGTACTATTATTAGAGTATACGTAGAGGAGTTTATTCTAGTTAGTCTACTGCGAGATATAAGGAATTATAAATTTGTTTATTTCTCAAATTATACGCGATAAAATGAATTTTTTCTAAATAATAAAGCCGTGAATCAAAGTTTTTAATTTCGTGTATATCTGCGCGCTATTTTGAGATTGTATCGGCAATTTTAAGAGGCATTAAGTACAAGTATCAGTGGAATTCGAGTCGATTACTAGAAGGAATAATAACGCTGACTCTAGATGCCTACGTTGTTTAATATCTACTACAGCGTTGACTCAAGTTGCAATAAACTGGCTGATATAATTACGGAATTGCGATATGCATTAATTGGGCAATCCTTAACGCTTCAAACGCTTCCTCTGCAAATTCTTTCATCGGGTCTCCACTACTTCAATACTCCATTCCCTTCAATATTTAAGTTTGCAATTCCAGAAGAATTCCACACACACTTTACTGGATTGGCGAGCTAATGAAACAAGTAAACGTAGCTCTCCAAACCAGCTTCCCAGCAAGTTTATTCGTACGTGAGAAACATCGGCATTTGATCGAGCAAGTGAAATAAAGTGCTGCGATTTGTTGAAAACCGCAACAGAGAGGGTGTGTTTTGGAAGAAATAAGGCCCGTTGAATAACGTAAGATACGACGGGAACTGTCTATTCGATCGGAGTCCTCGGCTAAGCTAGTGCTTATTAACCTAAAAATTTCGCCTGAAAGTTGTAAAAGTCAGTCCTAAAATCTGCGTAGGACATGAAAAGAGTATGAAAGTTAACGCGTCCTTGTTCTCATCCGGGGAGTAAAAAAATTGATGAAAGTACGCTCGTGACGCGCGCGTGTAAACTTCCGCGTAACTGCCGATGTAACGGAGCTATAAAAATCGCGGCGCAAAAGAGTGGGGGGAGGGTCGAGGAAAAAAGTTGGCTCGTATAAATTGCATTGCCGAAAGCCAGGAATGAACTCGACTATGAAAATGGATTAATCGGCTCTTTCCTGAAATGGCGTCGTTTTCCGCGGTACTTTCCTGCAGGTTTGGCTGGCTGTTTCGGTGCCAGTCGGAAGCAGGTGCACCTTTGGTATTACGGTTAGCAGGTCGCCAACCCGCAACCGTTTTACCTGTCGATAGTTTACGAGGGTTCGAAAACTCTCTTCTTTATCCTCGCACTCTTTCTCTCCATTTTACGTACACATACGCTCGTTCCCTCGACTCCTCCATCGTTTCTTGCTTGGTCTCGCTCTTTTCGCGCCGTTTTGAGAGTTGATCTCGCTCACACACACACACAGACTCTCTCTCTCGCTCTCTCTTTCAAAATTACAGTCAGCTTAAGACACCTGTTGATTCGGGCCCGATTCTCTGCACTACTCGTAAGTGTCTCGAGACGTATCGGTTACCCAATAGAAAGCAGTACCAAGGTTTCCGGTTACTTTTTTGGTCTCTCTCTCTTTCTCTTTTTCTGGAGGTTCAAATCCCCGGAGAGAAGAGAAGAGAGAAGGGAAGAAGGACGCAGAGATAGAGTCTGAATCCAGTTACAGAAAACCGGCTCGGTTTGGCTGGTCCTGCTCTCTCTCTCTCTCTCTCTCTCTCTCTCTCTCTCTCTCTCTCTGTCTCTCTCCCCCGATGCTATCTCTGGAGGTCTCGTCTCTTTTCGTGCGGTCCGACATTACATGTATCTTCAACGACTTTGGTTACACGACCAATTGTGAGGGCTGTATAGTCGAGGCCGCAGGTAGTCTTCGCGCGCTCTTGCACAGGTGCGATAACTCCTTTTTCGAATGTAATGCACGCCAGTACACGCCAGTGTTGCAGTGCACTGCAGCTTGGCCGTGTGGTGCCACTTCTTTTCCTCCTTCTTGCTTTTCCACTTCTTTCCGCTCTCTCTCTCTCTCTCTCTCTCTCTCTCTCTCTTCTTTCCTTTCGCCTTTTTACCTTACTTCTTTCGTCCCGGTTATTAAATTATTACGTAATTAAAAGCCACAAAAGTGGGCTTTTAACTAAGGTCTGCGTGTATGCACGAGCGCGCGATTAACGTTAAAACGCTGTTAAGTGAGTAGCTTTGAAGAGGAAGCCAAAGACAGGAAAAGCCGAGATTTACGCGTTGGTAAAATTACGAGATTCAAATTTCTCACACATACGAGTGAGACTCGGATGTAGCTCTCAGGAACGCATAACCTTAGTCTTCCTGGAAAACGTTGCCCCCAAGTGCACCGTTGAAAGGAAGCACACACGTGTTTTCCGCGTGTATTCCGCGAAAGCACAGCTTATATATAGATTGAACTTTTGGATACTTTCGTGAAAATCTACCGAGAAACTGTATTCTTATTTCAGCAAACAAATTAAAATGCTGCAATGTTACGCTTTCCGTGCCGTTATAAGCGACTGATATCGAAAGTTTCATTTACATACGTTGTTCTTCGATCTATCGCCGTATCGATTTTCCGCGTAGGTTTCTGTACGTGTATTTTTTGTTTCATCTTGATCTAGAAAATGCAAATAGTGAGTTGAAGGCAAAATAGAATTCTCTTTTATCAATAGAATAGCAATTCTCCCCTCGACTGTTCTTCTCCCTTCGTCTTGTCTTCGACGTGTTTTAGTCGAAGAATTGAAGAGATTCTAAAAGCAAGCGACAGCTCAAATTAATGTTTCAACCTGCAATTCGTTACATTATTTCAACATCGGGATCTATTGACCTTTTATTAATATAAAAAGAATTTAATATAAAAGGAATATTTTTTCACCGCATTTAAACCCTTTATCCACGGAACATGAGTTTTAAGTCTCATTAAAAAGCAAGCTATTAATTTTTCATCGAATGTTTTTTACGGGAAAAATAACTGCGTTAGAAATTTTATCCGACGAACAAAAGGAGCTAAAAGAATCATGCAGTTTCGATCCAGTTTTTAGATCCATATTCGTTTTATGCATTCTCATGCTAGTCGCTCGTATCTTAAGAAAGAAAAAATGGAGAAGGCAGCTGTTTCGAAATTGACCTGCACCCCGAGGTTATAAATGCGCTCAACTTTCGTGCTTGCTTTTTTAGTTTTCCATTGAGAATAGTCTAATGGCTCTGCAAGAAGAAGGATACAAGGATGCGTGCGTGTGCGTGCATACACCGAGAGAGACAGAGAGAGAGTGAGAGAGGGAGGGAGGGAGAGGGAGGATGGGTGGGGTGAACAAAGAAGAGAAGAGAAAGGAAAAGGTGGCAAGTGCACATACGAGGGAGAAAGGAATAAGGTGCGACTGATGAATCGCAAAATACCAAAATATCCACATGCGCCAAGATCTTTCGTCGATCTGACAGAAAACCGTTAGAACCGGTCTTCCACCCTCGCTCCCACCCCGATCTTTCGCGTTTTTAAAAAAGTTATCGTCTCGCCTTGGCTAGGCCGGGGGCTGCACCGTCCGGGCACCTTAGGATTCCCTTCTTCGCGCCAAAAAAGGCTTCAAAGGCATCTCCAGACAGACGACACCTGTCTTCCTCCTTTCGCTCGATTTCTTCCGCAGCCATATTACTCTCTCTTGCTCTCTTACCCGACTCTCTTCGTCTCCTTCAGCGCCAACTTTCGGTCTCTTTGATGTTTCTCCTTCCTCCCTCTCCGCCCTCGCACTCGCGACGATAAAATAAAACCTGAGAAGGGAATTATTATTTGAGATTGCGCGTGAAAAATGTTTTCGTCCACCGTACATACGAAAGTACCGTACGGAAAGTACCATACATACGACAATTTTTCTTTTTCCTCTTTCTGGACATTAATGCGCGATCTTTTTTGTCGTACGGTCCAAAAAGTTGGGTTGAGCCTTTGTTCTGGTGCAAATGGAAGGACGCGCGCGCGTCACCGTACTTGTACTACAGGCACAATTGCATTGCGTGCAAACAGCTCAAACGTAAAAAAGTCTTAAAGATGCGCTGTCGTAACGTATACGACTCGCACATAAACGGAGACATAATGTCAAACGATAAATTTGTCTGCAGTGAAAGAAGCTTTGAATTTTTGTTTCGTTTGAGAAGTCTCATGAACATCTAGGTTAACGGACATGATAAATATTGTCGTTTGCAAATTATACGTAAATGCTAAGAACCTTTTGCTCGGCATGGTAATTGAATTTCGATGGTAATTGAAATCGTTTTTATGGAAATATGCTTATGTACACTTTTTACCGCGATGTATTTATATAAATTAAATGCTTGAAAATGAATTAAGACAAATTAAAAACAAAATCGAATATGAAAATTAATTGCAAGTTTTTAGAGGGAGAATGTATATATTATTATGACAAAGGTCGCATTCATTTTTAAGAGATCCTTGCGAATAAGATCGGATTGAGACGACAAACTCTGCGATTTTCTCATTCTACTAAATATTCTCAAGGCGTGCATGCTTAATCGAGTCAGTTGGCTTAAGCTACACACATTTGAAAGTAAATAATTTACACTCGGCAGCGGTTCATTTGAGTCTGCAACGGTCATTGTCATTTTAATGTTAATTTCATCGATTTGTAGCGGCAGATTTTTAACAGAAAATAAAATCATTCCGAATATTCCTTACATATTTTGAAAATCTTTGCGATTTGAAGGAAAACTTACGTATTCCGAATACTCTTTTACGTGAATTGCTTTTAACGACTTATAGTTTCATTCAAGAAAAAGAGAGCAACAGCTCGTGCAAAAAGGAAAAATGTTTGCATAATTCTGCCAATTGTTAACGGAAAGCTTTCACGCATCGAACGAATGCAATATTTATGTTGCGAGCGTCGTCTCATGTTGCCAAGCGATTTGAAAAACCGCTTTGAGGATTTTTCACAATATCAGCGATCTCGCATTATTAAGCAGATTTTAGCTTATAATTAGCTAACGCATCAAAAGTCGACAAAAATGACTTTGGTAGCAGCAGCGAGTCGATTGTCGATGCCACTCGTGCGACTCGGAGACAAGGATCGAGGAATCTGTGCGTACGTGTCTGTCGATGAGCGGTAAGAGGTGAGAGAGAGAGAGAGAGAGTGAGAGTGAGAGAGTGGGAGAGTGAGAGAGAGAGAGAGAGAGAGAGGAAGAAGAAGAAGAAGAAGAAGAAGAAACGGGCTCAACGTTTTCGGCTCACAGGCGCATCCAACTCTCGGACTGCTTTGAGAGTCGACCAACTTCCGCGATTCAAGCGACTCGGGCTGTAAAAACGCTGCGGAATATGAAACGCCGTCGTCCGCTGCATGCGAAATAACGTGAAAATGCCTCCGATAATCCTCGCGCAAAACAAGGTAGAAGGAGAAAGAGGGTAAAAAGGAAGAATGCGAGCCTTCTCGCGGGGTCTAACGATTCGTCAAAATCACGCCAAACATTCGGAGAAATTCTCGATTCGCGTGTTGAATCGCAATTTGTCTTTTGTAATAAGAGCGCTCATTGAAAAAGCATAAATAACGGTGCGGACTTTTCCTCCGCGTGCGTATCCTACATTCGAGAAACAGAGGACGAGAAGCCGACTCGTGCATTTTGCTTCTTTTTATCGCTTTTACCGACCTACTCCATTCGGAGTAACGAACTTCCGGCCAACTACGTTATTTAAAGGCTTCCGTCGTCTTTACAGTGGAATTATACTTTTTGGGCAACCGAGATAATAGCAATGACAATTCATTATTTGGAGAAATTTCGACCTCGAGCGACGCGAATTATTTTAATACAACTCTACAATTGCTTAATATAGGGAACCGTCGCTTTTTTACTCGACGCGTACTTCATGCGCGCACGTACGCTCATGAAGTAACTCAAGAGAACAATGTCACTATAAAATCAACAATAATAATAGTTTAAACGGAGGGAGCAAATTGTTTGCCTTGCTTCATCGAAAGTAAGCTTTTTATCATGAGTTTGGATTGATCTTATGAGCATTAAACTCGAAAAAGCACGCGAGACCTTTTCCCAAGCATATGTTACACAATGAAAACGATTTTCAGGGAATAAAAAATGGAATAAGCCGTTGCTTATTGTAAAATCTATCGGACAGGTGTCCAATAAAGTGGAAAAGTTATGGACTTTACTAGGAAAGGTGCGCGCATTAGGCACGGACCCCAATATATGTTCACCTTGAAATTTAAGAAGCTTAAAAAGCATTTGCCGCAGACTCCGCTAGAACGTATAAGCATTCCTTCCCGCGTAGTCCGTATCTAAGGTCTCGGTGAGAAAGAAAGAAAAAGTTGAAAGAATGGAAAAGAAAGAGGAGTGAAGGAGAGGAGCGATGACTAAGACCCAAGAGGGTTGTAGATTTTCAAGATACCGAAGGTATGGTGTTACTGACTCAGACTTAGCAGGTGAATGCCGTTGCGTTGCTGCCGTTGCGTTGCTGCCGTTGCATCGAACGCGAGCTATTTTTATATCGAAACGGACATTAGCCCTTGAATGGTCGCCTCTCCGACTTTTTATGCTTTCGGGCGTAGAAGTAGTTTTCGAAACATTTCCCATAAAGCTGGATAATGTTGTACATTAATAAAAGACCAAGTGTTTGCTCGTTCGTCGGGAGAAACAACCAATGTCCACTGATAGAACGTTCAATTTTACTTTCTATTATAAATATTATTTTTATTTGCATTATCTCGATGAAAGAACGATCGTAAATTACGGCTATTAAGAGCGAGATCATGCACCAGTTCCTGTGTATATTTTCTCTTGTGTACGCGACGCTAAAGCTTAATTTATCACGCTTATATATAGTCTTACACTTGCGCGTCCACGTTAACGTACTTTAATGTACCGAAACGTGATTATTGATACGGTCATTTTATGAAATCTCCACGCATAATAATAACGATAACAACGACGATAACAACAACAACGACGACGACAACGACAACGACGACGACGACGACAACGACAACGGCAACGGCCACTTGTGTTCGTCTATTCCTTGTCGTGCGCGCCTAAGAAATCAAGTAAAACATTGTAATTCATTTCAAGCAATTAATTGGCCGAGACGGCCAATGCATTATCTTACGGAATTACAAAAAATAACGTACCCTCGCGGCTATTTATCGAATTTGCCTCATTACAGTTGGCTTACGGAAACTACTTCGCCTCGCCTACTACCGCACTCGCATAAAGGTGTCGCTATTACAGTCGCACAACTTTTGAGCCTGTATTTGAATATCGATTTATATAAATATTTTCGGATTACCTTGCTATCTCATTCGTAAAAATCCCAAGGAAAATAGATGGAAGTTGAAGCAACGGCATCAAGAATGTCTTGCGACATTTGTAATAAAAACCTACGCTTGGAAACTCGAGCAATCGTAAAATATCATTAAAAATAGCAAAGCTCGAGGAAAGCAAAATTCACGTACCACGTGTATGTCGTAGATCGGATTAGACAGAGAAATGCTAACGGCCTGGAGAATTGGATTTTTTGCCCTCCCAGGTTTTCTCGCTCCCGACGACGTCTTAATAAATATATTATCTTTGTTCGCTTGCGAAATCACCTTTAATCCGTTTATGACAGTCTAACGCTCTCGACTTGTCTTATCGTCGGCGCGTGGGCTATTGCGCAACGGCAATACTTGTAAAATTTACCTTGTAAAAATGTAAAGATAAAATAAAAGGAAAGCGACAGCGCCAGGAGTCGGCACGGATGAAGGACGAGGGTCCCGCGAGGTCTCCCGCAGGGGCGTCGGACGCGTCGCGACACGGACGCCGTAATCCTCGCGCCTCGCCCGCAAGATCGATCGGTCATTTTCGATAATTATCGCGGGGTCGCTCGGGGGCTGCGACATTAGCATAATCACATTAGCGAGTGGTTCGAGCGTAGGTGCGGGGGCCCCACCGGAGAATGGCACTCCCCGGTCGCGAGTAAAGGCTGTAGAAAGGACGCGTGGCTCGAAAATTGCGCAATAAGGCGCAAAGGACAAATGGTTGGACCGCGGCGAAAGGCAAAGAAGAAATAGGAGCAGAGCCGCGTATTGGTCGCGGGAGTTCGGCCGCCCTTCCATCGGGGTTCGCCAGGAATATGCGAGAGTCGGGAATGTTCCGTCCCTTGACTCTCGAATGCTTAGTTACGGATCGATGCGAGCTTGTAACCGTTATCTCGTCTGTTGTCGTTCGTAACGCGTTTATTGCTCGCGCGCTAAATTTCATAATGCACGTACTCGCGCGAATCAGTATCGAACTGCGATAATCTAGGATATTGCGCGGTGGGAAATCTTGCAAAGCTTGTGCAAGACTGTAAACAAATTATCTTTCTTAAATCATCCGCGTTCTCGAATGAGCAGTAGTTTGACATTGCCGTAATGCGCGGAGGCACGTAAAACGTTTAATTTGCGCAATTATTTATTCGCGTCACTCCGAGGCGTGTAAACATCGGCATATGCAAAATTGTATTGCTAATGCAATGGCGTATTGTAATTAAAAGAGGGATGTATTGGCTTTCGTTGACGTTTCGAATTGACGTTTACTGCGCCTTAAATTAATTACAGCTGGAGATAAAATAAGACGCGTCGGACTCTGGTTTGGATGAGTTTTCCTTCGATTCTCTAAATTTACCGTGGACTTTAAACGTAATATTGCACTGTTCCGCGACATTGGACTTCTTGTAAGATAAATCGTCATTTAATGAATTATTCCCAACATAAGCGTTTCTCCGATCCTACGTCATCGATTTTTATTACGCCAAACCTAATTTTACTTGTCTGTTAACGGGTTTGCTCCACGAGACTTATCGCATACTCGTTTAGCATTCTCTGAATATTTTCATATTGCTACACTAATTTCAATATAAATACCTGCATCATTTGGATAAGTAGCGATATTATTATAAATTGGAGCGATCGAAACCTATCATTACTTGAAAAGAAATATGATTAAAAGCAACAGAGAAGCCGTGAGTAACATCGTATTAGCGAAAAGCCAACATTTAAATATTAACAAATTACCCTCAGAAATTAGCAGCTCGTTGTAATACACATCAATACATAAATTCTAACGGTAATCAAAAGCAAGAAACTGGTTATGCGGCGTAGTTTTGATAAAATATTTCATCGGTGCTATTTTTGCCATTTAATTACAGGTATTTTAATAAGTTTTCGTTCAATTTATTATAGAATTTTTGTTAATTTTTTGAAAACTATTTTCTACGTAACTTTCAGCGGAAATTTATCGGGGAATGGATCGTAATATAATATGAAAGGTAATATGAAAACTACATATCATTTGAAAGGTAAGCGTTTCTTATTTCATAAGATTTACAGAACATGTAAACTCATTTTCAAAGGATTAAATATTTATGGTTCTTTGATGAGTCTGCACAAAAGCAATGAAAGAATGCCACTTGAATAAAGTAATTTCGTCCTTTGGTCTTACTAAACATATATTTGCTTACGATTTAAATTGTTTGCAACGATCAATTCTTTCGATTTCGAAGGAAACGTAACGATGCATTTAGCGTGAATAATATAAAATAATGACAAAAACTAGTAAATCTTTATTTAACTCTTGAGCATCTTTTTATTGAAACGTTTGTTATGTTATATATTGCTTCCACTGTAACAATTTTTGGGTAACAACTTTAACGAGTGA
The DNA here is from genome assembly GCA_018907045.1 of Wiebesia pumilae. Taxonomy (NCBI): domain Eukaryota; kingdom Metazoa; phylum Arthropoda; class Insecta; order Hymenoptera; family Agaonidae; genus Wiebesia; species Wiebesia pumilae. The sequence continues at coordinate 29,821 of JACCHZ010000139.1, forward strand.
TGATAGGTTTCTTCGAGTAATGATGACGTAGGATATAAAATTGAAAGTACGAAATCAACAAAATTACGAGCATCGCCAGATTTATGTGTGACAGAGTACTTGCAGGAGACAAAGGAAATAGTTACTTTGGTATGGAAAATTACGAATACTACTTTCCGAGATGTGAGAATGTATAAACTTAATTAATGTATTAAAATACACCCGCGTAAAATTAGCAAGCGTTACGTATTTTTACGTAATTCTTTGCTATGAGAGAATATTCGCTCGCGATAATGTTGTCGATTATTTCCATACACTTCCACTGTTCCATACACTTAAAGCTCTCAAACTATTGTTTATAGCGAACTATCAAAGAATTACTTGATCAAGGAAATTGAAATATCTTTTAGTAGTGATCGATAAAAAGACGTTTCTTATTGTTGGTTAAACTTCAATAAGCACGTTTTAAGAAACTGACAGTTCGCTAGTCAACTAAAAATGAGTCAATGTAAAAATGAGTGTTTTAGACTTGCCATAGTTTAAGATTATTTTAGTAGGTTTATGTTTGCATCTGACAAATATATCTCTGACAATATATCAAACTCAACCTTCGTTAGCCTTTCTCAAGTAAAACGTTTCAACCGAATATTATAACGTTTGTCAAAACGAATAGAGTCTAATTAAGGAGAATGAAAATGAAGGTCTTTATTTGATCGTTCATTCGTTAGTTAGATAAATATAATTAGCGAGTAGAGTAATGTATCATTTACACTAGGTTTCATAAATGAAAAAACCTTTACGTTTTTCGGGATGTTTTACTTTTTGGGGTATTCTGAAATTTCTCAGCCGTTGCCAAACCGCGAAATCCAAAGATGTACTTGAGATTTGTAAACGTACTTTGGAACTTAAAATTTCGAGCAGACATTGTTTCCGCATATTTTTGCTCATTGATTTCGTTGTTGTTCTAACATATGTAAACGTAAAGTGCATAAAAAGTCAAGTCCACGACGTCCTGAAATGTTGGTCAATACGTTCAAAGTGCGCGCGAAAAAACTTTCATCGCTCTTCCACCGAATCGCCGAGTGCAAGTAAAGTTTCCACACGTGACCGTTGACTCGTTTTAATATCCAATAAAATCCACGCGAAAGATCCGCTATAAAGTTACTCGTTGTTGCCGGTTTTCTTTTCTAAGCGACCACCGATGATTTCCTGGCGCATTGTCGCCGCACTCGCAAACCAGTACCTCCGGTCTGCCTCGCCGTACTCCGTAATATCGCACGAGCGCCACGAAAGCCACGAAAGCCACGAAAGCCACGAAAGCCATGAAAGCCATGAAAGCCATGAAAGCCACGAAAGCCATGAAAGCCACGAAAGCCATGAAAGCCATGAAAGCCATGAAAGCCATGAAAGCCATGAAAGCCATGAAAGCCACGAAAGCCACGAAAGCGAGTCCAGCAATCCGGAGAAGCTGAACGGGAGGCGAGTCGCGGTGGCCTCAAAAGGGCCGCTCGGAGTCAAGTGACTCGCGTTGGTCCGCGTCCGCAGCATCCGGATGCCGGATCCCCGGTAAAACTTCCAGTCGCCGTGCGCGCGTGCGCAAAAGTAAGAGGCAGCCCCGGGTACAAGCGATACGCGCATGTACGACTACGGGCGGCGTGTGCTCGAGCCTCCCGACAATTCTCCCATGCGGAGTCGCGCAATCTGATCGCGGTTCCTAACCGTCCGGCGCGCGCTCGGCAATTTATGCGGACGCTGAGGTGGACGGAGGTGCGGCAGGAGGACGTCGGCCACGAGAACGACTGGTCCCCCCGTTTAGCAATGAGAATTAGTTTGAGGGAATTTTTACGTTTTTACTCGAGGGCGACGTATAATGCTCCGCGAATAATGCTCCGCGACATTGCCCCGTCGGCTTGTGCGGCTGTTTCGCAGCGCGTATCTGTAAGACCGTGTGCGTGGTCGCGACCGCGGTATTTTCGTATCTGCATTCCAGATACGCTCGAGTCGGTGCGGTCGAATACCAGCGCGTGAAAATCGCAGCCGTTGGACGTTGGGGCAAAAGGCCTTATAAGCCGATGCGGTGGACTTGCATTATTTATCATTCCCATTAACCGCTAAATTTAAATGACTGATTAAGGGGGATATCCGAGGAACTGCATTCCTTTGTGCGGTTGGTCGACGACGCCATCGCGATCGCCATCTCTGAGAATACTGGGTTACAAATGTTACGAGCTCCTTTCGGTTCCTTCTTTCTTAAAGCGGCCTTTTGCAACGCGACACGATGGAGGAGGCATTTAACACTGGATCACGCGCGATCGACGGTTAATCGCTTGATTAATCTATTTCGTCATTATTTACGCGGGATTTTTTAAAGCGTTTGCCGATAATCATTGAGCGGGCCCTTTCTCGTTATAGCGCTCACCGTTCTTGTTATCAAACGCATCATATTCTTATCAAATTAATTATCGAGAACGAAAATTCGACGTCCGCTTAGTGCGCGTAATTCTTATATAAATTCCTTCCCGTTTCTTTGCCGAATGATATTATCCATTCATCCAGTGGAGTGCGTCTCTTGAAATGAATTTGCAACGAGATGTTTGTACTTTATTGTATTTTGCCTCGAAATGCCTTTCTGCTCTTGGCTGCTTTAAGACCACGATGTAGAATTTATTTGAACATTGTGCAAAACAGCTCTAACGAGAAGTTATTATAATCGTGAGAAATATAACAAAGAGGGTTGCTCGTCTTACAAATGGCACGTTTTAATGAAAAACACGCGAAACTTAATTAATCGCGCCTTTCGAGTCTTAAGTTTATTTGGGATATTTTGTCTCGGTACGAGTTCGTTAAATGAAAGCTACTTTGTATCGTACATTTATATCTGTGGTAATTGCCTTTGTTTCTTGATTAGTCACGTTAGTGACTCAGAACGGAAACTTCGATCAGACCTAAAGTTTATGCGCGTCTCCTTCATGGCTGAATAATTAAATTTGCATCTGTAAATTAATAAATTATATAAACTCATGCGTTTAAACGAGCACCATCAATCAAGAGGAATTTAGTATCAAAACATGATATTCGTAATTTATGATATGGTAGTGAAAGTTTTTATCTCTCGAGATATAATTAAGCGCAGCGGTAAATATTTGCATTGAATTAGCACAATTTAATATTATTTGTATCGATCGCAGTCTTATTTTAATGCGCCTCGAAGTCTTTTTAATAAAATTCTCGACCGAACGCAATTCGCCGTTAATTACAAGATTTTACCCGTACAAGAATCGTAATTGCTTTCAACATTTATGGGCAATCCATGGCAACGACGTTAATAACGGGAAAAACGAAATTCATCCAACCAAACGGATAATTAATTATTGTTATTTACGTTATACTTCTATTGGTTTACTTTCTTTTTTTTTTTTACCTTTACACGCCTTAGACCTGAATTTTTATCAACCGCTTGTATTTGGTCGGTCGTTTGAAGTATCGTCGAATCGTATACAATTTTGATACGCATTATGAAATACGTATCTTGAATTTGTTGAAAGATGGGAAATAAATACGTCCCACGTGCGAACGTTTAAAACAGATGCCGCACAAAAGCAAAGGCTTTGCGAAGCTTCCGATTAAGGTGGAATACAGTTTTAATTCAGGCCGAACGAGCGACAAGATTTTTAGGAAACATCCGACGAACAGGGGATGAAAAAATGCGGAACCTTGAAAAAGTCCGACTCTCCAGATTCCGATACCGAGTGCATCGCTATCTCTACCGAAAAATGTCACCGAAAAAACGCGATTTCGCGCCTCGTCCAAAGACTCCGCGAGAAATAACGAACCGAAGGGATGCGATTAGTAACGTATAAATAAGGTCGCACGCCTGCGTCGCGATGCACCTCGTGGATGTCCGTGTGCATTCGTATCGATAATGCGAGTGTCGCTCGCGCCCACGTCGGAGAACAAGGCGTCGAAGAATGCGTAATTGTTTGGAAACGATCTCTTCTACCTTTCGCGGTCACTCGCGTCGGACGTGTCGCGTGGGACGCGTGAAAGGCGGTCGGGCTCCGGTCGATACGGGCTGGTTTCTTTTCTAACTCGGGGACAAGTTTCTTTTCGTTTCGCTTTTCATCGCGACTCGCACCGACGCTTACCAAAGACTTGTCGCACTGTCCATTGTGGAAGCGCCCCTTTTCGCGCGCTTCCGTTCCACCGCGGAGTCGCGACGTTGGAGTAGGCGCTCGTAGCAAACCACTCGGTCTCCTTCATTGTCCGCTGTTGGTTGTTCCTAAAACGCGTGTTTCCCTCCTCATTTTGAGAAACGACGCCCAGTTGATCGCGCGTGGGACTGGATTTTTGCCTTTGCAAATCAATGGCTCGTTTATACATTTCGTAATGCTATCTCGGGGAGTTTACGAAATCCTAGCGTGCAAGTGCCATTGATTCTGTTACATTCGAACGGTACTCGTCGGTTGCGGTCCTTTCATTCGTCATCCATCGAGCAAACGAAATCGAGGTCTTTCAGCGCAACGCTGTTTACCGAGGTTTTTCAGCGAAGTTGTAAAACGATCGAGTGATCTTACCGTGGGGGCCGACACGTATTTTCGCCTGAAACATTTTTATCTCGAAATTACGCACGCGTGCAAGATGCACGAAAAGAAATTACCTTTGGCATTGTATCGCGGTGCGCTTCGAATCTCATCTTAAATACATTGGTAGCGATTTCCACGCGGCTATTCAAGGTTATCGATAAAATGATTCACCAGTTTAAATCACGTACCATTATTGGCTATACTCCGTTGTTGAATTGAAGAACAAAGCGTTGTACTGTGGTTACTTTAGAGACATTAGGTACGCGTTTCTAGATGAGAGACCGAATCGTCGGTCGCGATGTCAAGTTGCGACGATTTATTCCCCCGAGTTTCGTTGGAGGTACGTTTGAAATATTTTCATGAATTTTTTGGCGATCGAGGTACGGAAATGCATATGTCGAGCAACTATCAAAGTGGCAAGCGACTCTTATTCGCTTTAAGCACGTTTTCACGAATTATCGCCGACTGTCTTGAGTAAATACCTCGATCGATGTCCTAAACAATTGAAATTATTGAAATTGTGACTTTTGATAGGAAGATCGGTATGTACGGTATGATCGGTATCCAAGATTCGTAATTTTGGATTTTCTTCGACTCGGTAGAATTTCTTCCAGTGGAGAGAAAAGCAACGAGAATCAATGGAATGGCTTAGCCGAACTACCGTTTTTGCTTCATTTAAACATTGGTAATACTTGGATTTCTAACGCCTCGATAAGTCCACGGATATTTGGCAAAAGAAGTCATTCGTTCGGAGTTTGAGCGTGAAATCGTTTACCTTTGTAAGGGAGAGAGGCATTTATCGAAATGCCGGAGGAAAAGGTCCCAATTTTTAATTGAAGGTAAAATGACATTTCTAGGGAAAATATGCGCTTATTTTGTTATAAATTTCGATGCAAGGCGAGTCAGAGTGCGACCGAAAGGTATCGACGGGCGCGTACGCGGGCAAACTCACGTACAGGACGCCACTACAGGAAGATCGCGATTCCACAACAATGGAAGATTATTAGCATTGGCTCAGTCGAGTGCTCTTAGTTGATATTGGCCACTCGAAAGCCAGTATATTGTAATCACGCGGTTATATTGTGCTCCTCGCGTACCGTATGTACATGTCCTTTTTCCACTCTCGTCATTTTCCATCTTCCTCGCCTCCGTTCGCGTCCCCCCTTTCGATCCGTGGCTCGCAAGTCTCCATTCGCTCTCTTCGCATATCCCTTCGTCCCTCTTCCACCCTCCCGCATTCGCGGCATCCATGTAATACACTCTTTTCCACTTTTCCTTCTTCCCGTTCTTTCGCTCTGTCTTTCTTTTCATCCTCCGCTCAGCCGATAACTCGATAATATTACACGCAAAAAACGCACAAACCGCTTCCGATGTGCTCGCCCAGTCAGCGAACCACTTGTGCAAGCAAATAACCAGTTATCGGAAAACCGATTTTATTTTTGCGAATACATATAAGACCGCCCATGTTTTTGGACGGGCTTGCATTGTTCGACTCTTTTTTTTTTTTTTTTTTTTTTTTTTTTTGCCGAGATTCGGGCACATACGCGTGTACCGTTTTTCTCCTCTTTCTCTCGCTCCTATTCTCTTTCATCAAAATGAGTATTACGCAATGTTGATCGTGTGCACGCGAGTCAATTGAGATTTACCGTATATTGCAAAATACACCGCACCCGCGCGCGTACACACGTACACACATTACCGGAAATAACTTCGAGAGGGAAATATTACAGCCGATAAGTTTGAACAATGGGCTGATTTTAGTCTGTGGTGAGTGCAATATTTTACTATAGGGAATCGAATGATCGTGTGTATGAAGATGAAATGGCTTTTATGAATTGGTATATTTCACAATAAAAACTTTGAAATTTAATATTAGTTATCATGAAAAATTGCATATCTCCGAATAATCCGGACACTGTGCGGAATTATCTAGAAATGTGCATATAGTCGAAGCAGCAAATTAACAAGTTTATAAAAATTTTATCGTTCATTAAAAGAAGAATAGGGAGCAGCTTCCATTCGGTATCTATTTACATCGGCTAGACTTACGTATCGATATTGTAATGCTCGCGTCCACATATTAATTCAGTTTTATTTTTATTTTTATCGAATAAAATCCAAATAAGTCATCTTGTTACTATCAGCGATGTTTTCGCTTGTCAGTGTAGCTTTCATTACGTTAAATATTTGAATTAACGTGCTATTTATCATCTGTTAAATATCAAAGCGTTAATCGGCGGTCTATCGAAAAGCATTTTAAATAAGTACGGCCTATTAAGCAAATTCTCGATATATCATTACATATGCTTAAAGTCATTGGTGCAAGAGTAATATAAGTTTGTATTGTCAAGTGACACGTTACATTGTCATTTGTGTGCGTTATTTATTTGAAATTGAACGGTGCGTAGAATAAAAAATCTTTGAATATATGTATCTTTACAATTGATGCAATGAATGATGGAATAACGACCGTAGGTGCTTATTAGGTCGATCGATACCACGAGTTTGCACGTTAGAGTCCATCGAGCATTAAACTCTTTATAAACGAGATAAGGAAGTTAGGCAGTAGGTAGAAAAGAAAAAAAGAAGAGAAGTGCTTCCTACACCGGTGACATAAACAACGCTGGAAAAGGCCCATTAAATCGGGCAGAACGACATCGGCATGTGATTGTGTGCGGCATCGGTCGGCAAACACGACGAACGAGCGAACGAAGCTGTTACCGGAAACATTACGCGCCCAGATTTGTTTCCACTCGCTTACATCTCTCGCACCCTATCCCGTCTCCAAATAAAACCTTCCGTGATACATACGAGCAGTTTTTCGCAGACTTAGTCTCGGGAAACCTCCAAGCTTATTTTTATTACATTATCGTGGAAAACGTTATAAATGCTCGTGTTTTAATTTCGCTACACTTTATTCGCTTATTACGTGTTTTTCTTTGTTAGCTAAGGTTTCGGTAACGTAAACATTCGCGATCCGTTGTTTTCAGACTCGAAAATATTCATGTTTAATTTTTCCGACTTCTGGGTACCTTCTGGGGACAACTCCCAAGGTTTTCCAAATTTATGGTTTTTAAGAATCGACGCAAATCCATTTAGCCCAAGTTTAACCTTTTCTTTCTTTTTCTTTTGTTATTAAAGATGTTGAAGGAAATCAGCGAAGCACGAAACGAACAACTCACGGAGTTGGAGAAACTTTTCTCTGTTCTTCAGGAAGAACGGAACTTTGACGGTTTCGATGCCCCGAAAACGCTACGGTGAGTAAACGAACACGTTTATCTTATTCTTAGAAAATTGATATTTTTGCGAAGAACACCTTTTCATTATCGATAAATTCAGTAATGATTCATTGCAATATTTGGACTAATATCTAAGCAAAAAACAAATTATATTTACAAAGGGACCCTTCGTACGGCTGTTGTAGCTCAATTATCTCTCCACTTTCAATTGTTCGAGGCAAATTTTAAAATTATCAACCATCGCGACGAAGCGGATGTTTTCCTTACATTTTTCAGTTAAAACAAATCTCGTTGCGCGATGTCGGAAAAATAATACACGACGCATCGCACTAATGCCAATCACAAATCAATAAGTGTCACCTTTTATAAAGACATGTTGCGTATGCGTAAAATTTAGTGCTGGTAATTCTCGAAATATTCCTGAAATTCTATATTAGAAAGAGAATTATCGTATACATTAAGGGAAGTAATGTATTTTCAGCGTCTTCGTTGTTTGCGATTAGTGCAATTTAATTACGTGACCAAAGGATTCGCTCTTATTTATTTGAGATTTATCAATGTCGGTTTAAGAGACGCACATTTACTTCGACTGACTGATGCAAACTACAAAATGACTAAAACTATAGAAGGCAGATAGATAACGTCTGCCGACAGCGTGGAATTGTTCAGAAACCATTGACAATTGTTACATTGGCGATTGTTTTGCAGAAATAGAGTGGCAAAGCAATCGTGCGGAAGTAGAAAGAAAGAGTAGAACGCGCGCGAGAGAACAACCGAGAGAGAGAGAGAGAGAGAGAGAGAGAGAGAGAGAGAGAATGAAAAGAAAGGGAGCCAAAGAACGAGACGATAGGTCTGGCATCGCTAATTATCGGTAATTATGCGCGCTGTGGGCGGGTAATTAGGATTTATGTGCATCGCGATAATCTAGAAGCAGTAGCGAGCGAGACAAGAAGCTAAATCCGGCAAATGCGTCGTAGGTTCAATTTAATTGTTATTTACGTGGGGGGATCCCCACGTGATCATGCGATCCAGCAAACAGGCAAGAGAAGGAGGAGAGGCTCTCGAGAGGTGCGCGCGTGAAAGAGGAACGATTTAAAGAAAAGCGGGCGGTGCTTTCTCCTCACGGACCTCTGGATAATTCAAAGAAATTCGCGGAAGCATTAGACTTGATTTACGGCTGCGGCGATTCGCCGTTTCGCGCGCATCGCACGGATGGTCGCGCGCACGCAACCGATCCGATTACAATCGCTCGCCGATGTTAACCTGCGAATTAGCGATGTTCGTAATAACGCGCCGGTAAAGGGAAAAACCCTTGAAATCCATATAAACGCGTATACGGCCGCGAGTCGCTTCAAGCGCCAGCAGCGGACTTTTATTACAGAGGCGTAATAAAGTTGGCGCACGCACGCGCGCACGCACGCACCCACCCACCCACCCACTAATGCCTCGAGGAGGCTAAGCTACATTCGAGTCCGTCGCTGTGCGTTCGCGGGGGGAGGGATAGTCGATATTTCTTTATGGATACGGGTCTCCGCGCATACACGCGCGAGCGCATAGATAAAGGAACAATCTCCGGGGCAATAAAATTGGCGACAGGCCGTGAATTTGTAAGACGAAGCTCATAAAGGAATTTACGCGCGAGTTCTCGGGCATATAAAGACGAACTGCCGCGGTGCGTAGGTGCGCGAACGTTCTCGTGACGTCGAGTGCGCTTGAGCGCACGGCGTGATTATAAATCGCCATTTTTTGCGACGCCGCACGTTCGTGTTCTCCCCGTCTCTCTCTTTGCGCTTCGGTCGATTTTCTCACCCACGCGTCTCCTCTCTTGTACCCGTCAAGAGCCGTCCTCTAGCCGCTACCGAGGCTCGTAGCTCCCGTCGGTAGTTTTTCAACGGTTTGCATCTGACGAAAGATCGTCAATGAGATCTTCGTTGCGCGACAGATTTCACTCCTCGGGGAGAGTGAGAAAATCGACACTCGCTATTCTGCTCGATCGGCTTGCGCAACCTACCGTTTATAGATTTTTCGTCATCCGCTTCGATAATGAAATATCTGGGTAACTAATGATGTTGAATTGGATTTGGAAACGTTGTGGCTGTATCTCGCAGAGGCTTACGTGTTTTTTTCACGCATTGGTAACATATTTTCGCAGTGGAGTACTTTCGGCGGTAAAGTTTAGCGTACGAAGAAGCCAATAAATGAAGCAGCTTTTATTTTCAATCTCAAAGTTTCCATTTTCAACGGAAAAAAGTCTATAAAACTTTGAAACCGATGTTCATTGTTTTCCGCTCGTCTCTCATGCCGAGCCGATAATTGTTTTTCACCCTAGAAAATGCATTCGCTTACTATCAAAAACGATGCTGTAACAGCGTCGCTTTGTCGTCTTGCTCGATCTTCGAATTCAAAACAGTTTTGAATCAACGACACGAAACGAAACCACGAGCGCAAGTACAACGGAGGAATAAGAGACGCGGAAGGTTGAGTCTCGGCGACTCTGCATCCTTAGCTTGAACAGGTTTCCTATTTTCAGCTCCGATCGTTCTACGTAGATACCTCCATGTGAAACGCATACAGAACTACCCCGTACTCGGAAGCGGAACTATTATTAGAGCGTCGTCCGACGTCGGAGTCGGTGCTTTTCCTAGATGGGAGCTGAGTTTCTACGTTCCGCACACGATCGCGGGATCCGCGGATCACGTCAATACTCAACGCTTTTTGTACGCGTGCATTAATTATTGCGCTGTCGTCGTAAACGTGACACGCGAGAGCATGCGCGAACGAAGTTATTGGTAGGACGCAACAACGGCGGAGACGGAATCGTGACTTTTGGCGCCGAGTAACGAGTCGAATCGAGTCGCGCGTGTTCTCGATGGCTGAATACGGTCTCTCCTACACCCACGTCCTCGTATTAATAAATTCCTTACATCCTCGATGCACAAATGCTCGTTCCAGTGCGACCTCGACGTTTTCACCTTCGCGGAATCGACTCTACGTTGTCGTATACGTTTGATATTGCATTATGAAAATGTAATTGCCCGAGTGGAAAGGAAGACGCGTGCAAATTTCGCCAACGATAATCGTCGGGTACGTTGACTGGCAGTTTCTTTCTCCAAAGTAATCGCTATAATTCCGGCATGAGTTGTCGGCAACATTGGTTTTCCGAATGCTTATAAGGTGCAGGAGCGTAACGTTGCGCGCGGCGGCGCCGGTATCATCGAAAATATAAAAAGCCAAGTTGTCAAAGATCATTCCCACGATGATTAATGTTTTTGGTTCAAAAATAATTGCGCTGAATAATGAGCACCGATGAACAAGCGGGACAGCGATGATAAAGTACCTCTTCGACGCATTTTGGAAACGCGTTTCCCGCAATAATGCACAGGCGAAGTAAAAACGCAACGTCGAGCAATCGAATGTACGAAAGTGGAAAGCGATTATCCATTCAAAACGGACTTTACGACGATGCCAACGGCTGGAATATTGTCAAATCCATAGTACAAAGTTGTCTGGCCTTTTGTGCAAGAAACAACTCCTGAAACAACTCCTGAAGCAACCTCCTGGAACAACTCCTGAAACAACTCCTGAAATGACGACGCTAAAATGCGCATGCGCTGATTAAGAGGGCCGATAGGAATAGAAATCGGTACGATTGTACATCGCGTATTCTTACTCGGATCGCTAGGGCAGATTAGATAAGAACGCTACGATGGAGGCATTCTTCGGTGCTTCTTGTGCCCTGGAGGACCTGCTTCCTCGGGAGATCGTGGCTTATTTGGCCGCTCGACTCGCCGACTTATCGCGATTCTCCGCGCATCCCGAGAAGGCCATTGATTCGTGCTTCCTAAAAATACGTCGGTTGCGTACGAGCGGAGTAGTCAAGGTCGAGCAGTTGTAAAACGAGAGCCCACCCATACACGAGCCCACAGGACTCGCATAGTTTATAGGAGCGAGCGAAACCACCCATTACTTTTTGCAGGACTCCGTTTCTTCGTACGACTCGCAGACGGTTTTCCTTGAAAAGCCACCTCGAGGATCTCCGAAGATTCTCTAGGTTCGGCAACCGACGACGTACATCGAGGGTGAAATAGAAAGCACATGTGGGTTATAGCAATCGTGGGGGCCGCCGAGATAGATGGAGCGAGCGAGAAGCGCAGAGGACGTAGAAATTGGCAATTACCGCAAACCCCTAACTAAGGCACCCCCGTAAGTCGGTAATCGCGTGTGTACGATGGGAAGCTAACCCGGGATTATATAATTATACGCGCTAAATTAGGAATTATGTATTATCGAAGGTAGCGAGCACCTCCGCTCGACTCGTATTCCTCGTCTCTTACGATCCGCCTCTGCGCAGCTGCTTATGCGCGTATCCCGAGTTGACCACTCCTTCCTTCCTACACCGCGGCTCCTTCTCCTCCATCTCCTCCTTTTGCTCTGGTGCAAATTATCGAACCTCGGCTAGTCGCAGCGGTGGCAAGTAGCATTAGAAGCAACGGCTTATGCATCGTCAGCTGGCCAACTGCATCCCCGATGCTATGCACTAGGTGAGTCCAGCGTTATTTTCGCTCGCAAAGTATAGGGGAGGATGTAGGATGAAGCGAGTACAGGCTGAGAAGGCAGTTACAGGCGATGAAATGATGTTTCTGTTGCTTAGTTTCGCCGACAAATATCGTTCCTCCTTTTTTTTTCTCATCGGGCCTTGTGCACCGGATGCTTTGTGATGTAATCATCCTTCGAAAAGTATTGCAAATCGGCAAGTCAATTTCCTTTTGGTAGCTTAATAAAAGCCGCTTTCGCTCGTCCTAAAACTGCTGTTCCCTGCACAAACAAGGTATACGAAACTCCCGGTATCCGAGTAGTTTCGCAAGCTTACCAACCAACGAGCTCTATTAACTAGCTCGAGATATCGACGCAATTTTTATTTTCTCTCTGCTCGAGGCTCGCTACCTTGGCTCACCAAGTAGACGTAGGAATAGGCTTCGCCGAAGCCTCCCAAGGCTCGATCGATTCAAAAGTCAAGTTGACGCGCCTTTTACCCTCCACGTATCGCCGAACGCGAACGATCGTCCGCTTCTTTCGAGAATTCCGCCTATAAAAGCTAAAAACTCAATCACTAATACCAATGCAACGACGCGACTGTTCGCCGGTTGAAATCGATTTTTTATCCGAAATAGGCCTTCTTCTTCCCTTAGCATTAGCTCGAGTAGCGAGTTGATTGGCGTCCTAGGATTTGCGTAAGAATAACACCCTTTTCCCTCCAGCAGAACGAAACACATCGAGATCGAAGAGAGAGAGGGACGCGGTCAACGTTCTCTCCAAATTTAGATTCTTCGGAGGATCGAACTAGTGGCTGCTCGGTTAAATTCTCCCCGACAGCAAGATTCGAGCAAAGAGAGCAACTTCCATAACGCTTATTGGGTTACGTTGGGTTGCGTTGGGTTGCGTTGGGTTGCGTTGGGTTGCGTTGGGTTGCGTTGGGTTGCGTTGGGTTGCGTTGGGTTGCGTTGGGTTGCGTTGGGTTACGAATTGCCTCGTTTACCAATGGCGATCGTCGATCGCCAAACGCCAAGGGTGAGGCTCGGGTGGGCCTCGATTGCCCTCTACTCGCGCGATCCTTGTTATTTAACCGGGCTAATTGCTCAGCGCTCACCCGGATCTCGAGGAAAGTGGCTCCGAGAGCGCAGAGCGGAATGACGGGGAAGTTCGAGGGGTTCCCCATTTTTGCATTTCGCACTCGTCCGAGAAAACCTCTCGGTGGATTCTCACGTACTCCGCGCCCCGACGACCGGGTTAAGACATCGCCGGTCCCGATCGGCCGCTCGCGATACCGGGGCCCGACGACCGCTCGCGCTCCCGATGATAGCCAAATGAACCAATTACCCGGAGCGACCCATTGTCGGACTGGCCCTTAATCGGCGAAATTCGCGGAACGCGAGGGCCGAGCAGGCGACGGCGACGAGGACGACCCCGGCCTTATAGGACATTCCAGTCGGCGCGCGCACGCATACCTGCTGCAGGTGGACGGCAACCTCGGCTTTCCACGTGGGAACGGAGCATTCCACTCGCGTTCTCCGGCAACACGCCCAACGAAACTGGTTTGCCTCGTTCCTTCGTGCACGGCTTTTTCTTCTTCTTTGGGACGCGTCCCGAGTGAGCGCCGGCTCTTACTTACTTACATTCGGGAACCTCCTCTTCCGTTTCTTTTCTGCGTTCGCGAGGATCCCCGGTTGAGGGCCGCGGAGGGGGTCGGTGGCGGCGGCGGAGGAGGAAGAGGGAGGGAGCGGCTCACCTCGCACGCCATAGTTTTACGAGTTTGTAATGAGAAGCCCCGTTGCATTAGTATGCAGAGTGGTCCTTCTTAACGGCGCACATTATGTCAGTGCCCCGCAAACTGATGGACGTCGAAACTTTTATGGACGACTCGCGGCGCGAATCTACGTACGTCGCTCGACTTATGCTTGCCTCTCTCCCTCCCACGGCGTAAAGAGATTATCGCCGAGAAAATTAAGACTGCACATCGGCGGTCCTGCTTCTGATGTAACTTCATTGTTCGCCGCGAGCGTGGATGCGAGCGTTCGCGCCTTTTGCCAAGTCGGAGATTTTCGGGATCTCCGTGGCCGCCGATCCTCTTTCGGCTTTTCGCGCACACAACTTGGCGCGTCCTTGCGGTTATAATCGGAGCAGTGGGCAAAAGGTCTCGTACCTTTAATTCATGTTTCTTGCTGCTGCTGCTGCTGCTGCTGCTGCTGCTGCCGCTGCCGCTGCCGCTGCTGCTGCTGCTGTTTTCTCCTTTTTTAATAGAGTGAATGCATATTAGTGAACGGATCTCACGGGAGATAATAAGGTAGATGCCATTAAAATTAATTGGAATCAAGCAACTACTAAATTATAGTAATTAAATGTTTTGTCATTCGCTCTTTTATAACGATGCACACGGTTTCGTAAAAAATTAAATGCAATAAGAGCATCCTCGTGGATTATTGTTACGAAGATCAAAGTAATTATACAGATCGGGTAAATTCAAAATATTAAATAACAAATAATAAATAACAAATAATTAAAAAGATAATAATTCAAACTTTAAAACTCCATCGTAATTCGAAATAGTAGGGGAAGCATCGTAAAATTTTTATTACCAGTAATTTGAGAGTAGTAAATTTTATCCGAAACAATGAAATAAAAATTGAAAGAAAATGTAATTGGTTTTAATAAAATTTTTATCGTAGTAATAACATTTAAAGTATCAAATTTACCATAATGACACCCGAAATAAAAACGCTTGAAGAATTTCAAGTTGAAAAATTCAACGTTATTAGCTGTTACAAATGCGATATAGGCTTGATAGTTTTGATAAAACGAAAGCCCTTCGATTATAAAAAGGAATAATTGTGGATACAATTTGCGAGATTGCAAGCGACTGACATCCTTGTCAATATACCTGGATAAAAGCGCAGTGTGTAGTAAAATTGGAATCCCGTCGACTGTACGTCGACTATCGTCGCAACAAAGTAGCCGCGAGCGTTATTTCCGTGCGAGAAATTTATCGCGCGTCGAGACCTTAAAAACGTTATTCATTAAGCGCCTAAGAACCGATAAATTCCCATCCGCTCGGACTATAAAGGCGTTCCTCGCCTCCTTAAACCGGAACGTCGAATAATCTTGGGAAGATGCACGTCCGGATGATTTTCCAAGCGCCGCGACAAATTCCCCGCCCTAAGAATGCGATTCCTCGCAAATTCGCTTTATACTCATTAATGACTTCAAGCGGGTTTGCAAATGCGGCGTTGATAAAGTCGTCGCAGTGCCCGACGATAACAGAGTTACGATCTCGCGCGGTATTCCCGTCGATTTTTTTTCTCTCCGTCCCCCGAACGGAGATTCGCCCAAGGGGTTGCACCAGGGCAGCTGTGCGAGATGCGCTCCTCGGTAGCGCTGATAGCCGCGCATCTGCCCGATGCAAGTTCGTCTTGCCTCGGGCGTTCGATTAAACGCAATTTCGAGTCTCCAGGTCGGGCGCGTTCGGAAGCCCGAGATACGACGACCGACGTGTCGAGCGTTTGCCCGTTTCGGTTTTCCGCCGCTGATCCTCTTCCTTCGGCGCGTCTCTCCGCGTAACGGTCAAGTGTGTCGGGGGTGAATGGAATTTCGCATAGGCGTGGCAGTACGCTGATCGATGGCCTCGGATCGTCCTAGTGCAACTGTAAACAGCGCCTGATTATTTTTCAGATTCTCTTGGAATCTGATCGATTGCCCGTGCCCAGGACTCCTTCAGCCAAGAGTATGCACAGGATAAAGCGATGGGTTTTGCAGGGGATTCGCGCACCGTCGTAAAAGCTGTCCACGCATATCTCCTACCGTAAAATATCGAGCGACTAATCGAGCATTCGATTACATCCGAACTTATGGCATACGTATAAGACAGGAGCACTGGTAGCGGCGACTCATTCCGAGTCTTATTCCGAGCACGTACCAGTGACATTAATATAAGAAAGAATATGCCACGGTGTTCTTTATCGATTACGAACAAAACAACACAAGGCAAGTAGCAATCGTTATTTGCGAAAGAATTCGTAGTGCCGATCATGGAAATATTCATCAGCGACATTTTCACGTAAATTACAGGCGTAAGCAATGCCAAGTGTCGAACGCAATTGTCACTTTGTTCCTCAAATTCCACGCTATTTTCAACGTGCGAACTTTTGGCTCGTTAATTTATCGTCGAGGTGTCGTCGGTGCTGTGCAAAGGCAATCGATTTTCGAGAAAAACTTGGGGAAAAAAAAAGACGAGCGGCCGAGGAAGGAGTTGGAACTCGCGGCTCCATCCAATTTCCAAATCGGCGATATTTATCCGTCCTCGCGTTCTCGTACAGATTACCTCTTAGCTTTGGTGCTGGCGTACGAAGCTGGAGAGGGTCGCGGCAGGACTTGCGACTCTACGTCTAGCGGCCGTGCGAAATAGGGAAAAATAGGGCAGAGCGAAATATCGGGAAAACGACTGCGCGTAGATGGACCGGAGCGATATCACCCTCGTCTCTATTCCGTCGGTGCCGGGAAGATCCTTACGGCGAAAGTGCTCCTTCGAGATTACAGGAGTGCTACGGAGGCTCGTGCGAGTTTGTCGCTCCGAGTTATGCGAGCGCACCAACGCGAATATCTCCTCCAAAGGCGAAGGCTCCGTAAGAGTCCGACTGGGGGTGGAGACCGAATGCGGAAAATGGAATGGTTGTGACTCGACGGGCGAGAAGGAAATCCTGGCGATGCAGAGAGACGGAGACGGAGACGGAGAGAGAGAGAGAGAGAGAGAGAGAGAGAGAGAGAGAGAGGATTGCGTCGCGAGCCAAGGAAGTTAGAGGCTGTCCTCGTAAACAACTGTCGAACACAATCTCCTAATGCACGTAGCTTTTCTTTGGCCGAGATAGGTTTCCCGATGGTAATAGGGAGTTATTCTCCAGAGGCGAACGCCGGAGCCGCTTGTTCGATATATAGGTTATCGATGTACGCGCAATGAGAAAGCACTGTCTGGCTCTTCTTCTTCCTTCCTTCCGTCCTTTCTTTTTGTTGGGCGCTCTCTCGTCTGGCGACGGAACCGCTCCTCGGACCTCGAGTCGTAAATCGCGCGACGTCGAGACCTTTTCTTATATGCGAAAGATGCGCGAGAAGCGTCCCGATTATACATGTAGGAGCGGAACGAGGAGGACGAGGAGATGCCGGTTTTTAGGGCGCGCGCGCGACTCGCGTCGCCGATCGCTATGTGGAGGGGCCGCACTTGGAGGCGACCGAGAGCGGAGAGGAGAAAAAAAATCTTGCCCATCGAGATGAGGAACTAATTTGATGGATTTCGATTAGCATTTATTTCGGGACACTTTTTCCTTGTCCTTTTTCATCTGTCCGTTGCCGTTGAATGATGCATTCGGGAGTCGCCGAGGATTGACGTCTCGACGAACGAGAGAGAAAAAGCGAGGGAAGCGTAGGAGGGGAATTTGTTAGTTATCCGTGTAAGAACTGCTGTCGTTTAGCTAAATCTAAATGGGACGAGGGACGGAATTCGATGATGTAACTCGATGGGCTCGCGAGTGCTTACGCCTGCATTTGAAAATCAAACTTTCCCTTATTCCATTCCGATAACAAATGCATCTTATCTTCGCTTTCCATTTCCGACGGGATACTTTACCATCTGGGCTCAACTCGGCTCAACCGTGTTCCTTTCATTTTTGTCTTTTTTCTTTCTCTTTGAAGACACAGCAGGACACTTTGTGTAAACGATGTGAATAATTTGAGCACTAATTCGAAAACGTCCATAAGAATGTGGAAAATTTTAGGGAATAACAGAGCGAAGCATTTCTAGCAAATTCAGCGTACTTACGTACTCGTAAAAAATTCATCGATACGTTGATCTTGCGAGATGAAACGAGAAGCGAACGAAAAGTGCTACAAATACATAATTACAACATTTTTTCACGTGTGATTTTCAGCTCCTGCTTCCTTAACTCAGTCACAGCGAATAATCCCTTAATATTTTCAACGAGTTTCTCAAAAATAAAACTCTCGTTTGTTTTACAATCACCGGAGAGAATATGAAAATGCACGATTTTGCGATAAAAAAAAAGTTAAATTAAATTTTAATTATCGTGCGGAATTTGTTTAGCTATTCTTTTTTAGCTATCGCGTGTAACTCATAAGCAAACTTGTAAAAGCTACAGCGAATGTATTTGAATTTTTTAATTTTATAACAGTTTAATGCGTATTAAAAATACGTGCGTAAAATTTACCGGAGACTCGTGATATTTAATTACATTTCATATATAATATACAGTATAGCTCTCGTTATTAATAATTTTACGTTGTTCGGATAATTACGAATTTCATTATTATAATAATTTTAAATTACCGTATTGGAAGACACGAAGAATTGATCGAATGTTAATTTAATAAAAATTTTTTATATTTAGGGACGCGTAAATTTTGTATAAATTTCTTTTTGTACATATTGTAATAGAAAAAGACTTATAAAACGATGAAATATCGCTGCAAACGCGTTTATCACCTTCGTTACGAATAGCTATCGATGAACGAAAATGTAGTGCACACGCCATTTTAATGCATTACGCATTAACCGGCATTTATAATCGGTTTTATATTAGCGACGAAGTATTATGGTAACAGTACCGATAAAGCGAAACGTTAGCGAATTTACCGCCCGATTTAACCATCACCTATACGACCTAAGGGCATCCATCCAACCTTTAGCAAAGACCGGAAACTCCGTGCCCACACACGCGTTCAACGTTAAGGAAGTTAAACGTGAAACTTCGAGGCTCTAACCAAGTTGTGCAACCTTCTTTGGCAAACTGTTTAAACTAGGCTAGCGAAAAGAAGGAATTTCCTCTTTGAAACTCAGCCTCTCTTCACTCCTGACCTTTTCTTCCGACTTATTTTTCTCATTCTTTTTTTAACCGAGTGTGGTAAAGTATTGTTACAGCGTATCGAATAATTGAAGTAAAATTTTATCTTTGACATTGATACGAGAACACATCGGAGAAAAAAAAGAGAAACGAAAGATATAGACGAAATTTCATCCTTCTAATTATGTTGGCTTCCCATTTATTTAGAAGCATCGCCTGTTTACTTACTTAAAAGATACAACAAACATATATATATATATATATATATATATATATATATATTTCTATATAATATTATAAAGTGCAAACTCTATATATACTTTAATTTGGTACCTGATTTAAGACATTAAAATATAAATTCAGTATGCATAGGATTATAAAAAGTAAAATAATACACAAATTGAATATCCAATTACAAAGTATAATGTATATTACACAATTAATCAAAACACAAAAATATAATATATTTAACTCCATATTGTCCAATATTTGACTAGTCATAAAGTGACTTAACGAATTATTTAAGTACAAATTTTAATTAATATATATATATATATATATATATATATATATATATATATATATATATATGTATATATAAATGATTCATGATATAAAGCACAAAATATGAAAAATTAAGTTGAAATATAATTTATTTTACAACAAATATTACACCTTTGTAAGTGAAATTTATCGATATACACCAATTCACAAATCGCAACCATGCCTTATGCCATATTTATAAACATCTAAACGCTTCACAACATTGAATTAACACCTCGAAAATTTAGAATAATATCACAGTAAACAAATATACAATTCCAAAACGTATTGTGATCAAGGATATAAGCAAATCCTAATTTTATACGAATACGCATAATATGTAAATACACTACACATGAATGCATATGAATAATATTGTTTGCGCATATTAATAAAACCTTACACGAAATTGCAACCAACATTAATTCAATCAAATAGTCAATCTTCAACACGTTGTATCACAACGTTCATAATAAAAAATAATAATATTACGTTAAAGCACAGATAAGAACTTGTGCAAAAGAATACACATTTTCACTACACAGTTTGCGAACTTAACAATATTAATATTACAATTAACATTACAAGTTGAAAATTGGTGTTAAAATATAAAATTATTATAACTATTGAAAAAGGAACGTGGATTGACCGCATTGGTAAGCAAGGACACGTGGAAAAACATAAATGTACGAAGGAGTGGAAAAAGATTAGAAAACTAACCCAAGAAAGTATTTAATTTTCACTTGTCATAAAGAGCAATAAAATATTTGGTCTCCGAATGAACTAGTCACACTACCCAACCTATCGCGATTAAGTTCGTAGGCATTGGACTTTTAAACAAGAAAAATTGAATATTATCACACCAGCATTATTTATTAAATGCATCGACGTCGAGGCATATTTTTTACTTATGTCACGGTGCAATAAAAAAAGGCCCAAATACGTGCCTTTATCGTTCTCTACCGATGAGAAAATAAAAAATCGATTCGCAACTTCCCGTGTAAAACAGCATTCCAATTTTGATTACTTTATTTCAAACTTGATCAGATAAGTGAAACACGAAATGGGAGTTGCGAGATAAAAATGTAATCAGTCTAACACACATGATTATCCATAGTTAAAAATTTGCACGAATGATTACACAAAATTGGAAACTTTGCTTGCAATTAATTTACCCCCTTTAGCGCTTCGACATTGAATAGCAGTGTTACCCCTTCACGGGAACGCCTATGTCACGACATCACGTCTTGCACAACCGACCAATGAAGTGCGCTTCTAGGGGCAATCACAGACGCTCGAAAGTTGATCTGGCTGCTCTTTTGTAGGCGCCTCCTAAACATCTTGTTCCATTTTCTTGTTCCACTTCTCTCATCAAATCTCGCTCAGGCGAACCCTTCGATATAAATGATAAGATCTTATTCGGGCAAATACAGGGCTTTCGCCTTTGTCATGCTGAGAAATTGCCTCGAGAACAATAGCTTCTTCGTATGGGTACAAGATATACTATATACACATAAACCCGTCCGAGATTCCCTCAGGTTGTAAATGTCTCTTGAAAAGAATTTCATCCCTGTAGCGTTATTTACGTTAAATTATGTAACAGATTTACTTATCACGATATTTCATTTAATTTATCGCACTCGTCGCGTTTTCCCCCTTTCGAACACCTCTACTCGAGGGCGTAAAACCTGCACTAATATAAATGATCATAGACCCGTAGACTTGTCCAATATTCAATTTCTCTCCGGTGTTTCTCGTGATTTCTACGTCACTTATACGTGCGAGTTTAAATTTATTTACAAACATTTGTGCCGGCCGTCCACGATATCACCTCGTGCAGCTTCCGGGATTCAATATCATACCAATAATTTCATAATTTTCGGTAGAATTTTAATTGTATTTAGGTATGAAAAGGTTGCGACCGCGGCTGACGATATTGAAATAAACTGCGCCAACCGAACGACCGAACTTTTCTTATAGAAGTGCACTCGAAATACAATAACGTGCACCACATTTCTCTCTCCAAATCATTACTTTTAACGGTACAATAGTTTTTCACTCGATGTATTTAAAAAACGTACGTAATTTGTGCTTTGAAGTAAACGGCTAGCAACCACTATATGAATGTATTCGACTTTTGTATTAATTTTATAACACTCGTACGATGTACTTGTTTCATTTCACGGATAAAGAAGAGAATTAAATTGTTGTTTGTTTTGAAAACACGTGAGGATTTCAGTTCTTACAATGGCTCGCAAACACTCACCGCACACGCGATAAACTTGGTGATTATTTAATGCTCGACTCAGCCCCCGTTACACTGGCGACCTAAACCGGCAATTGCTTCAGGCACGCGATATTCAATGGACTTGCGAAGCTCGGACTAAACGCAGCTAAAACTCGGTACACGATAACTTCTTCGTATTACAGCCTTATTAGAGCGATTAAAAGACTCGAGCTTGCGCGACAGGAGCTTTCACAAATGTCGCATTGAACAAGTTTGGGTACAATCTACTCGCTTTCGTTCAATTCGTTCAACACAAAAAACTCTCTAAAATAAGAATTCTTCAACGTAGCGTCGAGCGTCAATGTGTGTTAGGTTCAAGCGACGAGTCAAAGGTATCATCGCTTTATCGCAAATGCTGGAATGCTTTTACTCGAATGCTGGATGACGACTCGTCGTCTACGCAACAACGATAAACGATACCGTTTCTATTTCCGATAAATGCCGTGCCGTCATCTTTCTTTCCGTCCTTCCTCCGTGATGCGTAAAGCACGTTTCACGGAAGAGGGCTCGTGAAAAATGAAATTTCAGGCGCAAATTGCCGCACCCCTATCGACGCAAGGAACAAGCATAAAGAAAGAGTAAAAGTAGAAGGAAGAAGCCACATGGCCTCGCGTGGCCTGTCCGCAGCTGGTCTTTCGATGCCGAGCATACGCTTATCATCCAAGTCGAAGGGAGCGCGCCTCGGGCCAAGAGAAGGGAAGGAGCACCCACGCATCGGTGGCGTCTTTTTCCCAGGGCGCGGAGGGGTAAGGTCGCGCGGCCCTTAGCGACAATGGGGCGCGCTTCTCCTGCCCTCGGATGCCTGTCTATCGCGAGCGGGCAGCTGCTCGCCAAGGCCGTAATGTATGCGCGTGTCAACGCCGAGTATCGGGTGCGGGTGTGCGTCGCGTCCTTTAGATCGAAGACGAGAAGGATCGCGTGACGAGGTTTCTGGCAGGAGGGAGAGGGACGCGAGCCCCAACGGTCGCGTCCGGCCTTTGATTCGTTCTTTATTCATCGAGTCCCCGCGTGCCCTGCTTTTTCTCTTCGCTCATTTCTACGTTTCGCCGTAACTCGGCAAATGGCTTTATTGAAATGAGGAAGCTCGCGGTAAGGACCCGCATTTCGACGGTGCGCGGTCGGGAACGTTACCCGAGAACAGTGCGGTGTTAAAGGGCGGACTCGTCTGCTGCACGTTCAAAGACGTTTCCTTTGATTTTTCTCGAAGCAGAGAGAGGGAGAGAGAGAGAGAGCGAGAGAGAGAGCGAGAGCGAGAGCGAGAGAGAGCGAGAGAGAGCGAGAGAGAGAGAGAGAGAGAGAACACGTCTACCGAACGGATTTCCTGTTTTGAGGATTAGTCGCCTGGCTGAATACAATTTAACCGCTATAGCGTTTTTTACCACCGAGCACCATCGAAATGTTTCTTCGTGTTTTTTAAGCGAATAGCTAATAGTTTTCTAAATAAATAGAATATTAGTTAGAAGGTCGATAACGAGTTTTTTGCTACACTTTTCAAAATTCGTTTCGTTCGCATATTACTTTTGCAAGAATTTAGTCGGTACTTTTAAAAAGTCTCGTTTCGGAAAACGTAATACCTCGTTGTGAAAGTTACCTACGTATTAACGGTCAATTGCATAAATCAAGTAGAAGCAAACGTAATCTACGTATTAACAGTCAATTGCATAAATCAAGTAGAAGCAAACGTAATATTAGTCATAATTTATATTTACTGTTTTTAATGCATCAACGGCTTAATCTGTAACGGATTTTACAAAGACGCAGGCTTATAAAACTTTAATTTAATTGCTTTTTCGGCAATACATCAACAATCCCGTGCGCGACGTCTTTATCCTCATTCTCATTTCGTCCGCTCTCGTTGCTACGCAATTATATTTGTATTTTGTTTGTAACATCGACGGACATTCGCGATTGGACAATATCTTGATCAAACAAGTACAGTTTTGAAAGTTACGGTTACGGTAACCTCGTGTGCATATCCTGGCATTATCCTTAAACACACTTTCTATTCCACGCACATCAGAATTCTGCAAGAAACGTTAATTTAATCGCACACCCTACGTCTCGAATAAATTCGGTACTCGCTCCATTAACCAGCAACCATTAACCACCTTGACTGAGAAACTGACAAAGGTTTGTATTTAAAATAATTATAACTCGAATAAATATTCTCGAGTCCATTAATCTTGCTCGCGCAAGTTTTAGTCGATTGGAGTCGATTGGAGTCGATTGGAGTCGATTGGAGTCGATTGGAGTCGATTGGAATCGAGAGTTTTGCCGTCGCCCGAGGTATCGTTAATTCGGTATTTCCTCCTGACGCTCTTCATTTAGATGTCGATCTCCCTCGTCACGTGCTCGAAATTTCGTCCCTCTGCTCGCTCGATGCACCGTGGAAAATCGAATCAAATAACTCCGCCACGAATCCGCGCATTTCCAATTAATGAAATTACTGCGCACGCTGGGCGAACTTTGTCCCTTATATCGAATAATCTGGGTCCGCGCAGTCAGAAGCCGCGGTGTGCGATGTCTCGGCGAGGGCTTCGCATGGGCGATAATGGAGAGAATCAGGTGTAGGGAATCGGTCGCTCGGTCGTTAATACCTTTTTCTCATTCTTCGTCTCCCTTTAGGAGAGAGTACCCGAGCTTGTATGCAAATACGCGTCAGACGATAATTCGTAAATCTGGACCACCCGCTGGCCATCCAATGGCGGTGCGCGCGAGTCTCATCTCGGAGACGCGCCAATCGATCGATAATTCGATTGCCGAATAATAAGCGAAGCTCCCCTATGCAAATTTCCTCTCGTTGACGAAGCCGCGGGAGCATTATGAGAACGAACGAGCGCAAAGCTTTGCCGCTCTACTCTCGCGGAGAGACTCCGTCCCATATAAACCATATACAACGGTCCCAAAAGAACCTTCCATTGTCGCTGCGCTCGACTTTCTTTTCGCCCAGCTGATCTACACAAAGTCCTCCTTAATTAGAAGCGAACTCCAAGCGTCGCGTTGACTGATTTTCGTTTCCGTCGGAATGTCTCGCCGCGAAACGCGTCCGTTGACGCAGCAAACCGTTGAAAAATCATCGTTATTACGCATTCATATTTTTATTTCTATTCTTACGAGTAACACAAGTATACAGAGTACACGAATGAATTGCAGGCATTCCTGTCTACAAATTCACGCCGTCTTTGCGAATTTGTCGGAAAATAATCGTTTCGGGTGCTTCGATAGTTGCCGTGGCACCGACACTCGTTCGAAAATGCCTGACCTGAACGTACAAATTATTGCTGCTCGCGATCCTTTCAAAATTCGAAACATGCTCGATGGATTTATCGGTGTGTGCGAATGACCGAAGAATTTAACGGAATTTATGATCTCCAGACCAAGCAACGCTTGTACACGTGGATGATATTCGCTCAATCGAGGCCGCGATTCGATTAAAAGCAAATTATCAGGTACGATCGCTCGCTTTACAGGACCTCGGACAGCAAGGGCGGATATTTGAACGCGGAGTGTCGTTGGTTGAAACGTCGCAGTCAGCTTCGGGGGACGTCAGCTCGGGTTCTCGGGACGCAGGTGTACAGCGCGTCGAGAGATCGAGATGGAGCGATCGGTCGGGCCCAAAGATCGCTCGTCACGATCGCTCGTCACGATCGCGTTGCGGCCCCGAGCGACGAAAGTCGTTAGGGTGGCGCACCTGCGCGCGAGGGCCACACTGACCGATGGCACGCAGCGTTCGTCTATGATACGCCCGGTGTAATTGCATCCGAGAACGCCTTACCCCTTAACCACTTTTATCCGGACGAGGCGTTACGCGCCTCTCGGATCGTAATGTCCGACACGGATATAATGTCCGGGCGTTAAACTTGGCGACTTAGCGGCTCGAACTCCGGCCCCGAAATTATCCGGCAGCTACTCGTTATTTTGAGTCGACGTTCGGGCCAAATGTGATCCGCTGCAATCGAGGACGACATCTTGGAGCGATGGTTTGATCGGATGGTAACGCCGCTAGATGGGCTTTTTCGGTGTGAGCGTGTGCTACCGAAATATGGACAACACGAGTTCGTGTTATTTGGTGCATTTATTTCCGAGGGTTACTCTGAACGCAAATCGGATTATCTTTCGTACCTCACCACGTATTTGGCTAATCGCAGGTTCTATTTGAGAGACAGATATGAATTGAGAAAGCACGGGAGCGCTCATGTTCACACTTTACAGCGGTTTTTCCAATTTTTGTTGCGATTTACGTAGCGCTTTTAATATTCTCAGTTGAGCACATTTTTACGCTTAAAGTAACAGCGGAACTCACTTAAGGTGAAACTTTGGAATTTCGTCAGAAGCGTCGCGTGATATTTATTCTACGTTGTATATTTATTGACGTGAAACGGCCTCGCGTAACTTTTCCGATGAATAACCGTTTCATTTTATTTTACTGTAACCGTGCGTTCGCTTTGCGCTTATAACGGAGAATACGGAAATAACCGTAAGGAAACACGCGACGCGATAAATAAAGACGGAGCTTCTCTGTTACGGACTCGTTGCAGCACGACTCGCCGCTATTAAGTATTGGCCACGTTGAAATTGTCAGCGCAGACGCTCATTCGAAACGAGGATAAATATCGTCTGTGCTCGTGGCTGCTCTTTGATATTCCGAGCGGCAATTTGCCGTGCATTTTCCATTTTTAAATTTAAATGCACACTCGCGCGACCCTCGCTCGCATTGTCCGCGCGCACGTACACGCGCACGTACACGCGCGAAAGCTACGAGAGCTTTTGCCTCCTTATTCCTTGGCCCTCACCCCCGTTGCCACCACCACTTTGTCGAGATTCGAATTGGCCGTCGCCGCGAAGGAATATTTACCCGGCGTGTACGGCGTCGCGACGCATCACAATAGTGCCTGATGAATGCCGGTATACATTTACATGGGAAATGCCTTCTGCTCTGGAGGGCCGTAGCCAACAGGGAGAACATACGCTATCGAGTCGGGCGGCGAAGTGGTCCAGAAGACTGGAGGATCGTGAAAGGAATTTCGCGTGGGCGCTATTTTCCTTAGCGGGGCTGAACAATTTGACGCTCGGCGAAGAATTCCGACTGCGCTGGAAACTCCCTGAACTTTCCTCTACGGGCGCGCGCATGGAAATTTTCATCAAGCGTAATGAAACTTTTGAATTATTGGCTCTCGACCGCAGTTTTCCTTTTCGTTTTCCTGTATTTCCTTCTTACGGCAAATACCTATTCACCAACCAAACTTTGGATTTTCAGCTACACTTTCTCAAAGTTTCCACGTCGAATTTCCCGAGATTATCTGCTTTACAGCGCTGAACCTACTTAAATGACACGTATTCATTCGCAACTGACTTTTCCGTAATCGTTAACGACATTGAGCAATATATACGTATTTAACATGGGATATTTGAAACGCCTGGTGCGTGCTCTTAATTTAATGGCGTTTTCGAGACAACGCTACTGATTTGCTTACCGAAGTAACACGAATTATTCCAATGATATAACTATCGTGATAAATTGCTCAGGAGCTTATGTATCACGCGAGGCTAAGTCATCGAAACGGTATCATCGAGCTGTGCGTACACCGTTGTTAAACCAATTCGATAAAATTAATCATCCAGCCCAATTGATAACGAGTAATTTTTACGAGGAATTTGTACGACTTGAAAACTGCAGCAAATGCAGCTGCTTTATCCGTGACACTAATCGTTCGAGTCTAATCGACGTGGCAAAATGATGATCCTATTACTCGATTAATAAACGAGATCACGCCCAAACACACTTGTAATTGACGCCCCAATAAATCGTAATTGTCGGTAACCGTCGTCCGGGATCGATTCTCTCCCTCTCCCCCCCCCCCACCCACCCACCCACCGCCGCCGCCGCCGACGTTCGAGAACCTAAGTCGATAAGAGGTGGAACAATGAGAAATGAAAATGAAAAGAAAGAATGTGCCTCGCAAAGGAAAGGAGGAACTACGCCAAGAAAAGCAAGCACCATTTCTATAAGGGGTAGGAGTTTATTCGGGCTTTATTAAACGAGATCTTAAGCTCTCGCTATTCGTGCATCCGTCCCTTTAAAACGGCGCGAGCGCGTGGCACAGTTAAAGCGCCGACCTTGATAATAGTTTATGAAGGAGGCTGCGCATTGGTTCCGACGCCAAAAGCGGCTCACCGAGTCGGTCGGGGATCAGGGCGAGGGCTGGGTTTATGTCTCGGAATTAATTAACCTACAACTCTCCAGCCGTCGTTTTCTCTATCTCCCTTCCTCTTCGTTCGCAATTTCGCTTCTTCCCTCTCTCATTCTGCTCCGTATAACGAAGAGGACAAGCGATGCATCTGCATACGTACGTACGTGCATACACACCGAGAGAGAGAGAGAGAGAGAGAGAGAGAGAGAGAGAGAGAGAGTGAGAGAGACTCAACCACTTTATACTCTCAACTCTCACTCTCGAAATTCTATTACCCACTTTCTCCCAGCTTCGAGAGCTCGTTTACAGCGACCGACAACGCGAACAAACTCCTCGCGCGCGAGTTTTCATTCTCGCAGCGTAGTTTAACTGCTTCCAACACTCCGGGACCGAGCAAACTTTCACTCGTAGTCTTCCGTAAGCGCGAGTCAGCGAGTGTGGGTGTGCTTAGCTTTGTTCGTCTCATCAACTGGCCAATTCCTTTTCTCTCTCTTCTTCACCTCCCAAGTCTATATATTCTGATGCAGTTCGGTCGTTTTGCAAGTGCTCGCAATCGCCAAGTTTGGTGTTACTTTCATTTCGATGAATAATGCGATAACTGACATAATGTTATCGCGCACAGGAATAAAATCGATAATTTATATTTTCATCGAATGCTTTCGATCGAATGATTACTTCTGTCCACAGTTATCGTGATTTGACAAATTTGACATTTGCACATCTCATTCGTTAGAGGAGCGAGTTGAATCTTGTTTTTTAGAAATAGACGATGACGGCCCTCTTAATTTAATCCAGGTAACTTAATTTCGTCCAGGTGATTCATCGGTGTTGAATTATTTTAACCAAAGTTTAACGTGAACTCGATCACTTTTACGAATACTTACCGATTGCGATACGCAATAGTTTTTCGCTTTAGGTAATTAATTATATTCACGCGAGTCCAATAAATTTCAGCGAATTTATCGTCATATTATAAGTTTTCTTTCGAACTCTCATTTGCCGCATGCGATATTGATATACTCGGATCAATAAATGACGTATATAAATTACCTCCCGAATAAATTCTTAAGAAATTAGATTAGAAGCCAACGGAAACACACTGGATACGTACAAAAAAATTCCCAACCATTAATTTGCATTTGAATCTCGGCTACGGAGAATCGCATAATTGATTCATGCAGCGAACCTCTCAATTAATTCAGCTCGTCTTAAATCAATAACCTTTGTCAGCACCATCGTCCAGGTCGGGTTCTTTAGGCTAATTCGCTGTCTCTTGGCCTGACAAACGTCACTGCACATTCGATTGAGATTAGAGTCGCCCAGCATCTCCGGCTTCATCGACGAGTCGGGAGTCTCGAGAAGAGGACATTCGTCTTGTTCTCTCTCCCGTGGAGCGCAGGAAGGCCCAAGAGATCTATTTCGCATCCTGTCACGTCGGGATCGCCCGGTAAAATCCATTCCTCGATGTTGGAGCTCGCCTTCCCACTCCCTCTCTCTCTCTCTCTCTCCCTCTCTCTCTCCCTCTACCTCGCCGTTTCGCCTGCTTCTTTGGTCGCGATCTCTAACATAAATCTGGCTGTTTTCAAATACCGAGTCGCTGTCTTTCAGCCAGAAATAAGATAATGCGTGTGCAAAGTTGACGCAGATGCAAGGGAAGCGAAGAGACGTAGGTGAATCCGTTTCCGGAACTTTCCTTACGGATATCTTTGTGTACGCGTAGCCGAAATGATGCGCGCTGACTCGCGTTCTACCGACGAAGACAGAACGACATCCTTGCGTTGCTTGTCTGCTTTCCCGAACACTATTTTCTTTGTACTTACTTTCTACACTTCTGTCGACTTTTACGCTGCTTGTTTGATTGTCACTAGGGAAGAGAAGAAAGTACAAAAACGCTACGCACCGTTACGAATCTCTTGCAATGCGTAAAATATTTGTGGATTATTCACGTGAAAATTGAGTTTCACCGCTACAAGTACACGATACGCTTGAAAAAGTCTCGAAATAAATATTTATTTCGAATCTACTCTTCTTTGAACAGAGATTTTGTAAGATTTCGTAAGCGTAGAGGATTTTTGACGAGTCGACGTCAACTCCAAAAATATTTTTACTCGTTTGAAACACTCAAAGTACAAAATTCTTAGGGCATGGGAGTGTTTTTACATTTATTTACAAAAGAGTTAAAAGTTTTTATTAAGAATGAAGCGAAGAAAAATTTTTTGTAGCAATAAAGTGTATTGTTTTGAGCATTTCACAAGCTATCTAAACCATTACACTCGTATCGTATATTGTTATATTAGCAGTTAATGTGAAAAAGGCTAAGAAAACATACAATTTGTGTACATCCTCGTGACAATTGAAATAACGATGAATCTATATGCGCTATGAGAAAAGGATTTATCTAAAATGTGGAATTCCATTCGTTTCGCTCAAAAAAAGTATTTCACTTACGTAAAAACTATCTACCCCTTATGAAATATTCAGGTAGCAGAGTAAGATCCGAAGCTCTTTCATGCGCGTCGACCATTGATGCATTTGTCTCGCTAATTATTACCATCTGTACGGTATAATTAAAGAAAAAAGACTTCTCAATTAATAGGAGCAACTCGTTGAAAAGTTTACGAGTGCGTACAGAGAATAACGTAGACATTGACTTTTTCACCCGTAAATAAGATGCGCGTACGAGTTACGTTCTCCTTTTCTCTCTTTCTCTTTTTCTCCCTCTAACATTTGTCCCATCGATGTTATGCGTTTCAATCGAAAAAGTCAAATTACGCAGACGAGCACCGTTACCGGCTGCGTAAGTCGCGCACGTAGCTAACGGTGACGCGTTCCAGTACGCGTACCTCCACGCATCAACTCCTCTCGCGTTCGCTCGCACCTCCCGATAAGTGCGCACCCCGCATCCCAGACAGCGCTTAACGGCTAGAACGTGTCTACCTGTGCGATATTCAACTGGCGAGAGGTCCGTTCGGAAAAGACGAAGCGCCAGTGTGAATCCCAGCGGGAAGTGACGCGCACGTATACACGTGACGCGAAATAAAGAAACGAAACGTGCGTTCCACGCGCCCCCCTATCTCCTTTCCTCGATTCCTGCTCGAAGAGACACCCACGCGACGTAGGGCGACACCCCGTAGCGGGAAACACGGTGCACCCTTATCGGAAAAAATAGCGCCCAATCAGAGGCGGGCCGAGGGGGCCAAGCAAAGGGGGCAAACACACGTAACGCATGCATCGTCCTCGACGTCGATGTAGTCTCCCTCGGCCTCTCTCTCTTTTTTCCCTTGTACGCGTCTCTGGAATTCTCTGCGCTCTGTCGCCATGACAACCCCGTCGACGTCTTCGACTGCGCGCTCTCCTCCGTGCGCTGGGGTCGCGCGCACACGTCTGAGTATCCCTCAAATCTAACTCGATCGCACGCGCGCGAGGCCTCGAGGATTGCGAGACGACGAAGATGAAAATGCGATTTTCCTTGGGGTCGGGCCCCGTCGAAGATCAAAAACAATCTCACCCTTGATTCGATACCGCGGCTGCTAGTTTTTATTTGCCTCGCACGTTAGTCGAATTTCGGCACTTGGCGTGTGCCATTGTCACCTGTTACCCACATTAACCGGGATAAAGACATTCTTCAACTTCAACTCGATACTTCAACTTACCCACTTGTTTGGGTATGATTGTGCTTCTCTTATCTTGCCGCCGACTGGAGCGCTAAGCTTTTAATTATTAAGCACATTCATTTGTTGTTTTATCATCCACTCTTTACGAGTAAATCTTATGGTTAACTGCATAATACATTTTTCGATCACGATAAAGTGACTAACGAATATTATTTCCTATGAAATTGTCTGTTTTACCGTGTCTGAAAGAAGAGAAGCTTCTCCTAACGCAGAGGATGTGGTTTGAAATTCTTATTTAACGCTTGTACGCATTTTATTCGGATATAATTTCTTAATTCGGTTTCTAACTGTGCACGTTCTACATCGCAAATATTGGACTCGTAACGCAAGAATTAATTCTTTTCTTTGGATTGAAGTTCTTCTTGTAGTAGGATTTTTGAGCTACTGATG
The DNA here is from genome assembly GCA_018907045.1 of Wiebesia pumilae. Taxonomy (NCBI): domain Eukaryota; kingdom Metazoa; phylum Arthropoda; class Insecta; order Hymenoptera; family Agaonidae; genus Wiebesia; species Wiebesia pumilae. Next base: position 62,106 of record JACCHZ010000139.1, read on the forward strand.
TACACCGCACGTTATACCATCCATATACCTAAAGATTTAAAAATTATTTTTTAATTTTAATTATATCGAGTCAATTATGAACGAGTAAAGTTCCAATCATTCGATAAATAACGTTTAACCGTTTTCACGTACGATATCTTCAATGGTATTTAATGAAGCGGCTAATTCATGTCGCATCACAAATGGCGTGTACGAATGGTGTAAAAATGAAATTTTTACAATTACAAGCCAAATTGAGTTGCTTTTGTTAAAATATGAAATTTTTCTTTTGAGGCGAGAACATATTTAAAATTATTCATTCGCCTGAGCGACAATTCGTTTTTATTAATTAACATTTCTATCGATTAAAATGTCTGTGAATTATATATTCTTTTAAGTAATCACTTAATTTATCACTTCATGAGTAATGGATCAAATTTAATGTACGCCAATAAGCGTGATAACGATATAGCAACGTAAATAATTGAATGTATAAATAATTAACGAACGAAGGACTTTTCTAAAAGTTTTATTTCATTATCGTATTCGTTGAAACTATTCAGAAATGCTTATACTTTACTCGAATATAAATTGAAATGTCGCGACTCTCGTTCTCTTAAAGAATCTAAGAAATATAAAATTATCTGAAAATAAAATATCTCTTAATGTCGTATCTAAAATATTGAAGCGCATTTTACTTAGATGTTTAAATAAATGTTATCGCCTATTCATTTCGTATAGCGTACTTTCAGATTGAGTTGTTTTAAATAGATCTTGAAATTTGCTTGCTTGATAAAACCTAAGTATAAAATTTAATTTAAGACACATAGATGTATTATTAAATTGAGCAACGGAGACTCGATCAACTGTTGAAGGAGTTCTTTAAGTAATTTGTCTCGAATCAAATTGAACCGCGAAATGTTTTAAGTTTTATTTTGAAATGACGAATTTACAGTGGGTAAACTCGGTCGATTGGAATCAGTAACGCATTTTGATTATTTTGCCGCAGAAAAAGGATTTGCCTTAAAATCGCAATAACCGTAAAGTAAATTTCAAGTTAAGTTAAGTTAACACTTGTTCAAAAATGTTGCCAAATATTAAGATTGATTAGTAACGACACTCGCGTCGCGTAACTGCAAGTCGATCAGACGTCGATTTGACCTCGCGCCATTAATTTGTAATTTATCGTAAGGCAGGATTTAGGGATGCACTGAACTTGAAAGAAAATAAATTCCAAGACGAGATAGACATGACACGGACGATAAGAGAAAATGTGTAGCGGCTATATATTGCGACAAGTCTCGGAGAAGCTCTTAGGCGGCGTGTCTGCCATTGAAAATGGAACTGCTATCGCTTATGATTGATACGTCTGTCGGCTGAATATCGTTTATTAAGTGATGTTTGTTTCTTTGAATATGAAAATATCATTTTTTTTTTTAACGTCAGGATAACTTTTGCAAGGAGAATATTCAAAACATGTTTTCAAGTTTTTTTCATATTTTATATTCATCTTGGTCGATTTATTTACAATCATTGTATTGCCATTGATATTCCTTGGGCTTTTTCTCGTGCAACTTACAAATATTTTCTCGCACTTTCGCCGTCAGATGGCCGATAAGTGAGATCCTACGCTTAAGCGAAGTAAGCTCCTGTTATTCGAATCATTAATTCAAAGTTCCTTCATCCCCTTAATCATTAGAGCTCGATGAAAAATAGACATACCAATGTTCTCTTAGAAAGACTCGAGTAAATTGTCGTATAAATGCTTCCCAAGTAAACTTTAAGCCTTAATCATTGAGAATAAACCGTTCCCCATTTTAACCGCGAATCTGTTCCATTTGTTAAAATAAAAATAGTCTGCTGGAGTTGAGGATGAAAACGACTCTCGGAAAATATTCATAAGACCGTAATTTTTTGTTATTTTTGTTATTTTATGCGTAAAGAGCCACGTACGATGATTTTTTCTTGTACGCATTCAGCACAATCCGTTTCATCGTGGTGAAAGATTACTTTTTACAATTAAATTTATATTATTAAATGGTACTTGAACGAAGAAAAAGGAAAAAGGAAAATTAAAATGAAAAAGAAAAAAAAAACAACGTAGATATTGCATAATGTTTAAATACCCCGATAAAGTCTAACGGCAGAAGTAAGAACAGCGTGTACGTGGTAAAAGTAAATTTATGAATGAACAAAATTAAATAAGAAGTACTTCTTGCCTCTCACATGTGTGTATACTGACTGCGACTGTAAATAAGCTCGCGAGCCGAATGCAAATGAAAGACGGAAGGTGCGCGCGAAAATTCAAGGCCATCACCGCGCGCACACTCCTTCAACTTTTATGCGATATCCCGACACTTTTGCCTGGATTAAGGGGACAAATTCTCACGAGGATCTTATTCCCGCGACGAGTCGATCCACTCGATTCCATTTCGAAGAAAAGAGAAATTCACGATCTGCTCGTTCTCGTTTAAGTACGTCTTTCTGCTCTCCTTTTTCTCTCCGTATTTGCCATCTTCCTTCATCTCGTGGCGCGGATCTGGAGTCAGTGATGCAGCAGAATCTCCGTTGACTGCGATGCCTCGATGTAAATGGAAATTTTGTCCTTACATCTGTTCCTTTGCCTCTATTCCATGATTCCCTCTCCCTCGCTCGCTCGCTCGCTCTCTCTCTCTCTCTCTCCCTCTCTCTCGCTCAGTCCTCCTCTCTGTTGCTCTCAGCGCAACACACAAGAACGCAACTCAAAATAAACTATAAACAAAAATAAATAAAACATAAGCGTAAGCAAAAGCATGCTAAGCGAAATAATAATGAAAGTTTAAAGTAAAAGGAAAAAATGAAAGAGGTTTTTCATCGGAAGAAGCTTGAATCATAAAGAAAAATAGACAATACCACTGGAATCAGTCGTTGATCGGATATTTTATAAGAAATATGTTTTTATAAGGAGCCGTCAAGGGTGCGGCAAATTTCCACTACTACGATATATTTGATGCGATATACGTGTGATATAAATCTAAATGTAAGCAATATCGTCGTAGGAGCTTAGAGCTACTTTTATAAAATAAACACCGTTTGTACGTAGCGCGAATGCCAGTTTAAATTTCAGCTCAGGACGATTACATTTCAGTTACCTATTATTGCTTCCCTGCAATCCAATTGTAAGCAAATATGATAACTCAATAGATAAAGTATCGTCCACTTGGTGGACTACCGCTAGTTTTCCTCTCTTACGATACGCATCAACTTTCAAGCCGAAGACCTTTTTACGGCTCCTGAGCGTCTCGTAACCGGAGGCTCGCAGAAACATACGATCCACTTGCGCATGGTTTATGTTTCGTTGTACAGGAGAGGAGAGACGAAGTAAGTTGGATGGTCGGTAACAATGTCGGATAAGGAGTTGGAGTTCGAGGGTTGAAGGCTCCCGAACAAGCGGAGGAGGAGAGCCAAAGACAAGAAGAGAGACGGTAAAGTTAGAGGGCGGTCGGCGAAGGGTGTACACACTACGAGTTGGGGTTTACACGTATAGAGAAAAATAGAAAGAATTCAGATCACGGGATGTGGCGCTGCTGCGGCATCAGTACTCGAGGGTACTGATGCCACTACTTGGGTGCAAGAGAGAAAGAGAGCGAGGGAGAGGGTGAGGCTAGAGAGATGGAAACACGTAGTATAAGGAAACGCTGGAAAAAGGGTCGAGGTATATAGTCGTAGAAAAGCGATAGAGTAGGAGAGAAATAGAGGTGCAGTATTGGAAGGACGAGGAGGGGGGACTGTCCCCGGTATGCCAGAATGGAATCAATACGTAGAGAGCCGTGTGTGTGCTTTGCCTCATATGCGTGTGTTTCCACGGGGCGTCCAAATATACATAGACAGAGAAAGAGCGAGTCACCCTACTAGCGCGAAGGGGGGAGGGGTGGCGAGGGCGGGTTCCATCTCCCTGGGCACACCCTCGAGATATATACGAAAGTGAGTGAGTGAGAGAGAGAGAGAGAGAGAGTGAGTGAGAGAGAGAGTGAGTGAGAGAGAGAGAGAGTGAGTGAGAGAGAGAGAGAGGTGAACACGCGAGCGAGCAGCAACTACGCTATGCTGATGCGAATTTTCGAGAGAGGAATATTTCCCTTTCAAATTTTTGCAAGGTAGGCTTTCGTATATTCCGTCCCAACCTCTCACTCGCTCCTTCTCACTCACTCACTCGCTCCTTCTCACTCACTCACTCACTCACTCTCTCTCTCTCTCTCTCTCTCTCTCTTTGTAGCTGCTCTTCTTTCTTTTTATTTTATACTTAATATAAAGCTATGAATTCACAAAATATTCACCAAGAATAAGGGCATAAGGTATTACGCGATGTTTAGCATATTACACTATACTTTTGTCAATATTTTAGTTTTTAAACATTAGTAATCCAGGCTTGATAAATTGAAAGCGGTTCTATGTCGGTTTTGAATATTTATAATCATGTTTGGACAGTCCATAAGAATATTTATTCAAATTAAAAGTACAAAAATTAAACCACATTAAATTCAGAATATATAGGGAAACTTATTTCAATGTTGGGGATACGTAACGTAATATAATTTTTATAATAGGAGCTTCATAAAAGAATAATAGCTATAAAATCTTTGCCATTAATTAAAGTACAATTAAAGAAAAATGTTTCCTTTTGAAGTCGTTTCTAGCTAAGATCCCAATTCAAGCATAGGCTCCAATAGTCAACACTTTCGTCGTATTTTTTGAATTCCATATCGATATTTAAAGAAATACTACATTTATGCAATAGTTTGGCGAATAAAGTGGATGCAGTGATCGATAGAGATGTTTTTAGGTTTGTTTACTAATTACATTTTTCATTCCAGTAATAGAGAATATTACAAATGAAACGTTACGTATTCTTACAAGTTTCATCGCATTGTTCGATTGAAAGTTTTAAATAAAAAGGTGCATCGTTTATGAACTTTGCCGGTCGTTTTACCTACTTCCCGTTCGTGACATTATTCGGAGTAATGCGGCGGTTAACAAGTGGCTGCACGAGAATATAGCAAATCAAGAATGAGTGCACGAAAGAGAGAGAGAGAGAGAGAGAGAGAGAGAGCGAGTGTGAGAGGGCAAGTACTACTACCGAGAGAAAGAGAGTAAAGAAAAAAGAAGAAATAAGAAAAGTCTCTGATCACCCACTTTCTCGCTCTCTCTTTCATTCGCGTTCCCTAGGAACGAGCGCAAGCGGCACAGCTGATGTAATTTGATTCCCCTAGAAAGTGTAGAGAAGAAGCGCCCGAGGCTCCATGACCTACCCTTACACATTAATTATAAGGGGAATCTCGGTGAGATTCCTCTACCCCTACTTTGCCTCATTTTCTCTCTCGTTTCGACTTGTTGGCCGCATCGCGTTACTCTGCTTCTTTCGCTCTCACTTGCGCACTTTCCTCCTTCCATCGACTCGTACTCATTCACGTCTTTCTCTCTTCGTCTCTTTCCCTTTCTCGTTCACTCTCCATCGTTCTCGTTTCCGCTCTTACACTCACTTTCTCTCCCTGACCTAAGTGTGCGATTTCGCCCCTAAATGAGAGGGTCGCGCGCTTACCTTCTAAAGTATGTAAACAAGCTCGTCGATTTAACTTTCAACTTCCTTCGTTTACCATCTTTTTTAAAGTCCTTAAATCTTTACAATTGATGCCTTTCACTTATCGATGTCATCGAAAGATCTTATTAGTCCATTACATAATTTAGAAGACGTTAATTATCAATCGAACGAGGTTGAAATATTTTTTTAAAAAACTTTTCTTTTATTAATTACTTGCCCGTATCTGTTTATTTACCAATTTCTATAATATTATGATTCAGTAATGAGAAATTTTAAATATCTGAATGTTTCTCAAACTAAGCTTCTTTTTATTTATTGGTGATAATTTTCATTCGTATATGGATACGATTAAATCAGCTTAAATCACTTTGTAATAAGAATGATTTTGATTACGGATTATTCGATGTGATATAACTCGTAAAACTTTATACGCAAATGTATAAGGAACTCATTTATATTGCGTTTCAGTAAATGTCAAAGGTTATAATATCCATTTCCATTGGCATTGTTATGAAAGTTTTAAAATTACAAATTTTATTTGAATTTTTTTTAGAAAAATGTCGATAATAATTTTATGTCTCATCCCTGACTATGTTTATCGTCGACTTTTAGATCGTTTCCTCAAGTGCTGCTTAAAATAAATTTTTCTACGATTAATAACGAAATTAAATTGGAAAAACATTTTCCAGTTCTGATATGTGCGTTGATTGATATAAATTTTAATATTTTATACGTAAAACCATAAAATCTTTATGAAGAGCGTGAAAAGTTTGTTGGAATATTGAATTATAATGTAATGTCGTTAGCCGCAATGTATTTTGAAGAACCCAACATATACGTACTTATTAAAGTTTATAATTTTTCTAGGTATTCGAATATTTTCATGCTTAATAATGATGTAACGAAATTTCTTAAAAAATATTCCACTGAGGCACGCTTCTACACTGTCAGTACTCTTTTCTAACAAGTTTTCCATAGTATGAACAACGGTAACAATGAAAAAATAACATCTTCTCCAAAAACGCACGAACCTCATTTATTCGTTACAGCCAAAGTAAATGTAACCTAATCTAATTTTATAAAATATTTCAGTTGACTTATTTCTCGTCAAATCTCGGTACACGTCGAAGCCAAGCAGCAGCCTTGTACGTGTAATCTATGATAAGCCGGTATTATGGGTCTACATCCGCTGCTGCACTCGTGAAAGTGTCTTCTTGAATGTAAAGAAAAAGAAGAGGGAGAGAGAGAGAGAGGGAGGGAGTGAGAGAGAGAGAGAGATTCGCGTAGGTAAGGCTAGATCTCGCGAACAGTGACGTCGCGTGTTGAAGGGAGAAGGCAGCAGCATCCTATTTCACAATTTCAGCCTGTTCATCCTAGTTTCGAGAACCTTCCTTTTTTCTCCTATCCATCCATCCGTCTGTGCGTCGACCACCCATCCATCCATCCGTCTACCTCCTTCGCGTGCAGGATCATTTCCTCCCGCAGCCACAACCCGCGGGAGCAGCGACTTTGGCTCCTCCCTGCGCCCACCCGATACCGACGTCCCAACATCCCGAGGCAATCCCTAGAAGCGGTCCCTTCGAACTCCCTGCAGACCTTCCGTCATGGCTCGCGAACGCGCGTCTTCTTCGCCCTTATCCTTTGCCGCGTTCACCCCCTCGTGCATTCGATAATGTACACATGCGACCCGGAACTCGTTTGACGTCAGGTAGACGCGCCAATAACTGCGTATGCCGTCGCGTTGACATCGCGTCCTTTTGCGAAAATAACAAAGCCGTCATGACCGACACTTCCGAGGCCGTGTCAAGTGCACGGTCTCTTTGGGAAATGCGCATCGTCGAGAGGAGCGTTCGATCTGGACTTTGTCTTGATAATTTTGTTACTTTATAATGCAATGTCTTAAAGCTCGTTCTCGTGTCTAGGCGTTTTTAAAAAGAGAGTGAAAAATTTCGTAATTAAAATACGTAATTAAATATGTACGTAAGCCGCAGCTTCGAGTTTTAATGCGTATAATTCACACTCCACAACTAGACATCGAGATTGGAGTATTTAAAGGTGAGCGAGCGATAACGCGCCATTTCAGTTTGTGAAATTAAGTTGGAAGGACAGTGTCGATGGCGAGTCTACATTAATCAGGGTTAAAATGAAAGTAAAACGAGTCGTAGAGAAATTTTTGCGAATGATGTCAAAAATAGTATAAACAATAAATGTAACATTTAGCCGTAGAGCAAAGTTGAATAAACGGTAAAAATGGAAGGCCGCGTATGAGGAGGGTGAAATGCCAGTCACAAAGAAAAGCGAGTGATATGTACTTACGCGAGCGTAGGTATGCAGGGTGAATATTTTAGGAGGAAAATTCAGTTATCATCCAAGATTCGCGAGACACGTAGGCGCCCCGTCCCTTACCCTTTTTCCTTTTTCCTTTTTCCCCTTTTCTCTATCTATTTATGCCTCCCCTTACTTCTCTTTCTTTTGCCTTTTCTCCGTCTCTTTTCACCTTTTACAAGTACCTCGCACGAGTACTTCGGAGTTAGTTAGAACGTTTGCTCTGCCATTTAACGTCTACTCTCTCCAAGAATCTCCCGAAAGTTGTTGCACTCGATTCCTCGATTCACCCTTACCAACCAAGTTGTTCCACAATAGCACCTTCTTTCTTCTTTCGCTTCGTTAAGCATAAGATAGACGTTTTAATGATCGTTAAAAATCGTGCCAATATTTGAAATACGTCCTAGTGCTCCAACTTTTACACGCAATACAATTATCTTTTGAAAATTCAAGAAAATGCCGCGTATTGATTTGGAGAATAACGTAAACAGCTTCAGCTACAGTAATTAAATTGAAAATGTCGTTGCATGTTCTGCATTTTCTAATGACGCGGGAATTCGTTTTTAAGTTATTGTTAACTTTCTACGTAATAATTGTAGATGAATATTACAAAGATACGCGAATACGTTTCTTTCCAATACGTATTTTTACTTTCGATTTCGTTATACTGGAAGTACACGATCCTTCGGTAGTAATGTCTGAAAAAGTAAGCCGTCATCTTCTTCACAAGATTAAAAACCCAAGAGCTGCTTCATAATTTCACAGTCGGCCTTACGCGCATTTTCCAACAATGCGTTACCCGATTCAGAAGATGGAATATTGAAAAACATGCTCGCACGTGAAAAACGTCATAAGAAGATTTAAAAATTTAATATCGCGAAATATCGAATTTCCAAATATATGACGGCCGTCGAGAAAAGTGTCAGAATTGCAAAAGTGAAGTCGCGAAGTCTTCTGCCTCGTCCTCCGCGACTTCCGCGAATCGTAGGAATAAAAATTGTCAAAAGGGGGGTTGTTTGGGATTTAGGATAGGTATGTAGGTGTGTGTGCATGCACGCGCGCAGAACGGGCAAAAGAGATGGATAGAAGGCTGAGTCGACGTCTTTCAGGAGGATATATAAGCGTGGAACACTTGCTTTCTGAGAAAGAGCGCAGGGGAGAGCGAGATGCGAGAAAAGGAGCGGAAGGGTGGAAGCGGGAGAAAAGAAGCGGGACACGAGATATTCGCGTGTCTGTCTGTCCTCCTGTGCCGGGGCGCACATCAGCAGCCGTGCCAGCCCTCCCCGAAGTAGAAAAGGACAGGAGAGTCTTGGCAGAGAGACGCGGAAAAAGCACGGCGGGGGTACGCGCGTGTACATGAGCCTGGATGCACGGAGTGGTGCGGATGTGGGATAGAGCAGGTAACCTAATAGAAGAGGCTCGAGCCAACGTCATTGGCAGAAGACGAGGCTCTGTCGGGACTCACTCCGCGATTTTTAGAGGAATTCACGGGAGAGAGCGAAATCCCCGAGACCGGTTCGTCCCAGCAACGCGCGTCGTCTCGCGGAAATTCTACATATCACTTGGTAAAGGTTCTACAGCTATACGTACACTTACATATACCTATACACCAATGAGAATTATTCGATCGACGTTCTGGATTACGACGTTCAACCAGTCTCTCTACTTTTGTGCCGGGAGTTTGGGATTTTTCGAAAAATTCTGCGCTAAATTGGAACGCAAAAATTGTATTAGAGCCTTATCAGATGCGATAATTGCATTTGAAAATGTGTGCGTTTTCAAATGTGCATTGCAACAGCATATGAATATAAATTAATTTAATGGGGACTCTTAGTTGCCGCTTTTCATCGGGCAATACGCCAACAAATATTCGATGACTCGCGATTGATTTCCATCGATTGCGAATCATTCAAGTTATTCACTTTTATCGCATCGTATCATTGAAATATCACATTTCTATAAACTGCAGATAAAAGAATAAAAGGAAAGCTCGAACGCGCATCACTGGTATTCTTCGCATGTCCTTCTCTTATGTGATTGTTGATTGTCATGCTAAACTCGGTACTTTTTATCGATTGTTCACCCCCCAGTTTCGTCTTGCGATTTCAGGACGCGTCTCCTCTTCCCTTTCATCCTCCTTCTGCCAATGCACACGCGAGCGCAAACGGTTTTCTGCGTGGCTTTCTTCCAAATTCATAAAAAGTTCCGCGTAATTGAATTGAATTGAACGTATAAGCCATTTTACATTTATTAGGCGCCATTGTCTAGACGAGTAGGAAATCATTCTTCGATTTTGTCAACGCCCGACATTATTTTTGCCGTACGTACAACGCGGATACGGTAAATCGGAGGTCTGAAATATTCGTCAAGGTCCTCGCTACTGTGCGCGGGATAAAATGCGAGCTCCTTGGGGATGATAACGTCCTACGAGAAAAATCGTTCGAGAAAATCCGTACGAAGTTTTGCGATGATTGGATGGCTGCTTTTATAATGCTTCCACGATGATTCATGTCTCTTCTTAATCGAAACTTTAAACGCTGGGTCAGTATTTTTAATAATTTGTTCGGTGACAGCTACTATTGAAAGCTGCATAAATATACGTTTATGAAATTTAAAGCACGAGTTGCTGGAGGCATCGGTTCACCGGTACTAAAATTTCTTTTGTATTCGTAGTTTACATTTTTTAACTTTTAAATTCTAATCTGTTCTTCGTAATTTTCACCGCAGTCTCAGAATAAGTATCGGTCGCACATCCCGAGTTAAGTTAAGGTGAAATAAAAGAAATTTTCCAGCTTAAAGAGGTCTTGCTTAAGGTTGTCTCTAGAATTACAGAAGGAAATTACGTCTAGCGGATAAAACTGATTTCAAGGGTTTCCGTTTTCATAAGTTTCACGCGAGATGCGATTAGATTTTGGATAAGAATTCAGAAAAACGTGTATTTTTACAGAATTTCAAAGAAGAAACTACCAACGCATATGTAATTTGAAGCGATATGCGCACAAGTTCCAAAATACAATTTAAATTATTTTTTCGGGATTTAATATGCAATTTTACACACGCTTTACGCTTTGCGCGCGCGCGCGCACGCACACAGGTGCACACAATACAGATGGGATACGCGAGGACGGAACGCTGCGTATCGCCAAAATTGACGCATTGCGTCCCTATCGTTTGTAAAGCCGTTTACATCACAGGAATGCCAATACTTGCGAGGATGCAACCACTTAAAGGAAGAAACGTAGATTTGGCGTAGTTAAAAGACAGAGAAAGCGCGGGGAATAAGGAAGTTTGTCGAAGGGTGAGGACGAGGGACGAATTTTTATTGGTTGGTTCCTTATGAAATTACTGCGAGTGCGGAAAAGGTCTGACGCGTCTAGTTATAGGCAGTCTTTTGGAAAATCGGCAATATGAAACACTGGCAACCGAGCCACTCCTTCTTCGGCGTTTTTCCTTTTCTCCTTGAGACAAGGTAAAAAGAGGGCAGCGCACGAATGCAAAGGGAACAAAAACAAACGAGTAGCGGAGGATAAAGAGAAGTTTGAACGAACGTCGTGTCTTTAAACTTTAGCTCGACAAGACAAGAAAGTATTGAACTCACCCTTCTGGAAAATCCGAAGCATCCACGAAGTCGGTTGTGCGCCGTCCATTCCCCTCTAGCCTTTTGAAAACCATCATCTGAGAATCCAGAAGATTTTTACTCGTTAATAATTAATTCTACACAGTTTCATCATTTCATTTAACATATTTGTTATTAAATTCAAGTTTCAAGTTGTTCGATATTTTTTACGCAGCAAATCAAGATCTGCAATGCGATTGTAGGCCTAGATATGAAAAACACGAGGTTTTCCTCTTAACTTAGTGTGCGATCTGTGCATCGTAGTAAGCGATCTAATGCGAGTCATTTTTCCAGCTCGAATTTCAAAGTAATTCTAATTACGGAAATTCCAGCGGTTACGTTACACCGCATATAACCAAGTAATTGTTATACGTATATATATACATACATACATACATACATACATACATACATACACATAAGGAAATGTCATAAAAAATGAAGATAATGCGAATCATTGAAACTCTAATTAAAAGCAAAGCAGCTTAAAAAGAAAACTAACGCAAGCTCAAGATTCCTTGAGTATGAGAACGAGGGAAAATTAGAAATGTCAAGAAACGCCGAATCAGCCGAGAGAGGCAAGAGGACGGAGAGAGTTGAATTAGCTATAGTTGAAATTTATGGTCGGCTTTTAGCGGGTGAAATTGATTCGCCGAGTAAACTGATACGTAATGGGGTCTCTATCTTTTCTCTCATGCCCTTCTTCCAAGAGGCTCAATCAGAAACACCCCTTTTACCGTAGCGAGCACTGCTGTTCCTTATTTAACCAGAGGATTCTCTTTCACATTTCTTCCTCTCTCCCAACTCTTTAGAATTTACCGAAAACATTTAAAAAGTCTTTAAAGTATCCTTCTACTCGCGACGTCATCGCGACTTTCGATTATCATTAGAAGAGCATTTGGAAGAAGTTGCTTATCTAATTTATGTATCTAGCCAAACTAAAAGTCAGTAATTGCGAACGCGCTCGGTTTTGTCGTGGCTTTGAGGCTTGAAATTGTTTGTAACTTATAGAGTCAATAAATAAAGGAGCGTTTGCGATTGCAATCGATTCATTCGAATCGCGATCTAATTTTACTCGAAATAATTTTTACTTAAATAATTTCCTTGGAATACTCGAGTTTAACGGAAGATTTAATGTAATTCTTTGGCTTAACCAAAGTTGTTACGAGAAACGATTTTTCGCGTCATCGTAAAAAGTAAAATATATTTTTAACATTTTCTTCCGACAGAGGACTGTTGACGTTGATATTACGTTTTATAACTGTTCGCTATGCGGTTAGAAGAAAATGGAAAATGCCTTTATAGCGTTTATTTATGCCGGGGAAAAGTGCTATCAGAACATTTGCATAGCACGACCTTATACTTCCCTATAGAAGATTATCAATATTCAGCCGCCTATCTTTGGTCTGTACACGGGTTTTCGTATCGGTTATACCATGAAAGAAGGAAGTTTCATCGAGAGCATAAACGCTCTTCGACGACACATAAACACCATATCTCTCTCTCTCTCTCTCCCTCTGACTTCTTTTTTCATTCGCTCTCACCGAACGTAAATTAACTAACGTTTTCGCAGTGTAAAATCATTAATAACATCCGACCAATAAATTGTTCAGGTGACACCTATTAAGATGATTTTATAATGAAAATATTACCGCATTGCACTCGAAATATAGCACTGCAGAGCAGAGCAAATGTAAATAAATGGAAAGAACACGTAGCTTTCGGTAAAATACCGTATTCACGTACACAACATGTTGTAATATATTTGAAGTATAATAGCGTTGCAGCGATTAAGTCTCAAGATTAAATACAGTAACGTCTTAACAACAAGCAAAAATATTTTTTGAGTTATTTCGTATAATAAGTTTCACCTGCATCTCTTGACAATTAAAGCATTGGAAGCATGAAATTTATTAAATCAAATTAGACGATTAATAAAAGTAGCGAAATATTCTAAGGTAGCATAGAGTGAGCACGATACTAAAAATTTTATAGAACGAATACGGTATGGATTCAACAGAATTCAATACAGAATGACTATCATAAAATAAATATAATAAACTTGTAACAGACGTACGTAATTCATAAAATTTATTTCAAATCTCAACACCCAATTAGTCTAGTCAAATTTATTTTTAAATCTAACCTAAAAATATTAATGAAATATACGTTGGCTTTTACATTACAAAATTTGACATTTATTTCTTGTCGTAGATGATTTCTTAATTTAAATTCATAACAGGTATACGAGAAAAATCTATCAAGTATCGTTCAAAAGAATGTACTTTTAAACTATTGTATGACATTAATATACTACATCTCGTTCATTTCGTAAGCGAATTCATCTACCCAATGCTTTGGGTTAAATTAGTTTTTTTGCAATAGCGAACATTTGATAAAGCTACATTGCTTAAATAAACACGAAATGTCATTATAGTTGAAAGAGCCAATTCCTTCTCCTTGAAGTGTAAAGGTCTACTTTGATAAAAATTGTAAGTTCGCGATAAAAGTAATAAAATTGCAAGCTTATAAGCGAGGACTTGACGCTATGATCTATGTCAAACACCGTTGCATAAATAAAACAGTTCTTTTACTTTGCACAATAAGTTAACTAAAATACACTTTTTTGAAAGTTCAAAGACCTATAATTTCAGTGATAGCCTCATATATTCCATTTTCTTCTTTAGCAACCTCTCTGCACTCACGGTCTTTCTACCTCTTTGCATTTCAAAGATAAGACGAGTGCATACTTGCGGTGGAGAGAGAGACAGAGAGAGAGAGAGAGAGAGAGAGAGAGAGAGAGAGAGAGATGTTGGGTGGAGCCCGAATGCGAAACGATTCAGTGGAAGTCAGCTACCGATAATAAATCATACGATGATACATTCTATCGTGGTGTGCGCGAATATCGGGACCTTCGGTACCTTTCTTCATATCCCATTCGTGTATGCGTACGTAGATAGAAGAGAGAGAGAGAGTGAGGGAGAGAGAGAGAGAGTTTGGAGAAAGAGATATGAGAGATAGGTAAATCCAAGGAAGAGGAACGCTCTTAAACTTGGAGATCCGTAGGGTGCTACATTCTCGTGGGCTTTCTTTGGAACACTAGCGACGAAAGTGAAGGATCACGGAGGAAGAAAAAGAAAAAGAAAAGGAGCTGCGAGATCGCTGATGACACCAGTGAAGCTGGAACCAAAGTAGCACTATACCTTGTCGGAAGGCTATCTATCATATTAGCCTTGCATTATTATAGATTCTTTTTCATCGTCATCGTCATCTTCTTCCTCTTGATATGCATTTTCTTCCATTTTCTTTCCACTAGTCAGACGAGTGCGACAGGAACAAACGTGGAAGAAACGTAGAAGGAGGCCACCCGGAGAGCGGAAGTAGATATCTTCTTTCGAAGAGTGGAATGCTATGCTAGGAAAGGTGGAAGGTGGAAGGTGGAAGGTGGAAGGTGGAAGGTGGAAGGTGGTTAGGAGACACCAACGCGGTTACCGACTCCTACTTTTGCGTCGAAAGAATCATATTTGCGATACGCACGCAAGACCGTATAATTTTAAATATTAAATGTCACGACGCGAGGATTCGCGCGAGTTCATTTTATTCTTTTCACCAGCACTGGTTGATAGAATGAGAAATGTTGCGTATGCTCGCAATGAATCTTTATCTCTGAGAAAAGTTGGATAGAAAACGTCGGGAGAGATCTTGGACTGACGTGGATGAAGTGCGCGGATGCGTACCAGAGATAGATAAATGGCGAGCGAGAGAGAGAGAGAGAGAGAGAGAGAGAGAGAGAGAGTGGGATGAAGGAAGAAAGTTGGGCAATATGTCGTCGAAAACTGTCTCTCATTTTTAACGATACAGACGCGTGCGCACCCTAAGCGCATTTCGACAAAGTCGGATTGATCTTGGCTGCGCGCCTCTTTTCTATCTATCACCGCTGTATCGTCGCTCCGTCGACGGGATGGAAGTAGGATGGAGTGAAGTAGGATGCGCGCCCGGAAGAAAAATGATCTTATTATGTCCTTTACAATTCAAAGAATATATAAGGCCAATGTTGTGAGTAAGACCGAGCGAATTTGTATAAATATCGAATACATCAAATTATCCAGTGTTTGGAAAACTATCCATTTTCCAGCGAAGCCTTTTTATATCGGCAAATAAGAAACTGTACTATTTGAAGATATACGTTTTAAATACATTATCCGATCACGAAGCCGCCCTAGAGCTTCCTAAAGTGAGATTGCAATATTTACCAAACGATCGATAACTGCCTCACTCATTTGCCAATCAGTTTACGTAAAGATTTCGCAATAATTTCTGTTGCATCAGCGCTCGCATTAGCGGTGACCGCTGCTATTTATGCGTTTATGAGTAAATTGTTTACGATTATGTCATTGCGAATGCTTGAATTCCGACGAATAACATGAAATTCAGGTGCCATTAAGGTGAGAAGCATTGAAACTTGTAAAGCGTTATTTACGTATTTAAACGCGATGTTGAAAATGTTTAAATTTTATTTAAACTATCTACGCGCTTGCACGCTCGCACGCACGCACGCACGCACGCACGCACGCTTATATAGGGACGAGAGGACGAGAAGAACGGAAAAAGTTGAACGATCAAAGGAGAATCGTCCATGGAAATATTTCCGCTTCTCTACTGCGAGTCGCGCTCGCGCTCGCGTTCTTTCAATCTCCAAGGACTCGACTTTATGTAATCTTGTTTGCGAGGATATCGAAAGTTTGCCCATTGCCGAGAGATATTCGGTAGGTTTTTATGGGGCCGTTATTTGCGCGAGTGATACCAGGCAGCGGCATACGCCGTCGAAGGCGCGTTAGAGTCGTATACCCCCTTCTGCAAGGAGAGACCGAGACGAGGCGACGGCGACGGCAGTGGCTAAAGACAAGGATGAGTTTAGAGCTTGCATCCGAAATTTTTACGAGACACTTTTGCGTTTATGTCGCGTGTAAATCTCGCTAATTCCATGCCTTTACATACGGGAGGCGTCGAATGCGTCGAGCCCGCGCCGTCTGACTTTTCCACTTTGTTCGGGTTCACTAGCGACAGATATTTGCCGATTAAGCACCCCTCCCTCTCGACCTCCCTCTCCGTCTTAACTCGGTGTCCTCCCGCTTCCGAGGACCAGCCCATCCCTCAAAACTCGAAACAGCCACTTCTCCTCGCGTCCTCCCCGGAAAATCAATATACCGACATTGCGACTCGCGGCCCTTGAAACACTTCGAGGCTCCCCTCGAAACACTTTTTCCCCCGATTGGATTCGGACACCGGAAGTGTTTGTTCGCTTTCTACATCGGCGAAAGCCACCCCTTTACCTCCCTTTACCACCCTTTACCTCTGTCCTGCTCTCTCGCGATCCTCCGCTATTTATCGGGGGCAGGTGGTTAATAGGGGCACGGGCGCGAGATAAATCGAGAGGGAAAGCGTAGCGAAAAGCCCGCGCCACTGGTGCACGCGCTCAGCGAAATGGCTTTTTCTCTGTTCAATAATTAAGTGGGACCTGTTGCTTCTCTCGTCGGCCCGTACCACCGTGTCCTGGCGTGCCGCCCGATCCTCCGTTGCATTTGCTTCGCTCCGAGAAGGCGCAGCCTCGGTTCCTCGGTTCCTCGGTTCGCCAATAAAGTTTTTGGGAGGCAGCGATTTTCGCGCCTTTTTATCGATGCGGTTGTCGGTTTTGGGAAATCGGTTATCGACGCGCAACCGATCGATGAGCGGAAAGTCAGATTTCTTGGCAGTACCGGCCAGAGGGTGAATCTGCGTTAGCGTCCTCTCATCTCGAATAATATTCTACTGGGATGGCGATTCGAGTTCGATATTTTTAATTATTCGAAAATATATGCGTTGATTATGCGTGTGTTCTATTCGGAGAGAAATATCAATTTTTTTTCAGTCGTTTACGTGGTTTATCCCGGTTTCGTCAACCATCGATCGTCGTTTCTTGATGAAACTCGAATGAATTCAGAAATGTAAATTAGAAAAAATTATTGTAAACAGCAATTGGTTGTATTGTAATATTGTAATCAGCGCATTAGATGACATTAATTCTGTTTACGTAACAGGTGAGTTATCGAAACATTTACTTTACTAGGTATAATATTTATAATAGGTATAATATTTTTAGTAATTTTTTTAATTTTTAATTTTTTAATAGGTATAATATTTAGTATGCATTTTCTTGTTTTCTTTTTATTGTTTTTGTTTGAAATTGTTTCCATTGTTTTTAACGGATTCTGTTTTAGGGGTGAGAATTGCAACGGTGGCAATTTAACAGTTGTATATTGAAAAGTGAGGTTTGAAATGTGTTCGCGGCTGAAGCTAAGACACTTGAGCGATAACAAGTAAGATTGTAAATCGGTTAGCTCGTGTATGAAATAAGCCACGTCTTTCGACCGAACGAATCAACAAATAATCAGTGCTTAAATCGTAATAGTTTTTCTTTTTACAACTATTGCCCATCGAGTAAATAAATATTAAAATTTAAAGCGCACACTCCCTTGCTTTCTCGCGCAACAAAATGTAATTTAAATCGAACAAATTTATTTTCCATCATCCCACCCTTCTTGGCGCCCACGGAGTATCTCCGAGCGTTCTTTTCCGGCCAATCTCTTTATACTTTTTACCCTCACGCATATCGAGAGTTCGCTTCGAAAAAAGCGCTGATCGTACGTTCGTTCTTTACTAGACTTTACTAGACCCTTTAAGGGAGTTTGACCCGATCCCGAGAAATCGACTGCGTCTGTCCTCTCGAGACTCGACGTTTGCGACTTTCCTCCACGCTAGAAGGGAATTTTCTCCCGCTCCCTTTCTTTCTTTTTCTCATCACTGTGCGTCTCCGAGAGACGAGAACGCCCGCAACCTTTTTCTGATAAAGAGTTTAGATGTATATCTATAGGAAGGCAAAGCAACCAACCGTATGCATGACATACTACGTAATCCGAGTCTTTTGAAGCCTTCGATGAGAAGCCTACGCATGTAGAAATTACTAGTATCCTGGATCGATAAATTGTCTGCATACATCAATATACCGTCGGATAACTAGTGTTTTGAATACAGAATCAAGATGTAGCGAATATCCTTTTTAAAATACGGAGGCTCAAGGAAATTCTTCTTACGCGTCGAAACGCTGACGTTTCAATAATTAATTCAATTTTCCAAATTTAATAATCAGTTTAATATATGCAAGGGTACGCATCTGTGAAATGCACAAAAGCGTTGTAAGCTTGAATATTCAAAATGCATAGCGCCAATTTGGAATTTTAGAGGGCAAATACGTTTTTCCGCGGTTACCGAGAAATCCATGTACGTTCTACGATACAAAATTAATTTACAAAATATAAAAGTTGAAAAAGCCGTTAAGAATTCTTCTAATTCTTTAAAGTTCGCGGAGGTTTCCCTCTTAGTGCTCCTCCCTTACTTTATATTTTATAAGCCAGTGCGATTTCCTTCCTTCAAATTTCCTTCTTCGTCCAGAAGGCGACGACCCAGTTATCCACTTCTCGTTTCTTCCTTTTTCTCACTGCCGTCAATTTGAGCTTCTGCGACCATCGTGAACAAGTCGCGGACTAAAATTACCCGTGGTCGAGTGAAATTTGTTTAAGAAATCGATTTTCATTTACCAACAGCGTAACAGCGTATCGGCGTATCAACAGACTCCAACCGCATCCAAGCCGGATAATTAAAATGAAGTTTCTCAGAGATTCTTATGTAGCTCCTATTCGGTATTTATGGCTCGTCCACCTCTTCTTGTCATCTCCGTATCATTTACAGGTCAAGTGCACGATTTCTCCGTTCGCGCCGGCGACTCGAGCACCCGGTAAATTGCATCTCCGCAATTCCTTAAATGTACCGCAGACGATGCATGACGCGCTTCACGCGGATGCCGAGTGGTAAGATAGGAGATACGGGCTTCGCGCAAACACGTATCAATTTTGAAAATAACAATCTCAGCAGCAGCCAGGCAGCGAGGCTCTCCTTCTCTCTCCGAGGTTTCGCCTCTTTCTAGTTCTTCGAGCTCAATTTCGCCGTCTGCTTTTGCCCGGCAAACCTCGAGCTCTCCTTCTGCGCCGCGAATCAGGTTCACCCCTGGCTGCGGCTGTTTCCTCAGTAATGGTCCTGACGGCTGTCGGAATATGCAAAATCTTATTTCGCTCTCTCGGTACGCGAGAGTCGAACGCGCTTTCCCGGAGAGGACGAGGTAGGAGGCAGGCGAGGGAGGATTGGCGCCGAGGTGCTCCTAGCGATCCTTCGATTTCAATAAATCTGAATTCGCGCCAGGAGGAGCGCCGGAAATGCGAGGGATTCTCTCGCTGTCTGTCTTTTTTGCTTTGTGGTGCATCCATCTAGTCTCGACTTGTCTTGGCGTGTAGGGCGCATCAGGAGTGTAAAAGTCAAGCTTCGAATTGACAAAATTACGACGTTGTGGGTATGTCAGGGCGCGAAAGCGGATTTCGCGAGGCTCTCTTCCTTTTCTGGATCGGCGGAGAGAAATATTTCTCGCATTCTGCTCATTCCGAGAAGTGCAGAAAGGAAGCCGTGACGGATTGGCTAGGTTTTTCTTTTTTACAAGTGCAAATACTCTTTGTTAGATTTATTTCTTTTTTTTGTTTTTTCTTTTTTCTTTTTTTTTTTTTTTTGTTTTCCAAAGTGCTGTTGTTGCAGTAGTATTTTTCCACTGCATATTTATATCCTTACATTTTCTGCTTCTAACGAAATCTGGATACATTAAGTATTAACCAACTTTGTATTTGGAGAAAAAGAGTTAAAAGGCGCGTATGCAACTTATCCAAGTACGTAGTTCAACCGATAGGTTTTTATAATCCATGCATTTAACTGCATTCCTTGTATATTAGAAAATGTTTTAGGAAATATCGATGTTTTAAAATATTTATATTTTACAAATATTTTGTAAAATTACTGGAAATAAGAGCATTATTAACTATTTGATATTTTCCATTATCGCATATTGCTTTGGAGTACAAAGTAATATACGAAAACGAATTCTTTCTTTTCAACAAATTTTAACCGCTAAACAAACGTGTTGTCCACCCAACTTAATAATTGGGTGTTCTTGGGAAAAAAATTTCTTTCTTTTAGTCGCAAACATTTGATTGACATTTGATACGACAGATTCTCGGTCCTGAAAATATTTTAAAAATTCTAATCGCGAATATCTTCTAACTCATTGTCTAAGTCCTTGAAAACGTAAGTGTACCTTACGTGCACAAGCTCGTATATCCCATTAATTATTTTATTTTATTCATTTAAAAAATTAGTTCTAAATTGAAATTTTTCTTTGGTAACGATATCTGGTTGCACACGTTCTCTGGAGTTCAATCAATATCCAATGACTATCGATAGGATACTTTTTGGTTATTATCTTTTTCGCGGAATAGGTGCTTCTATGAATTATCCTTATCGCATCAAGAAGAAGATGCTATATTAATAAGCTAAGATATATTTCAATTTACAGAGAATAATCCTCCTTAGGCGAGTCTCCGCATATACGCGGTCGCGGCCATAAAATCTCGAGACCTCGTCTTTGAGGTGTATCGAGCAAATCCTCCTCTCTTACTTACTTCACCTCGAAAAATCAGCGCGTCGCCATAAAACACCGATAATGCGTGCATAATAACTGCAGTATAAAAGAGAACGGCGTATAAAAGGAAAGAGCGCGCGAGTGAGAGAGAAAAGACGAGAGAGGGATTTCTCCAGAGTAATGAGATATGGAAGATACTGGAATATCCGAAGGGGCAAAAATCCGGGGGTGTGCGGATTTTTGATGTCGGCGAGGGAGAAAGAAGCATCTTTCTTTTGTCGAGCGGTAATCTTTTACGAACTCTGTGGTGTTACGTCGCTTACGGGGAACTGCCAACATTTGAGGAGGCACTGTCGATGATCCACGGAGTGGTAACAATGTTTCGTAATTGCCTTCGGTACATCGTTCCTCATTTATATTAAATTTACATTACGACTACACTCCACGATTCGATCGATAAGCTTCTTCTGTACGAATTCAGCTTAACGAACGAGAAAGACATTCAACACTCGTGGACACTTAGTTATTGGACTAAAAGAAACTAAGTTTTAACTATTTTTGAATAAAAATTCACTTGGTAAGTAAGGAGTTGGGTACTCTTACCTTATCTCGATCACTATCGAGGTGAAAATTCATTATTTTTCTGAATTTAGCTCGTTGTCCCCGAGGTATTACATTTTTATACGAGTATATAAGAGAACAGTGATTCGTTAGGTCGCAATCGAATGTTACATTCGTTACATGGGATGTAATTTGCGACAATTAAACTGAGATCTTTCTGTTTGTGCGATGTCTCGGTATCCCATAAGCGTACGATCACGATCTTATTCGGAATTAGAATGTCAGGTGCAATTACATTTAAACTTCTTCGAATGGCGCAGCATTTCACGTTCTTATTATTTTATATTTTATTTTATATATTATTTTATATATTATTTTTATATATTATTTTATATATCTTATATTTGCTGCCTCAAAAGCAGAATTTCACCGCGTAGAGCCTCTTCTTAAGATTATGCACTTACTCCGCCTTGCATTTCATATTAACCATAAAATAAATCCTCGGCCTAGTGAAAAATAAATATTCAAATGTAATTTCACATATATCATTGAATAATATAGAGAACATCCCGAACGCGCGCGCCTTCGTCCCATAAATCCCGTCGGAAAATATAGTATCTTTTAATATATCTGTTCCCCTTTCGCTTTACCGTATCAAAGAATTTTGAGTTTACATTCAAATCCACGCCGTAGGAAACTACCTTTTCCACAAGACTCCTGCCTAAACGGAAAGTAGACGCGTCCCCGTCATCTTCGGGCCACGACTCGAAGACTGTCTCTCGGGATAAAGGATCAAGCATCCCGAATATACGATGTTCGCGTATACACGTGCACGTATCCTTATCGCGCGAAGACGCCCGTATAGCCCGACGATATCATCCTCTTCTCCTTTGCGTCCTTCGGCGTCTTCTTATCCATTCTCTCCCTCGTCCCCAGCTTCATCCTGCAGGAACAAGGCAGCATTTTCGCGCAGGATGGCAGAGCGAGTTCTTAATATCAGGCATCATCGTTCATCCTTCGCGCATACATGCATACGTCCTATAGTGCGCGCGAGTCTTCGAGGATCTTCCATGGGAAATCCGCAGACGGTCGTCTCCGACGGAGGGGGAGGGTGACTCGGTTTTCCCGTGGAAAACAATAAGCGGACCACTTGATTAATGGATCCAGTCGAATGCCGAGTATACACTTGTCGGGGAGTAGGACTGGCTTTGCTCGCGGTATTTATCACGGCACGGATTTGCGCTGCGCGTTGGCACGAGCTCGAGGCGAATGTGAGCGCACGGCCTGGCAAATGTTACCGAACGAATAATTTTTTCCAGTTACGGGAGCTACGACTGAGGGATTAGTCGCGGAGAAAGCCAGGCAAGGGGGAGGGAGCATTACTGGCGAAAATTTTTAAAATCAATATTGCCAAGACGAATCGGGGCAATCGAAAAACTACTAGAATTCGAGTAAAAGCTCAAGTGCCTTTGTTTCTTTCCATGTAACATGGAAGAACCTTGAACCGAATAACCTGAAATCACACTAGGATTTAAAATGCGACTCGGTAAGTAATAACGGCTTGCATCGACGGATTAATCTAAGAAGTGACGGCATTCGTTGTAATAATGAAAAAAAAGTTTCCCCTGCACACTTAGATATTTACAGACATTTCCAACGTTTAACTTTTAATTAAATTAAATTAGTTTCGAAGATCTCGATGTAAATTACGGAGCTTTTCCAAGTTAACACATTTACGCTCAAGCCTAGAATACCTCAAGTAGCGTTCATTATTCTCATTATGCACGAATCTTGTACTCGGGATTTATGGACGTGTTCCGCGAAGGTGCGATGAAACCGCTTTCAGTCCTTGTTTCATCTAATTACTTCCGTTCGCCAATTCTTTAAAATTCCATTAATTCGCGTCATTTGCGCGTATTATACGCGCCAAGTGTTCCGCTTTAAATAGTTGGCGCAACTTGATAAAAATGCAAAAATTCAATCCGTCGCGACTATGTCAGCAATTACTGGTTCGTGTTATTTACTTTATCCAAATCTAGACATTGGTTTTCTTCCTAGTTATTATTTAAGTATAATCTCTAAAGTCCGATTGTAATAAACAACTGCACGAAATATCTTTGAGGCAACGAGTTTATTATTCATACAGTGTATAAGTCTCGTAAGTAAATGAGCAGACGTGAAATTGAAAAAAGTCGAATGTATCGAAACAGTCCATTTTTCAATGGAATAGCATTATAAATCCATATGAAAGTTCCATTTAGAAAATACTCTCTTAAAATTTCTTTTACTCTGTCTTTTTCCTCTTTGTCTCTCTCTCGGTCTCTCTCGGTCTCTCTCGGTCTGTCTCTCGGTCTGTCTTTCAACTTTGCAATAGTCGTTCGACGCACCAGGGAATGTGATCCGTCATACCGTCTCCCGCTCTCATCGTCATTACATCTCACACCCTACTTTGAAAGTTATATAGACACATAGAAAATACAGCACGCGTTGTTGTCTGGCGCGTATGGAAAATATACAGAAGTAGACCAACTGTATGTTTATACGTGTATAAACTCCGGGAGCACAGCGTGCATTTGTATGAGATCGGTTATTGGTATGGATCGATACATATCATTCGGCTTCCGAAACGGAAAATTATCGAGAGCTGAACATCTACGCGGAATAACGGCGCTATTAAAAAGTTTTCTCACCATCCTTGAAATATAAGTCTCCTCGCTAAAGGCCAGTAACTGTTGTTTCACAGACGCACGCGTCGTTATCAAAGTGCCTGGATGTGCAAAGAACAAACAAATACAAATGAGAGAACAAAAAGTGTAACAGAGAAGCTGCGTAAGACGCAAATTTCATGCGGTCCCGTCAATTTCAAAGAGAACGAGAGAGAAAG
This sequence comes from Wiebesia pumilae, assembly GCA_018907045.1. Classification (NCBI taxonomy): domain Eukaryota; kingdom Metazoa; phylum Arthropoda; class Insecta; order Hymenoptera; family Agaonidae; genus Wiebesia; species Wiebesia pumilae. The sequence continues at coordinate 86,599 of JACCHZ010000139.1, forward strand.
ATATGAATGGCGTACGTTGTTGGCGTACGCGATGCAAAGATAGCGAGAAAGACAGAGAGAGAGAGAGAGAGAGAGAGAGAGAGAGAGAGAGTCTCATTTTATGGATTCTATCTCGTATCGCTTTTTTCAAGTCTTGTGTCTACACAGCACGCGGTATTCTGAAGGAAGGCGAGAGGGCGGCGTTACCGAGTGGAAGATCCCCGAAGGAGAAAGCTAGAGCATTGAAGAGAGAGAGGGAAAGAGAGAGAGAGAGAGAGAGAGAATCATGGCACAAGGACGTTGGAGGAAGATAGGCAGGAGGACTAGGACGATGTTTAAGAAATATGTATGCCTCGAGGAGGATCCTATGCGCTGCGGTTGGCTTGGCTTGGAGAAAACACGCAGGAAGAGGAAGCCACGCCATTACGCTTCGTGCGAGCTGCGCAGATCCTCTTCCATAGTTTTCTCTCTATTTCCTTATCTATCCTTCGCTCGTATCTTTTTCTGGCTGTGTATGTCTATTCCTCCTTTATTCCGTCGGCGGAAGCCCGTTTGAGTGACTTGCGAGAGACGCGCAAATGTTATATCCTTGCACGAAATATATCTCTGCATCGCATCATTCGACGAAACAGGGGGTTATCTGTACTTTTTCAAAACAAACAAAGGCTCCAACGAGAAGTTTTATTTCCGGAAAAATATTTGCCGTCTGACTTTCACCGATCCATTCTACTGCACAGCTTTGCGTCAAAGTACCGTTTAAGAAATAAATTAAAAATTATTCTTCGCAAAGTCTCGTACAAATACTCGTTCTCCAAGAGCTCGAAGCTTTAAATCTACGATTGATAAACAAAACAATTACCAATTGCAGATTTAACGAAGAATATTAACAAAGGATATTTTTCACTCCACGTGTCGATAACTATCTAACTTTCAGAGAATGAAATTCACATTACAAAAGTGCATATGAATTCGTATGCGACAAGTTTCGGTCTTAACAAATTGATCGTATTTTAAATGTGCTTATTCTTCAAGATTATGCAGTACACTTTTATTTCGAAATGCGGTGCGTATTCGCAAGTTTATTGCAATTAATTTTACGCGGGTTTTCCTCGTATTCGCGGATGTCGCTTAACCGTACGTCCGACTCCACTGACAATACCTTATATCTTGAGCTTATACAAAAGGTGCAAGCGTGCTTTAGTCAAATAGAAAAATGAAATAGACGATTCAGAGCTCCGAAGGTGAAACGGGATCACGCTGCACGTGTGAGAGTTTCCGTGCTCGAATTTTAGCCCCTCGCGAACGTGTGCGTATTTTTACTTTGTTATACAGTCAGATCTCTACGGTGTCGGCCATGGCACTCGTGGCAAAAAGGTCGTTTTCTTTGCAAAGAACAAAAAGTGCGAGAGAGCGAGAGGGAGCGAGAGAGAGAGAGAGAGAGAGAGAGAGAGAGACGGAAAAGATGGAAGCATGTACGTTCGCCATACCAATTTCCCATACTCCTTCGCGTGTGATGCACAAAAAGTCACAGCGACGGGAGTTTCTTCACAATCGTTCTCTTACACTTACGCTCTTGTACACGATAAACTCGTCTCCATACATACGAAATTCCGGAAATGCTTCCTCCTTCTCTTGTAGGTATAGAATATACCGAGATTCCTTTTTTCTCTATTTTTCCTATTTTTCTCTCTTCTTTCCCATTTTATCTCATATCTCGGGAAGAAGCAGCATCGGATAGCTCCGCATCTTCAAGATCGGATGGCATTATTTTTATCATGGTTCGATTTTCTATACATTTTATGCTGCCTTTCACGTACAATATAAAAATATTATTGCGTAATTATATTTTGTTCGTCATTGATATTCATTTTTGAATTCCTTTTACTATACGTTGTATTAACATTTTCACGAATTTGCTATGCTACAAGACGTGATAAAAGATGGGAAGGACTTCCATTTAATTCAGCCAATAAAATGTCATTATAAATTTTCATTTTCCAACGTTTGTAATACAAACAATACTTGGAGTCGATCATGATTTTGAGTCAGAAATTCAAGGTGATAAAACTTGTGCTGTTTAATTCAAGTTTTACGTCAACGTGAATATAAAAATTCAACACCGCCCTTGTGACTCTCTTCTGAAATTCTCGACTCTTTCTTCATTTTAAATTTGCTTCCAAATTTAATTACGTCGATATTTCTCGACAAAATTCATCGTTTCAACGTAAAAGAGTACATGAAATACCAACGAAATATCAACGGAATATCAATAATATCATGACAATTATAAAAGGAACGTACTTTCGTAAAGACTCCTGGCCAAATAGATCGTTAAGGAAAATCGCGCGGAATGGCGTATTATGCCAACAACTTTTCACTTCATCCCGAAAAGATATCGACAGGCGCCGGGCAAGGAATAATCAACGCTTCGACCTTATTATTCAAGACACCAATTTCTTTGCAAAGTAATTGCGGGAATGCGTGTGCGTATTACGTAGGAGGAAGGCGGCGATGCACCAATTTTGCACAAGATGTCGCAACTCGTAGCCTCTCACGCGGTTTGCTCCTCCTGGAAATCAAATCATCGTAAAAAGGAGAGCCATTTACATCCGGGGAGCGGCTTGGCAAATCTACCGCGCCAATAGCAGAATTGAATCCGCGACGCACTTTGGCACGTTATTCGTCGTTGCGCGGCGATGCGCTCGACCCCGTAGACTCTTTTCCACGCACTGGTGCGACGCTCTGGTCGTTTACGCGTCATTTTCGAAAATTGCGAATTCCCTTTCGGGGCCGAAGGCGAGGCTGTAAATCCCCTTGGCAGTCATCCTATATTTTTCCCGTTCTTTTCTTCTCTAGCGCGCGTGGGAGAAATTCGCCAGCGAAGTTACCGAATAGCCAACTAAGTCTTTGGTAATGAACAAACGCGCGAGTTCTCGAGCAACAATTGTGATAATGTAGAATTTGAATAACAACCGGAGGCTAAAGGATGTACTTGGAAGAAATTGCGATTAAAAGTATTTGAATTTTCAAGTAACTGTGAGATGATCAGCGACATCAGGGATACGTTGTTGGATAATTCTAGTAGCCATCGTAATGTATTAATAATCTATCAATTAATAGCTACGTATGTGTACATGCATTACCAATGATAATAAGGGTGAAAAAGGTATAAGCAGCGGTTGAGTCTTAACTTGAAATAGGACCAAATTAGAATATCTTGTCTCGTTGGTCAGGCAACTAAAAACTATATTAAATCGATAAAGATTTTCCTTTTCGGTACCGTGACTTTGGTTTGTTTGCGCAAAATAGAGGTAAATACCTTTAAAAATACCCCCCTTTTTAACCAAGCAAATTATAATATAATGTCAAATTAAAAATTGGAAAAAGTTGAATCTTGAGATTCACCGACGATGATCGCGATGATTTTTAGTTCGAAATTTGTTCGAAAATAGTTTGAATTTTTTCAACTCGTACCAGCAAGTTAGTACTCGTCGTAAAACGACTTGCTAGTCAAATATTAGCCAGGCCCAGTGAAAAATTGAATTTCGCACCCCTGCGCTTTAAATGCGTCTGTCTCATCGATGCAGAGCCGCGAATTGTCGAGGATACAGCAATTTTGCGAGAAGAAATATGGCGCGGCAGCTCTCGACCGCAGAAATAATATAATCTCTATTTTACTTGAGCCACTTCGCAGCCTGGCGCGGGTTCCTGGTTGGAAGGAGGGTCGATCTCTGCGAGTTTGCACGATGCTGAAACAAAGGGGTGCGGACGCCATGCCAGTCCGAAGCGAGAAGATATGATGGATGATGGAGAAATGGATAAATATTGTAATATTGTAGAGCCCGCAAAGTTGTCTTTTTTAATAACTTTTGAACGATAGCAACAAAAAAGTTGTTAACGCCGTATTTTTGCGGATATTTTACACTTGATGGAACTGCTCGACCTTTGCGTCGCATCACGAGACTGGAGTTATTAAGTTATCGTTACAATATGAAGAATGGCTTACTGCCTTATTATAACTAATAACCCTATTTTTTGTTCATTCGCGTCGTTAGTTTTACGGTGGAATTCTTATAACGCTACCGTTATCGATAAATGAGTTTAATTATTTGTTGCTTTTCTGCGCGTAAATGTTCGCTGTGAATATAACGGATGAAAAGACGCGTAACGATGAGTCCTTATTCCTTTGTAAATACGAAACCACAAGGATAAGATGTGAAAAACAGATCCTAAATTAATAATACGCTCATTATTAAAATTCCCGAGTAATGGCAAATACGTAATTCGGAGTACAATCCAACCACTCGTTTTCACATCATGAAACTAGTGAAAATGTTTTTTTTTTTTTTGCTTTTCCCTTTCCAACGAAAAATTTCGTCCAATAGTAGACTACGGGATCTCGGGGTAAAAGAAAGCAAACAACAGAGCCATCGGAAGGTATTTTTGAAATTTATCACGGCGGGCATTCCTTTCTTGAAAAAATATCCTTAAAGTAATCCTACTATTTTCGAGTTGAACGAGGCTCCTTCAGCAAGATGAGTTTTTTGCCTGGGAGAGAGAAAAGTCAGGTATAAAAGAGAAACAAGAAGGAATATAAGAAAGAATCGAGTACACGGCGCAAAAGAAAGAAGCGCAGCGACCTTCTTTCACTCCTCCTTTCTCTTCTCTTGTAATTCACTCGTGTGAAATCAAGTATAGTGCGAGATTTGCATGCAAGCTGAATATAAGCTGCAAAATATCCCTCGGCATAGACAGAGTGTAAGTATTGCACATAATCCGGTCCTATACCTCGTTCGCGCACGACACTAGTCTCATCGTCGACGCCTTCTTTAACTCTGCGGCTCCTCTTCCGTAGTCGACACGAACGAGAGGGACTGAGAGAGACTGAGAGAGACTGAGAGAGACTGAGAGAGACTGAGAGAGCGAGCGAGCGAGCAAACACGAACGAAATAGAGAAAATGTACGCGAGAAAGGAGAGAGGCAGGTTGATGCCGAGGAATATCTCTCCGAAAGTCTCAACAGCTCTACAAGATGACTGCGCGATGGTTTAGAATATGAGAATGTGTGAATAATCCTTGTGCACTGCAACGTTTAATAATAATATAAATATGGCTGACTTTTGCACAGACGTTGACTCGCTACGTCGCAACGTTAAACCGCGTGTACGTGCATGTGGAGAAAAGGCAGCGAGGCATCGCGCAACTACAACTATGCCGCGGGGTGAATATCCCCCGCGAGTTGAATACAGACTCCCTCGTTCGACTATGAAATTGACAATTCCGCTACTACCGACGCCTCTCATCCTCCCTCTCCGTCTCGCTCAACGCCTCTTTCTTCCTTTCTTTTTCTTTCTCGCGCTTGATTCTTTATTTGCTTGCTACATCGAAGAAAAGAAGAAGCTATCGCTATGTACGTAATTGGAAAATGAAAATCTTTGCATAATTTTGGCATTTTTCGCTCTGTCTCTGCTACGTTCTTTATGTTCTTCCGTCTTACATTTACGTGTTTACGTACGTGTGCATAGTTTTATAGAAAACGATGGTTACAAAATCTCTCTAGCATCGAATTCCAGTACTTTCAGCCGAAATTCGTAATAAAGGGGAGACGCGTGAATCTCGTACTTTGTCAAAATAATTATTAAGTAATCGGTGCATTAAAAAAGGCTACATTAAACTTATATCAAAGGTATTTTTAATACAATGCAACAACTATTAATATGACGCTAAACATGAATTTTGATTTTTTTTATAGAAATACACTCGATGTAGTCGATGTAATTGAATTATAAAGAATAAGAAATACATTATCTTCTACGCATTCGTACTTTTAAATTCATTAGCTTTATATATGTAACCGAAACTCTTTTCATACATATATACATTGAACACGAACTACATAATTTATCATTTTACACCTAATTTACTCATTCTTCTTAGTAATACCATCAAATGTATAAGATTAATAAGATGAAACGAATGTGAAGTAAGGATAGTTATCACGATATGAGAAGTAATAATATTCTTCGATAACGATAATTATTTGAAACTCTGAATAAAATATCGAAAATTGCTTAATAATACAGCGATTGCAGTTAAATGTGGTATTTTGTGGAATATTTTTCGCAAATATTCGCGGAGATAAAGAATGACTTTTAAAATGACAGTTCATGTACGTTTATATCTTTATGAAATATAAAGCACTGTTGAGAAATCGATAGCATTATAATTTTTAGAATTAAAAGTAAAATTCTAAATTTTACGAACAGAAATAAAGCAACAAGGTTTTCTTTAACGTCTGAACTTGGCGGTGAAAATGAACGTACAGATTCTTTTGTATTTCGTGATGAAATACGTAAGAAGTGAATAATATTATAATCTTATATTCTATATTGATAAGGAGTTATATGCAACAAGAAAGGGATAATGGGAGAGCGGGAATACGGAATTGAAAAAATGATAGACGCTATATTGTGGTCTATAGAGTTGAGCTACGTAAGCCTCCCTTTGCGCTCTCTCTCTCTCTCTCTCTCTCTCTCTCTCTCATACTCATTTTTCTCTTTTAATCTTTTTCTTTATCCAGCGTCCACAAAGTACTCAAAGAAAAAGACACTAATGCTCGTCATTTTTTGAACTTCTGTTCGCTTGTTTCTGGTTACGATGTCATTCGTTTTTCGCTTTTCCACATTCGCATTCCTAGACAAACGTCCCTGATTCCTCGCTACTTTAGCCTCTCTAATACGTCTCACGCGTATTGATTCTTTTCGCTCTCATCCGCAGCTGAAGTTCAAGGCAGCGGACTTTGCGCCGTCATTATCCAGAGAGATGTAAAAAAGAACACGCTTTACGGACCGGTGAATGTAAAAGGCAAGGGAAAGCACGAAAAGTGTGCGTCAACTAATCTTCCTTCCTGTACACGTGAACTTTGCACGCACGCATATATATATATATATATAGAGAGAGAGAGAGAGAGAGAGAGAAAAGGAAGGATCTAACGAGCTGGTTAACACGTTGCAGTGAGTTTCTCTCTCTCTCTCTCTCTCTCTCTCAGTCTCTTGGTTGTGGAGGCGTCCGTTAGAGTAGTAAAGGAAAGGATCAGCGAGTCGGCGCCCCCGCGCAGGTCAGGATAATGTTACGCGAAATTGCCGGCATCAAGGCTGTAATTTGCATCCGAGATCTCCGACTAAGGCTGCAGGAGCGAAAGCGCGAGCTCGGGAGTCGGGGGTTGGAGTACCGAGAGAACGCGTTTGTTGGCAAATCTACTGAAAAATCACGGCCACGCGAACACACTGGAAAGGGAATAGACTCCTTTACACGATGAGTAACTGTTTTCAGAGCAAAATACGGAAATCTGGCTTTTTCAGTTTATACTCGTGTTTTAAGAGATCCTAGATCTTGCGAGCGCTCGTGCATTTAATTTATGATTTTTCTCAGGCATTCTTTCGCCTCGATCCTTTCACGTCGATGTAATCAAATTACATTCTTATATTTATGCTCCTGAAAAATTTGTCGAATTACACGTTTCATCGAAATACCGTTAGAAATGGAATTGGTTGAAATGTACACTTTGCAATTAATATTTAAGTATGAGATTCTACTTTGGAAAATATTACTACGTAGATATTATTTAAAATTGCGAACGAAAGTAATGTTTGGCGTATAATCGACGCATCGATTGAGTTAGGAAAAGCCCGATATTTTTTGTTTGTTTTCTCCTCGCTATTGGTGTTTCATAATTACCAAAATTCAATAAATTATAAAATGTAAATTTCATAATATCGGCCGCTTGATATCATTTCACATAAACGGCAGTCTTTTCATTACCTTCGGTAAGTTAAGTCAAATAACAAATTGAAATTCAGCTTCGACGCATTGCTGCGACGCAGGGACATTTTACGCGCTACACCCGAAAATTAATCAGCACTCTTTACCTCAAAACGATTTCTCAAAATTATCAACGCCTATTCCGCTGCAATAATCACCGACACCTTGCGTTGCCAAGGGGATGCCTCGCATCCAAAGAGAAAGCCGTTCTTCCTCATCCGACTCAACGCATTCGCGTGCAATTTTCTCTTCTTAAGCTCGTGGCGAGAATCCGATCAGACACGCGTAGTACGTCCCGGTTGACTTTCGCGTCACGCCACCGCCACCGTCGCCGTCCTCGTCCCGAGATCGCAGATTCGATAAAGCCCGACTCACGCGTCAGATTTCGCGCGTTACGTAGTTGGGCGACTGCTGCAGCGGCGCTCACCCTGACTAAAGGTGTCGGGGGCTGAGGGCGGCGGACGACTGCGACTGACAGCAACATTTATACGTTTCGCGAATTTTCCATATCGGGATTTGTCGGGTGCAGCCCGCGCTCCGAGGGGATTTGTATCAGTCCGAAGTCGTAGCACCACCCGCTCCCGCCCTCCCCCACCCTCCTGACGCGACTCCTTAGCTGGCGATTTGTTTCCACCCGCGTCGGCCGCTCCTTGGCGCCCGGGTGGGAGCCGATCTGACGGGCGAGGGACGCCGCGGATGACTTCGCGGACGACTGATCGAGCGCTGCTTTGCATCCGACCCGAACGGTCCCAGCTCTCTTGGGGCACTAACCCTTTAGTGCCGTCGCGAGGATTCCCGTGGCCTCGTCTATCGTCTACCCCCTTTCCGCGCCCCTTCTCTCGCTCGATCGCGGTTTTTGTCTTTCCTGCCCGTGCCGCGTGCACGTACGCGCGTATACCTGGAGAGCGCGTACACGGGCACCCTGACATCCCATTGGTCGTTGCGCGTTTGGTGTGCAGGCGCCGAATGGTGCGTCGGACCGATAAATCAAAAGAGATTTCGGTTGCGAGCTTGTGTTACCTTCTCTTTTCTTTGCATTTAATGTATGCATTTTTTTGTCCCGCCGATATAAGAGATATAAGCGAACGCGACGGAGCGACGATGAGGTTACCAATATCGAATAACGACGCGAGCTTGTCTCCAAAGTGTCATAGATTTTTCTCAGCCCTTTTTCTAACGGCGTCCTTTACCTCGTAACGCGAAAGGCGGAATTATTCTATTCGGGAATTTTAATATACGTTGATTTTCACGAGCAACCGTGTGTTCGACGTCTGCATAGCGAGAGATCTTTGATGATCGATATAAAACTTATTTGGATGACGCGAAAAGTTCATAAGGAGGGTCTACGTATCCGAAAAGGATCTCTTTTATCTCGCGCTTGTATCGGGATGCACATTCGATCGGGTAAACAAGAGTTTATCTTTCGCTTCTCTATTATTAAGACCGCGTTACGATTTTTCTGTAAAATTTTGTTTCATACTTCTAAGCATTACGACGCGATGCACGACTTCTGATATAAATCTGATGTAAATGGAATTCCAAGCGAGAATTCGGCCGATTTGGCTACTTTCTTTTATTTATGGTCGAAATGCACAATGACGTATAACTAAAGTACAAATCATCTCTGTATACATTGTTATGCTGTATTACTATCTTGAAAGCGAGTGACGTTTCATTTTTTATTGTGAAAATAATGAAATTAATATACCCAAGTTGAATAACGCCGTTGTTGCTTTTATCTTTGTAATAAAAAATAAAGTTATCATGGGTTGTGTGAATTCACGATTTGTATTTATATGAATTATCGCTTGATATCGTCTCATCGCAAATGTTGTAAATAAACATGAAATATGCGATTTGTTGGCCGAACCTTTGTTGAAATATTTTATAAATATTCAATTGAAAATTTTTTTAATGATTCCCTTTATATGATAATGCGAAATATAAAAGTTCTATTCATAAATCATGTTTTCAATATGAATTTTAAAGACGAAAATACTTCTTCTCCGAATTCTCATATTTTCGATAAATTTAATTTAAGAAATATATATAATTATTAATATACCGTAAAATCCAATTTGTACGAATTGACCAATATAGACATATCAAGGATAAATGCATTAAATTGGTTTTCTGCAAAATCATAGTTAGGAATGCACTTTAACCTTTTCACTTAGATTTAGGTATACAGTACTATTACATGAAAACAATTTATGAAATTTGGGGAATCAAGTATAACATTTTTGCAATCGTTGAGTTGAATATAAACAATTTTAGTGAAAGTAAGTATTTGCTAAGCCCTTACGAAGCAGAAATAGTTAAATGATTAAAGATATAATAAGAATTGACAAGTATAAAGAAATTAGCACTTTTAATTTAAAATACAACACGTTTCGTGTATTCGACGGAATTCGCGTTAATTTTTACGACCGGCAGGGTTAATCTGTTTTTCAAACGACTTTGCCCTTATTTTTGTTGCGATATAAATTCAACTGTACGTCCAAAAGATATTGGAAAACGACAGGTACAAGAAAATGAGAGTGAATAAGGGAGACGGAGACACAGGGAGAGAGAGAGAGAGAGAGAGAGAGAGAGAGAGAGAGATAGGTGGATAGTTGAAATGAAAAGGGATAGGATAGTCGTGCGATTGCATGTATATACGTAAGATCATTAAATTGGCTGCGGCTCAGCGAGTTTGGCTCAGTCGAATATCGAAGGTGCGCTTCGTTTGCTCTTTTAACTTTTCGGGTTCCCCTAAGTTCTCTCTCTCTCTCTCTCTCTCTCTCTCTCTCTCTCTCTCTCTCTCCCCCTCATTCCGAATAGTTAAATATATTTGTAAATATGTACGAATCTGAAGCGATCGGGGCCACTTTGGAACGGGCCAATACAAGATAAAAAAAAACTCTCAAATCCTTGTACCTATAGCTAGCATCCACGGCTAGAATAATCAGGTAGCCACCCTCTCTCTCCTCTCTGCACTTCACCCCTCTCTTTTCAATTTTTCACTTATCGTAAATGCATCCCCATCGTCCGCTCCTCTACCATCCTCCGTTTTCGTTTTACATATCCGGCTTTGTGCGACGCTCTTTACAAACTTCTCTCGCTCTTTTGCCCCTGATTTTTTCCTTCGAGGCCCGCACCTAAAATATGCAAATCGCGCAGTGGCGTCCTCCTGCGTTTCGGGGTACGTTACGTCGCTCAGATATGTATTTGCATGACAGTATTGTTCCGCTCTCGATGAGCTCGGTCGTTGTAGGACACTCCCTTCCTGTTTCTCTCTCTCTCTCTCTCTCTCTCTCACTTTTACTCCGTTACACGGGAGAAGCGACCGCGATTCACTGTTGTCACCTCGTGCTGCGCTTGTTACTGTCACTGCTACTCGTGCGCGAGCGCAATCAACATTCTGGGGATGCCTTTGAGTCATTTTTCGAAGCGTTTCACACACACAAGGCTTTCCTCGCTTTTTATTCTCGATTGATAAATTCTTTCAGCTAACGAGTCTCGCGCTTATAATTTCGGCTAGTAAAAAGATTTGTCAACCGTTCGGATGAGCAATCGTTCCGCGATCTTTTTACGTTTGCTTAGATCTTTCGAAATAGGCTGTTACGAACTCTTAGGTCTTCAATGCAATATTCCGAATTGAATCTTCGGAGAAGAGGAAAGCGCGTACTTCTTCGACTCCGACGATTGTTCGCCGCGACAAGTCGAACGCGGATCGCGGTGAAAATCGGACGCACCTGATAAAGGGGGCGCACAGGGCGAAAAATATTAGAACGAATGCTCGAGGTGCAAGAGTAGCGCGTAGGACAATGCGGAAGAGAGAAGGATGAGGAAATCTCGGTTAGCGACTCGCCGGATGTAAATTCGGCGTCGTCGGTGCTAAAGTCCCGCGCATAAAAGCTAAAAGCTCAGCCGAGGCTGGCTTCTCGATTTGCATAAGTGTCTCGACAGCTGTCCCGACAAACGGATCACGTGCCTCCCGACATCCGATCGTCGGACTCGTGCACGCGCAGCCGATCCCCGGCAACGGTGGCTTACCGCGTCTGCGCACTAGATCCAACTCACCCGTTTCCTCTTCATTTCTGCCCCTCAGTTTGACCTTTAGATTTTACGCTTCTTTTTGCGCACTTGATCTTCTTACCCTTACATAATTATCAGCGCCTTCAACGCAACCTTTTGCGTGGTTTATCCAAATGCAATTTCCTCGGGTGTAAACGCTCCGGTAGGATTATATTTATACGTATCCAATCGTAAATGCGAATTTTTAAGGTGCGTTGAATTAGTAAGAGTTGAAAGATTTTATCGTTAATTTTCATTATTACGGTTCACAAGTTCATAATGAATTACAATTAGGCGAATGATTTGAAATTTCATCTATTGCTTAAACAGTAGAACGATCGAGAAACAGGTAACAAAATAGGTAACTAAGAAACAGCGTCCATTTTGTAGAAATTATGGCGATTAAAAAATTCAAGTGGATTATAATGCCACGCGTTTCAATTTATTTGTGGTTTGAAATATATTTAATTACGATCGATTTCGTTGGCCATGCTTCAGAAAATGCACTGAACTTATAACGAGTCAATAACGAGGAGAGAGCACTGAATTATGCGAATCAACGAATCAACGAATCAACGAATCAACGAGTAATATTGAGAAAACTTTGGAATCTAGGGATTCACGCCGCAGAAGGTCGTAAATGAAAGTTTGCTCGACGAGTAATTTTTCAACGACAGCAGTGTAGGTCATTGTCGCGGGATTGACATTGCGAGGGTTCGATTCCTTATAAGCTACGTTCGCTACTTACACGGAATTTCGATTACAGTGAAATTTAAGAATTTAGGCGACTGCGTCTCAATACTATCAGAGCTACTAATGTTAATTGTAAAAGTTGTAGCGGGCCTCGACGATATGAATTATGCGTGAATAAAGTCTTGACGAAGGGTTGTTCCCTCTCTCTCTCTCTCCCTCTCTCTCTCCCTCTCTCTCACTCTCTCTATCTCTCTCTCTCTCTCTCTCTCTCTCTGTGCTTTCTTCGGGCGGCAGGGGGCGGTGAAGGAGGGAATATGTGTATGTGACGTGTGTGGCGGCCATTACCAAGAGCGAACCGAACAGGCAGTTGCCTGGCAACGCCTTTCAGCCCCCACATACTCACACCACCCTCGACCAACCCCCGAAACCCTTCGCGCAATAGAGCAAGAGTGAGAGAGAGTGAGAGAGAGTGAGAGAGAGAGAGAGAGAGAGAGAGAGAGAGGGAAGAAAAGTGAGCCGTACATGCAGCAACATTTACGTGTGCGTGCATTTGAGATTGTGTGCTAGCTCACGTGTGCGTGAATGCTGTGCATAGCTCGACCTTTACCAACCATAGCTTCTCGATAGCTCCGACTCGCGCGAGCAACCTTCCGTTTTGATACTTACGCTCGACAAACTCCAAAAATCGATTTTTGGCAAAGAGGGAGGGAGAGCGAGAAACCGTAACATCACCCACGGCACAGTTCCCTTAAGTTCGGTCGTGCCTTTCAAAGAATATGCCTGTTTTCGAGTGCCTCTGCGTAATCACCTACACGTCCGCGCTTACTTTATTTTGTGTGCGTGAGTGTGGATTTTTAGACGCGCGGCAACATACAATTTTACAACCTTCCTTTTCTTCGGTTAGTTCACCCGACATTTTTCAATTTTCAAATCGAAGTCTCCTGCTCGCAACGTCGCTATCACTGCCCACTCGAAAATATGCATCTATCTCAGCTTTTATCATTTTGGATCAACTGGATCATTTGATTTTCTTGCATTATTTGACTATTCGTGCTTTTCTACGCTTCACTTGTTAATTCACGTTATTCGAACCGTAAATTTATCGAAGATTTATTAGTTTAAGGAAATATTTGCTGATTATGCGTACGTCTGTTGATGTACGCGTTACATACGTATTTTAACATTTATAAACATCGCACGTCGAAAGGAAATTTCTTAAAAAAGAAGAAGCTAATTAAACCGACAGATTGAATCCAAATGCAAATTTGAAGAGAAGCAACCTTATCACAGCCTTAATCCGTATTTCATATTTTATATTTATGGCCGAATTATGCATTTTGCTCAAAAATTCGCTTGGTCCTTTCTCACTTTCTAATTCTTACATTAAGGAGCTCAAGTTCAACACTAGGTACATAGAACTCTATCACCTTATTTCTGCTACATCTACAAAATTATGAAAATATAATATATATATGTATATATATATTGACTTATTTACCAGCGTAATTTTTATTACAGGTAGATATGTATATGACATTAGTTTGAAAAACGTAGAAACGTAAATGAAGTCACCCTCGAAATCCTCGAAATCGCGGTCATACAAATATAAGCAAAGTTACAAATTCGATAAGTGTGAAAGTTCTTATAATAATTGCCGATGACGGAGAATTGCACTCTAAAGCGCTCGATCGGGGTGCTATTAAAAGAATTATTATTATGAGTAGTATTATTACGAAGAGAGTAACGGACAAGGGAGAGATGGCGAATTCGCGCGAAGGGTTATGTCCCACTAAAAGCCTCGAAATCGCGGGTCGCGTCAGTGAGAACTGACCTTTTGCCCGTCTCGCTCTATTGTCGAATCGTAATGCGAATGAGCGTCGGGCGCGCATTAAGCGCCTCAAATTGGGTGTAACATCCGACTGTTGACTCCGCTTGCGACGAGAGGACAGAGGATGCACAAGGGCCGACAATACTCGCCTCCGCGCGAGTATCGATGATGGGTCGATAAACACGAGCGTATTGTGCAATCAACCGCCTATTTGGTGTCATTGTGCCGACAGTTAGAGGAGGCTCCCCTCCTCATCCGCGACTTTTCAGCCGCGCGCGTCTCCTCGATCTGTCGGCATTGTCCTCGCTCGCCGACTTCTGAAGGGGTTGTTGCGCAATCATTTTTCAAGGGTCGCCTTACCCGGGACTACCTGAGTTAAGCGGCCTCTACGAATGGATTCCGCTCGCCGCTACCTGCGAACGCGCCTCTCAATGGAGCGTCTCCGATCACTTGCTGCTCCAGATGACAATGCCAGCCGATGACGATGCCCCGAGTTACCAGCTTCTCGCTGTAGTTCAACCGAAAGGATCGGCTCCTCCACATCTCCTCGCAGTTGCCAATTTTCGTTATTTTCGCCATTTTCGCCATTTTCGCCATTTTCGCCTTCCCTTTTAGAGCATCGAGGATGTCTCGGTAACTCGACCGTCGTCGGACACGCCGACGAACAAAGGTATCCGTCCTTCCATCCAAAACTTCCTTTCGTTGGTAAATCGTCGTGAAATTATTTTCAACGATCGCAGGTAATTTTTGGAAAGTGTTAATTCTTCTTAGCGAAGATAGTTCTCGAACGTTTCTCCTTGTTCAGTCGTCAAAGTAGCAAAAAAGTCAACAAACGCGATTCCGTAAGGGTTAAGCCACGAACCATCTACCTGTTCCGGTATGAAAGTCGTAAACTAAGTCCTGCTTTAATTCGGCGTTACATTGCCTTCGATCATGAGCTTTAGCTTCTCCGACTTAACGATCGTTTGTTCCCTTTCTGTTTCATACGCTGTTATCACGATCACCTCTTGTTCGCGGGTTGCTCGCGACGTCTAGCTCTTAAATGAAAAATCAAATGAACAGGAACTGGAATTAAAGAAGCGACTCCGCGGTGTATCGGCGATTCTATCAGAGCGTGAAGTATCGGCTCGCCGATACTCAGCCGTCGCTCGCGAGTTAAAAAGCGCGCATTACGTATGCGCGAAAGAGACCGACTTTGTAAAATGAATTCCATAATTTGAAAAAAGTCTCGAAGTGATTTTCAGGAAAAATGTAAGCCATTAGCGAGATCACACGCGGTACTCGGGCGCTGTTGAAGCGGATATTTAATAACGAGTCACGTATGAACGAACCTCGGTGCGCTTTCCATATAGATTTCACGTGAGGAGATATTATTTCCAATTTTTCTCGCGCACAAAGTGGTGCACGACTACGTCGCGGAAGAGGAACGGACGATGGCGGGAGGGGCTTGGAGAAGGAGGAGGCAGGGAAAAAAAGAAGCTGCCGAGAGGCAGTACGTAGGCGAAGAGACGGAACGAGGGTCGGCTAATGGTGGAAAATCCGTCGGCTGAATTGAAGCGAGACGTCGTGAAATTGAACAATGTATGTATGTAACGGATATACCTTGCACGTTAGCTTTCGCGCGATTCCGGGATTCCCTCTTTCGCAAAAATATTGAATTTTTGCTTTATGAAAATATTTACTTGCATCATTGTGGCAAATTCATTTTACAAGAGTACATGCCTTTTTCGTGTAACTTGCGAATTGGAACTCGAAATTGAAGAGACTCATGAGAAAGTAGTTAAAGTTCGATGGATATTAAGCGAATTTGTCTTAAGGTTCGAAATATTTTTCGCGAGAAGCGCTGAAAATTCCGTTGGAGATTATTATCGTGTTTATCCTGATTATACGAAGATAACGTTCTTTTCGTGTATTCGTGTTAGTCTGGCAACCTAAGGCAACCAATATCTTGAAATTAAGCGAGACTTGGTTAATGTTTTTGTAATTTAACAAGTACGGCGCAAGGATAAGCACGCTTTTGTAATTTGTAAACAAATATTAAAATAGAAATGTTAAAAAAAATAACGAACAGCCGAATAAGTTTTTGTTCAATTAAGGACAGACGCTTATCAGTACTTGGCATTCGTACCATCCGACATATCAATTTACTCTTTTTTGTGAATATATAAAGAAATCACTAACCAAATCTACGATTAAATACACTCGACGTCAGAGTTATTATACAAAATGCGAATAAGTGGGCTCTCGACGGGAGCTAAATATTTACGCCACTCTTGTAAGCAGGTATAGACGTATCTCTCGCACACGAGTAACGCAGCAACTCCATGTCGGCGTAGAGGCAACCCCTTTTGAAAAGTTCCCGCACTGTACCACGCTAACTCCCATAATATTCCTTTTCTCGTATACATGTATGCCTGCACGGACTTTTTACATGGCATTGATAAAATAGAATACGCGGGTAATCGAAATTTATGACCGAGTTACACGCGTCACGGTATACGGATACTAGCTGCTTCTATAGATCACGAAAGTTTGTAAAATGCATACGATTATCCTGGGCACAAGAGGATATCCCGGCACTTTGGATAGAGGGAGAAAGAGAGAGAGAGAGAGAGAGAGAGAGTGAGAGAGTGAGAGAGTGAGAGAGAGAAAGGGTTGTATAGAAGGTTAGGTTATTTACTCATAAATCAGCTAAGTAGCCTTTTTCTCTCGAGGACTACTGAAGCATATTTTTTCCACAGCTGTTACTCGCATCCTTTACAATTTGGAATATACGTTAGTGCAAGGAATATGCACAATAGCGGCCATTCAAAACTGCCTTCGACTTAACCTTTCCAATAAGATGATCAAATTAAAATATTTTATTTCAACGAAAAGTTTAAGTCATTTATTTGAGAAAAAGATAAATGTAAGAAGAAAAAAGAAAAAAACAAGTATCAATTCATTTTAAGGAAAAGAGTCGTCTTTTTTTCAACTAACTTCCATTTAAACCAACCGAAACTCGAAATGACAAAATCTGACTTTGTCTTTCGAAGTTTATTATATTATATTATAAAGAGCCGCCACAAAAAAAGTTTTCGTGCAAACATCTTTATAATATATTGTAATAATGAATGGCCTACTTTATTGAGCTGCAGCTTATAACATATACAATTAACATTCTTTTTTTTTCAATCAAACTTTTAAATAAGTACAAAATTATGAATGTAATATATGGTGTTTGAAAATTTCGATCTAAACGCTTTTTTGTGCTTTCTTCGGATACAAAGGGCTCGTACAAAGAAGAATATATAATTGTCAGTGAATTGATTTTCAGCCATTACGCAGTACTTATCACATTTAATTCGTGAAATATTGTATCATATTACATGCGATTTGCGGATAAAATCGCTTTAACGTTTAAATATTTATTCAAAATTAGAAATTTTTTGCACAATTTCGTTTACTCTTTGTAAGGACGATTAACGCTGCTTATAATTACATAGTTTGTATCTAAAATATTTATCCGTTACATATTAACAATTACAACAATAGAGGATTGTTTAACGATTAATAAATAAAAAATGTAAAGCAAATACGCCGAAGCAAAGCCTGGTAAATATCAAGTGTGGTTAATTAAACAAAATTTAACGAGGACATTTTAAGCGATATCATGGATTGAATGTGATGCGCATTATCTAAAAACTGAAACACACTGTCGACGCGCAATTATGAAGTTTAAAACAAAAGTGAGCGGCAATAGGTTGCCTGGAACCGAATCACCAGAGAAACCACACTCTCGGAAGACACACGTTTACATCCACATTTAACATTCTCGACGATTTAAGCATCTTAAAATTGAAGATTCGAAAAAAGGAAGGAAAGAGGAAGGCGCATGCATAGATGGTATTTTCGGTAGGAGCTTCAGAAGGAAGAACCGAGGGCTAAAGGGAGAAGGACAAATCGAGGAAGGAAAAAGTGCAGCAGCGGAAGGAGCAGCAAAAGGCTAACGTGTATCGCGAATGAAGGACAAGTCCCGATTAGTTCTCAGACGCACGCAGTATAAGAGCGATATCCGAGTGGCAACGTCCTGCGATACGCAGAAGGAGAGAGAGAGAGAGAGAGAGAGAGAGAGAGAGAGAGAGCGAAGCAGAGCAGACAGCCAGACAGACGTATAATTTCGGGGATAAGATCTAAAATATGGCTTGAGCAGCGCAGCACAGCCGGAGACCGAACCTCGCAAATGCTCGTTCGCATAAGGGATTGAGAAAGAGAGAGGGAGAGAGGAACGCGCCATGTGTGGAACGAGTTGCTGCTGCTGCTGCTGCTACTGCTCTCATCCTCTTTAACTTCAGCGATCGAATCTCTCTCTCTCTCTCTCTCCTTTCACATTTGTCGTTGGCCTTACACGTGCGTGCGCGGATGCTCGCGAAAAATAAGGAGACTATGTTGCGGCATCTACTATCGACACTTTTCCCTTCGAGTTTACGCGAGAGCACGTGCTACTGTGCGCTATTGTCCGTTCCAGCCAAAAATAAATTTGGCTGGAGGTAGTATAAGTACGTTTCTCCATTTGCGACTTCACGACTCTCAAATTATCGATGTAACAAGTTGTCGTGATTCTTTAATGAGTATGAGTTGCCGCTTGAAAAGAAATTAACGAATTACGCAAAGAATTTTAATTTGATTAATTTAAGTTATTGTGGTATTTATTTGTTTTTCTTTAAAATTCCAACTCTTATTATGATACAACACAATGGTAGATACGCTTTTGCAATAATAGTATAGTCTTGTACATTTTTATCACCGCGTTATTAGGAAATTTGATACGCGATTATTATGGAAGAATATCGCGGAATTCTAGGAGTTTGTCACAGTATCATTTTTTCAGCAAAATAACGTTTCAAGATATTCAGAAATGTGGAATCGAAGATAAAAATACTTGAGAGGCAGGATGTCGCGAATACAGCCTCGCTATTTGTTTACGATACTTATACAATTGTCGGTTAAAAAAGTATTTCGTTTTTGTACTATTTCTAAAATTCTATACCAATTTTGCATAAATAACGTTAGAAATAACGTTAGAAACAAGCGATACACTTTTTATATAATGGCGGCATTCTAAGAAACATATTTAAACAATTAGCTCTAAAGAGGCTTGTAAATTGATAGAAGTTTGAAAACGTATAAAGCACATCGATACGTAATAGGTTATTTTCGTTTTACCCGAGTTATAATTAAAAAAATACAAAGGGTTAAAATACTAAAGCAATGGCGATAGTCTAGAAGAATATTAACCCCAGATTTATGCGCACACGTTCCGCGCGGCTATTCACGATTGAAATAATACACGCGAGACCTATAAAATTTTGTATCCTCGATTCTCTGTCCTTGTCGGTCGGATATTTGGCAATTTCGTTCACTTCGTGCGGACGAAAATCACGAAACGTTTATCGACGTTGCATGAAATTGAGAGTGGTCTCGCTTTTGGGTGGAGGAAGCCGTTCGTTGTGAAAATCACGGGGTCTACGGCATTTTATTGTCTCGATTTTATTGGCAGCGAAATGCTCGGCAAACGATGCTAAAACCGGAGTGTCCCGCAACGTCCGGTTCGCATTTCAACGAACGCGTGTGTTCGTGTACATTCGGGTATTCGGGCAGATCGACTTCGCCTTTTGCGGAAATCACCTATTAAGACCAATAATCTGCATGGTATTCCGATCGATTTTGCATAATTGCGGCTCTTTTCGTATGCGCTTCGATAAGAGTATATATAATACGCGAAGGTTAACGGCAAGTGACTGGTTTAAACATTTTTGTTTCATTTTCATATTTCAAGGAACCGCGAACTTTCTAACCAGTTCGGTACGCGAATGAGTTCGTAATTTCTTAAAATTATAACGATTTTGATGTTTGATTAAAGATTGAAAAATGTTATCCAATTGTTATTATCGCCTCGTTATGTAATTTATTAATTATCAAACAGCTTATACATTTGTATGCAATCCCGATTCTTACTAGTTACTTACGTGAAAAATCAAGTAAAACTGATCACCTCTATAAACATATTCACTTTAAATCCAGCAGTTAAATTAATGCAAATTTGTACAATCGTTAGATTCTTCTTTAGAAAAAATCATAACTATCTTCAATGAAAACAATTTTAAAATAAAAAGCTATATTTATTGCTGTTCTACGTTTAGTTTAAGTTGAAAAATAAGATTTCCTTTGAAAAATAAATTTTTCAAATAGAACCACGGTAAATCATTAAAATGACTTGACCGAGGTCACTTATTAATTTTAACAGATATTTAAACATATTAAGGGAACACGTTTCAG
Source organism: Wiebesia pumilae (assembly GCA_018907045.1). Classification (NCBI taxonomy): domain Eukaryota; kingdom Metazoa; phylum Arthropoda; class Insecta; order Hymenoptera; family Agaonidae; genus Wiebesia; species Wiebesia pumilae. Next base: position 107,296 of record JACCHZ010000139.1, read on the forward strand.
CAGCGCGCTACAGGTCCCTGTGACAAATTTATATAAAAAATAAATAACAACGGTGTATTTTATCACTTTAGTTTTATCCATAAATAAAAAATTTAGAAAATCTTATGCTCCCGACGAATAATTCCAAATGGCTCTTGTGCAACGGTTTAAATGTAGCGCTTGAAAGAATAATTCATTATTTATTTAAATTTAAAAGAATGGAATCTCTTGCTCACTACTGGGGCTGAATATTTTTCGTCGCTTCTTATTAAAACTATACGCAATTTAAAAATTCAAAATCTCCATATTTACCGAAAAAAATGTCGCTTCACCTAATGAACCGAGCGATTTCCTCGTTTCTTAGCTGCGCTTCCGCGGGGGAAGCCTAATGGGGGTAGAAGAAAAAGAATCCATCCAAGTTTTTTACGTACCAGCGGACGAAACGAACTCCAGGGAGATGCAGGTATATTAATTAGGAAGAGTTGTCTCACGTGAAGAAATGCGCCCGAGGAGTAGAAAGTCGGAGACACGCCGCGCGCCGACGAGTCAGAAGCTGATGGCCAAAGTAAAATATAGCTTTCTCCCGTCGGTCCACGGCGTGCCTGCACGAATCTGCCCTTGCAAACCCTTTTTTCGCTCAAAGCGGGCGGGATGTTACGCGCACACGTCCCGGGCGCTTGTCGCGCGCTCCCGTGCATTATGCACACACGTACGCACGTACGCACGTACGCACGACCACATCGAGTGATCGGCCCCGCGCATAATGAATTACATTTTTCTCAGCCAGCCGAGCATAGATTATAATATTTTTTACTATCCGAAAAAAACTGAAGCGCCCCTTCCCTTCGGAGAAAAAGGGTGCGCTCGCTATTTATGCGCGGACATAAATATTCCCTACCTGCAACGATCGCATGCGCCGAGCTGTCGAATCTTTCTTCGACGTCGCGCTTCTTTTACAAGTTCAACGTTGATAACTTTTAAACGATCGCTGTTTTTTCTTTTAGCATTTGTGTGAAATAAAAGGATCGACGGAATCGAGAAGAATGTTCGCCTGGAATGAGAATGAGCACTGGTGTATTACGCGAACATACGCGAGCAATTTGCGTTCGCGTATGACTCGAGGTCCTTCAACGGCAGTTTGAGAGTTTCCAGAGATTTATTCCGAGATCGTAGAATAATGTATTTTCACTCGGAGCGATTTTCATCTCGTGTACATACGTAATTGCACTATATGGAGAAACGCAAAATTTTTTGCGATTAATCGCTCGTAATGTTAGAATTCAAGGTTGATAATGCATATTAATCATGCTCACAAATTCCTTCTCGTACGATTGTTGTAAAAAGGGAAGGATTCGTATCACGCAAATCCACATGATCGACGTGTAATTTTTTACTTCTTTTTCTACCTGCTTTGCCTTTAGCTTCAGCTTTAGCCTGTGTTACATGCTGTACGCGCTATCTACCCGAAGAGTAACAGACACGAAGTAACATATGTGGTGGGTTGTTCGTTCGCATAGACGCACGTTTAATGATGCATCGCTCGGTTGTGATTTTACCTGGGCTCGAAATTTTTTAAAAGAGTTTCTAACGTACAGCTTCTGACATGCGTCTAAAATATATTTTTTCAAAAGCTGCATCGGCAGTAGTTAATGCTTGCTAATAGACGATGTAATATTAATAATGATTCCAAGTCATTACGTTCGCGAATGTAAAAGTTGGGCAAAACGTGCAAGATGCAACATTCCTCTATTTATTCCTGTGTTTATTTTATTTAGATAAAATAAAGGATTATATTCAATATTGATATAGAAACATAGGTAGAACTTATTTTTAACGTATAATAACGCGTGATAACATAAAACAAAATAATTGTATTTAAAAGTGCTTGGATATAAATAGTCTGTTCTCGTATTATTACTATACGATTGACTTCGTTAAAACGTCTGTATTTCCACTTTTAAAGTAAAATAATTTGCAGAGTTACGCCAATGCGTTAAAATTCTGCTAAACGTTTTAACACAACCTAATAGCCCAGTAACTTCGTAAGCACGATTAATTGGTAGATTAATCGTGGAAGTTGAGTTAAATAAAGCGGAAACCGTAGCAAGAATCGCGCTTTGATCCAGAGTACTCCATGGAATTAAATTGTGCACGTACACGTGCACGCAGCAGCAGACGATCGCTCAATCGAATGTACACACGAGCTCTTCCCTCGGTAGCCGTAGTCCGAGCTTTCGCCGCCTCCTTGCTTTTGGTCGCGCGCATTGTCGAAGTAATTATATGTGCGGGACGCACAATGGCTCCCGAGGTGAAACACAGAGAGAGAGAGAGAGAGAGAGAGAGAGAGAGAACAGTGGGAGAGAAAGAGAGAGGCAAGCTGCTCGAGAAGGGTTGATCAGTGCAACCGGTGTCTTTCCCCCACTCCTTCGCCTTTAATCTACGCCCGTCTCTCTCGCTCGTTCATTCATTCTCTCCTACTGCTCCTCTCATCGTCAGCGCGGATCCCTGTCACCGGAAACGAACAAGCCGCAGTTTCGTACGAAATCTCGCTCTAGTTGGACTGTGTGTGTCGCGAACGCGTGTGTCGCTGATAAAAATTAATTACATTGATCACAAGCGCTTGGATAGGCATCGCTTGCGTCGTAATTGCCCACGTGGTTGCGAGGAGAGAGAGAGAGAGAGAGAGAGAGAGAGAGAGAGAGAGAGAGAGAAGGAAGAAGCAAAGACCAAGCGACAACTATTAATTAATTTAATTTCTGCTACGTTGCATCTTAAATACATCGATTATTAATATCATTTTGGGCATTGACGTTTATCCATCGGTACATTGATTTTAAATATTTGATCAATCTAATTCAATTATAACTTTTCTTTCGAACTTCCTTAGCGGATTTTCATTTTAAAGTAACGAGTGATCTTGTCCAGAGTTTTATAGAAATCAAGGACGTATAAGAAATTCTTAGACTTGTTTTAAAAAGCTTGCATTTGAAACAAAATTATTCCAGACTTAGTCCTGACAATGTTGATCGATCGAGAGAAAAACTCGGCAAATTGATTTATAATGAGATTCAAACGAAATATATTTTTCGCTGTAAATGTATAAAGTATTACACGCGCCTTGTGACAGCTACAGTAACGTCCGGTGGTTTCGTCACGTCCGCTTTTCAAAATTCAAGTTCCGTTTCCGTCGAACACGTAATGCACTTACCAACGCATTTACGCTCTTCGTTTCCGATGTTATTTATTTATTTTTTTCTTTCTTTTTTTTCTTTCTTTTTTTCTTCTTTTTTTCTTTTTGTAAACATTCAAAGAACATCCAGTGCGATTCGAATAAATAATGAGATTTCCAGTGCCGTGGCATAAATAAATACACTTATGGATTGTTGTTTGTTACGGTGGAATTTACGTTATCATAATCGCAAAATTGACAAACATACAAACATGAGAATATAATATATTTTTTAAATAAATTCAATATTTATGTATTCATTGTTCTGTACTCACGTGTTTATGGGGAATTTCAATTGCTGTTTTTGTTAGATGCTTCCTTCGGCTCTGACAAGTTTCAAGAGAATTTTAAATTTTGCAAGAAAAGTATGCTAAAGTTCTTTTCGAAATGTACTTATAAAAGAAAAGACGGAATATTTGAACTTGTCCCAGTCGACACTCGTCGAGCGCGTGACTGATTCACTTGGACAAGGTTACGGCAAATCGACATAAGGATAAGAAACTTTACGTTTTTCGCGTGCTCTATTTTTTAAATATATAAACTCGATCGCGAATCGTAAAATATTTTTATTTCTATCTTTCATAAGTAACTGAAACTCCTCGATATCGAGAAGTAAAAGGGAGAAAAAGGTAAGTTTGCAAGTAGTACGAGTATAAATCTTATCGGACTTGGTATGAAATTTTTCGAAAATCCTTATGCCAATTTCTCGGTCGGGTCAAAAGGATGAAGGAGTTCGAAAAGCGGTCGAAGACGAGAGTATCGTGAAGCAGTCTCGCCAGGACGAAGTCGAAGGAAGGACTGAACGAGTGGAAGCGAATCCTGCCATCTCGAGGAGCCGTCTGATGGGAACTGTACGGTTGAACGTCGCGACGCCGCTCTCTTCACTCTTTCGGGGGCGTCCTATCTTCTCCTCTCTCCTCTCCTACTCTACCTCGCGTACACATGTGTAATCCCTATGTAAACCAAAAAACCTGTGCGCGAAAATGCGCGCGCGCACGCAAACACGTCCTTAATGTCTGCGCTCCTTCTTCGACGAGTTGAAAGAGCGAGAGAAGAAGAATAAGAAAAGTTTTAAACTTACTCGACTCGCTAACGTGGCTTGTTAAATGCACGTACGTGTTTTCGCAAGTTGGCTGGGCCGCAGATGTCATTTGTTTCGAAGATTATTATTGCAAGTTGAAAAATCACGGTACGATTCTCGTTATGATTACTCAAAATCAAAAGCCAGAAAGATCTGCGTTCAATAAGAGAGAACATTTATTTTTATATCAATTGTGGCCCGAGGGAACTTTTGATAAAAATATCGCGTTATAATTTTGTTGCTAAAATTGATTGTACGGTCTTGCGCTGTTAAAGCGACGAGTAACAAATAGCTCATTGCGAATATTGATTTTCATAAATATGAGAAATTGCTCTATTATGGATCAATACTGGTGTTTTTAAAAAGTATTATTACTTATCTTCGTACAGTGTATAGGGATTTCTGATAGTCTTCAACTAGATCCCTATAGGAATGTTCGAAAACCAAAAGTTAAATAAAAAATTCGAAATCATGTACATTTTTAAGAATATTTCAACAAATACAATCCCAACTGAGCAGAAACAAGGTATGTTAGTGGAGGGATTAGATTTACAGAAGCAGCTAGTGCTTCATCAGATATTGTGAAATTTGGAGATTTTCAATTAATGCACAATTAATGCAATATGTTGATAAAATCATGTAGATTTCAATTTAATTTCCATGACGACGATCTAAAATAGATGTTCTTCATTTCTGTAAATTTATATTACATTGTAACCGACGCAATGAAAAATGCATTTAATAAAGAGCGTGTCACGCACAATTTGCCAGGATTTAATGGAAACTTGGGTCGTTTACGTTCTACCGAAGTAACGACAAATTTTCGACATTGCATTGTCGATTTTGTTGACGAAGAAGCGAGTTGATTTTTAAAACGCAATACACCGACGTTCAGCCCGCAAGGTTCAGATATGTTGCGAGAGTAGTTTGGAGTGAACGTAACCAATGGAAGAACAGTGCAAAATTGCGGGGATAAAGGTAAAGGAAGAGGAGTCGAAAATATTGGGAATAGTACCGAAAATCGCAAAGGAGAAAATCCATCAATAATACAGCCCGAGAAAAGCAACCGACCGGGGCGCTTCGGCGCACAAGTAAGCGACGCAACGCGAACACGTTTCTCTCCCCCGTATACGTCGCTTTCACGCAGGCGTCAACATGGCCGACTTACGTCGCGCCTCCTGCTTCCAGGCCCGAGAAGCGCCAGCCTTCGTTAAGTTAACTTCAGTAATTAATAAAGCGCCATTAGGTGCCAACGCGTTCTCGCACATGTCGCTCCCGCGGATCTTCGCGGATCTTCGCGGATCTTCACGGATCTTCGCGGATCTTCGCGGATCTTCGCGGTTTTCCCGAGGACCTCCTCGGGGTTTGTCCGTTTAGTGTTGCGATGGAGAGGAAGTGCGTCGCGAGGCCGAGAGGCTCGACGAATTACCGACGTCGCACCGGAAAATACGGGAAAATGGATGTACGTGGGAGATTGTGACCAGTCGCGGTGGCACCATCTAAAGAAAATCTTCTGCCTCGCACGACGTCGCTTTGACGCATCGACTTTTCACCCTTAGAACACGAATGTCCAATTTGTCGACGTGACAGAAGAATTGACAGAAATTCAAGCGAACACGGGGAAAGGGATTCGATGAGAATCGTTAATAATAATTTTAATAATGCTTTGGTAATTCTTAAAAGATAACAAACAATCGTGACATGATTTCAAATTGAAATAACTTCCGTTTTATGGGAATAATAATGTCGTTATCCACTATTGAGTAATTAGGTATTACGTACGGTTCGAACGTATCTCATGGGTCTGTATCGATATTTCTTAATTAATCAATCTTAAAACTGCAAATTATTATTTTTTTTACACATAAATAATTTACTATAAACAGTTGAAAATAAGCTTTGAAAATAATAATGAAAGTTAATATGTAATAATCATTTACTTGAGGTAAATTACCATATTTACCAAACCAGATTAACATTATCAGCAGTAGGTTGTTTTAATTTCATTACGCAATTATGAAAAAGCGTTATTAAATTTTTTGACGCGTTAGAAAAATACTAATCATGTTTTCATTTTACGAGTATCATTATTAAATGACATTCAACGCGTAATTTTATACTTATAACATTTTACTTTGCTAGATTCAATTTCTTTTCAATACGTTTAACTTCCACTTTTAAATTTTGTCTATCAAGCTGTACAATATTCTTATCGTTGCTTTTAGCGTTACCTAATTAATAGCGATATTGGTATTTCATTTATTTTATCAATTACGTTATATATTTAGGCTACAGTTGGAACACATATTCACGATGATTTCAGTGGTATTCCTTTAATATTTTCACCCCTGACTTTATCATATTTTATTTAAGAAACATATCTTACACAGTGTTATAATTGCAGTCCGAACAAACATATGTACAAATATTAGATTATACTTTTTGAGATTGCTTTCAAAATACATGTTCAAATAAGTTATTTATTAAATATACTTACCGTTCTCGTAAATATACTCGCCGTTTTAAGTAAACAATAAAATTTATAATACGCTTGGTTTAAATTAATCGAAAACGATAAAAATTTATGGAAATTATATCGGCTTATTACAACGGCTGAAACTTGACATCTTAATTATGAAAATAGTAAAACTAAATTTGCCTGTAAAAAATAGTTTGATTTCTACATTTTAAGTAATCAATATATTGCCTGGATGTTATTTTTTATCTTTATGTGTTTTAATAATTCCTTGAAGCACTTACCCTGCGATTTTCATTATTATAGTAATTACGTACTATGGTTTATGTATTCATTTGGAGCCTTGTCAAACGAATTATGTTATTAAGAATGTAAAGTACGAGTTGGAAGAAACAGATAGAAAACCAGGAATCCGTCGCATTTATAAAAGATTGACAGGGTCAACGTTACACAGCGCAACAAATGATGGAAGAGACTATTAAATTATCTACCACCGCCGTCAGTCTTTTCTGTTATTTATCAGTGAGTAGACACGCGCGCTCATTGAAGAAATGTTCGAAAAAAACTGACGCTTTCCGGACACGCACGCGATTTCGAGAACGCGTATGCAAATCGGGGAGCGCGTGGGGCGATAACTATAACAGTAACAGTAGGAGCCCTTGCCATCGTAGTGACGGCGGGGCCAGAGGGGCTGACGCGGTAATATTATAGTTGTACGAGGCAAGGGGGTTCCACATACATATATATGGAGGGTTCAGGGGTAGCCATCGTGCATCAAGTTTTGCCCCCACTGCTCTTTATGCTACGGTCACTCGCCTCCGCCATTATGTTATTTGTGTTTGCTTTTTCAAACTCTCCGCCAAATTTCCATTATGTAGATGTGGATGGAAAAAGGCGTGTATCTTTTTAAGCCGTATAAACAACACAACTTCATACGCCTCTTGCTATTCATTAATTTTCAGCGAAGCTGGCATTATTTTGTGACCTCAAACAGTCTGTTGGTTTTTCGTTTTTCGTTTTTCGTTTTTCATTTAATGTTCCACTCGAATGTTTATAATAAATAAATGCTGGATAACCCAAATTGAATCTGTCTTCTTTCATTAAAAAAGAAAAAGTATTCTTCAATGGAAAACGTTTTTTTTTTAATTAATTGCTTTAGTTTTAATGCGGATAGAATGAATTTAGCGGAGAATTTAAAGTGTTTGTAGCGAATGAAATTTAATTTTAAGAACAATTTTCAAGCGTCTCACGAGACATTAAAAACGAGACTTAAATTTCTGTAATTCAGACTGTTTATAATTTATAAAAGGGAGAAATATTCTTGAAGAAGGTAATCGATAGTAATATTGCCAATTACGTACCTAATTTAAATCAGATTTTCAACATGTTTTCTATTTCGAGCGATAAAGGAAAATATCGTCGGCTCTAAAAGTATGATTAATAAGCGTAAAGAAGTATTATTTTTACTTTTTTTTCAACGTGTTTTTTAACGTACTTTTTTAAAATGCATTGCTAGAATGCAAGCGGAGCAATAAATTGCCATTCTATAAAATGTCTTGCAAATTCCCATTTCTTTCGTGCGGATTTTATCATTGAATAATGAAGACTTTGGTTTAGTAAAAAAAGACGTTTTCGGAAAAATGATATGAAAATAGTAAAGAACAATCTATGCACTTGGGATCTGTAACGAAGTGCGCAATCCTCTTGCGCTACGGATTGCACGAATGATTTTTTATGAGCACTGCTTATACGGCACCGCGATATTACAAATCATTATTATAGTTATTATAAAATTACATAAACGAGTAAAGCTCGACTGGCAAGATTCCTCGTTGATAATTGAGTTATTGTTGCCGTTTGCGGTACAAGTACTGAATAAAATACGAAACTTTAATCTAAATATTTTCATACGCTAACTACAATTGAAAAGTCTTGCTGACGCGTTGTAGCGTTTATCATTCGGATTTACAATTTAAATGCCATACTCGTTATAATCTAAGTGTTACAGTAGAAAGTTTGCTCCCAATTATTTAAGAAAATTACTCCATCTTAAAGTTTCGTTTATATTTGTCGTCGTAATGTATATTATCAAGAGAGATTAAATTTATTCCAAATGTATCAAATATCATGATTTACTTGGTAATAAAAATAAATATGTTTTCACCGTAAAATTCGTATATAGCGATTTATTATTAAAACCAACGCGCTTAGCTGGTAAAATTTAAAGTAAATCTAGTAATGTTTGCAATCGGTTTTCATAGCAACGAGAACAAACATTATGTGAAAATGTAAGCTTGTACTCGATTTGCGCGATAAACGCCCCAACTGAGTCGGCAGTTTTTCATTAAATTTGCGTACTTTTTCACGCAGTCGCTTACTCGCGAGCGTAGGTAAACAAGTAAAAATGAAATGCATTTACATGAAAAATCGGAACACGCGTCGGATGTAAGAAGGCGCGATTGGCATCGACTCCGTGAGGTCGAATTTCTCATACTTCTAATCTTTCCATGTCAGAAACGCCCGAAACACGAGCGATCCGGTGAGCGAGAAGGACGAACGAATTGAATAGAAGCGCTTTAATGTATGCACGTACGCATGCGACAGCGCTGGGACATACGCGAGCGAAATCGTTCGATAAATCAAATCATAGTCATTGTGTAGAGGCTGCTTCAGGTAAGCGAACGAGAGAATCAACCAAGAGAAAAGGAGAGCAGAAGCAAGAGAGAGCGAGAGAGACGCGTGCAGGCAAGGAGAACTCGAGAGCGAGAAGGAGCAAAAGTCGGACGAATGGGAGCGAGAGAGAGAGAGAGAAAAAGAGAGAGAGAGAGAGAGAGAGAGGAAGATCGTGAGAATGAAAAAACGCGAGCTCAAGGATATTCAAATTTCGAACCCTCGTTAGGCCCGAAATCTCAATGCGCAATAATTTATCATTGGGGACCTTTCGAGGTGCATTGAGCGCACAATATACTCACTACCTGTATCCACGTGTGATTTTCATATCGTGCCTCCCGAAATGGCATTTCGGGCAAATCGCGTACGTCTCACTTTTAATAAGCCGAACAAGAAGGATATCGATGTTAACTCTTGCTTCGGTACGTTACATTGAACTGGGACAATACGAAAATCTTGCTGTAATTTCCAAGTTCTTTCAAGAGGAAGCTTAGTTATTTATAATTGAAAAATGCACAAATGAACCTAATCAAATGAATTTGAAAGACCGATTCTTGTGATTTGTATCCGATCTCGTATATTTTCTCGTGGTTTCTCGTTTGATGGATCGAGCTTCTCTCAAACTCACTTGACTTCTAATGGAATGCGCAAAGTCGTTTTCCACTAAGAATCCTTGGAAGATATCTAAATGGGAAAGACAACTGTTTGGTTATCGCGATGTCGTAGTCCTTCTTAAGGAAACGTTGCCGATTCGAATCATTTGTAAAGATGAAAATCCGAAAACGGAAAGAATTCATCCCGTAAACGATAATTTTTGAATCCTTCGAGCGGGCACAAGGAAGAACCTTCCACAATGGAGGCAATGTTGTAAAAGATTCTTCTCGCAGAAAAATAAATAGGTTTGCCCTCAAACGAAAAGGCCTCCTATAGTGTAAGCGCTCAGCTTCCTTTCATCCAGCGATACGCGCGGACGACCTCGGCGTCGTCAGGTCGTTCAATGAAAAGGAGTCCAAAGGGGTCGCGACTCAATGCCCTCCTAATTATATGCAAAAACGTACACTGTTGAGTTGTGTAGGGATTTCGAAGCTACGCGTCCGCGCACACAAAGACACGTACGTAAGTACGTACGACGGAAGGTCGTACTTAAATAAGCCTTGCTCTATCCACGAGCACACGATCCCTTTCCGGCGATCCGAACACAAGTTCGAGAAAAAGGTAATGTAATTGCGGACGTACTTTGTCGTAAGGTATTTTAATGGCATTCAAGAGACGATCGTCGTACGTTAATTTTTCAGCTGTTTCCCGAGCAAGAGTTCGTAATCGACGCGATTGTTATACGCATAACGCATTCATAAATGCGTTAAGGCTTGCATCGTAAGGTGCACATTGTATACGCGTATTGTATACCGATGAATTTTCTAAGGTCACAGAGCATTACTAATTATCGTTCGGTGTGCTCGTTTTCGAGTATTTGCAATTGTTAAAAAGCCCTTGCGCACACTTACATTGTACCGCAGTGGATAACTATTATTCGATATTTTTATGGCTTTTCGTGCGTATATAATACAACTAAGAGATTGAATTCTTTTCCCTCGGTACTCTTAGGTTATGTTATTGTAAATTCTATATGTCTATGTTCATAAATCATGGGACTCGTATTTTTTCCTACAAACATAGTTGTAGGAAAATTTTCAAGTGTGCGCAATTTTATTCGCATTTAAAATAACAGGTAAGATTGTAAATGCGATTATTATTTAGCAATTTGTGAGCCGAAAATGTAGAATTATTTATGAAATATTTTTCAAGTGCTCGATTTATATTTGGCGAAATGGAACAACTTCGGTTTTACTACGACGAGCGATGATGTAACTTTTCGTATTTCTGAAAACGTATAAAAATACATGGACTGAGAATGCAGTAACCTCCGAAAAATATGCGTCTAAGGCATCGTTCGAGCTCAAATGCAGTCTCGCTTGCTTTTCCACTTTCCCGAATACACCACTTATGCCAATGGTAACAAAAATTGGCTCGGGGTAGACTCTCTTTTACGTAGATCGAGCCAACTAAGGTCGTCCGTCTCGCGTTGTACACTCGGAGACTATCGGGGTCGTAGGATATCTTTACCCTATTCATTGCCTTTATCCTCCCACACTCCTTTCGCGCCTTCGCGTCCGACGTACAACTACGTAAACGCGCGCATGCACGCGTAATATTTCACGTGCGTGTGTGCTCTAGACTTCGCGTGCACGATCAGCCGCACACTCGCGCACGCTATCGATGCACGTATGAGTTATCGCCAGGGCCCAAATTGCTTGCCAAGCGGAGGTGATGTAGAGCCTGGGGCCGAAGATTTATTTCTCGAGACGGAAACCGCAGGAGCAGCGGAGAATCCGGGCTCCTCTTCTTCTCTTTCTTTTTGCGCAAGGATAGGAAGATCCATTCCGGAGCGTCAGGCCGCGCGGTTAAGACGCTTTAACGGGGAAGAAGCGGAGAAGCGCAAGGACACACAGGATCGAGAGAGAGAGAGAGAGAGAGAGAGAGAGTGAGAGAGGAAGGGAGAGAGGGAGGGAGAAGCCTTTTGCATTATCGGTCGGCGCGAATGCCGGATGCCAATTTCACGGAATGGAACTCTTCCTTATCGATGTCACGAACTTTAGGGGGTTCAGCCGGCTTTTTTTATTGCCGGCTGGTGGTGGTCTTTCCAGCCCAACCCCCTTTTCGTCTTTCTCTCTCGCAAATTAATATCGAGGAGGACCGTGTTATGAGCGCGATCTTCGGAAACACGAACGGGTCGTCGAAAAGGAATTTCCATGTATGAAATTTATGTGCCAATATCGATGATATATGCTCGGTAATGCGATCTGTTATCCAATTTAGTCAAAAGATAAATATGGTATTAACTGTATTGAAATTGCTATAGCTTCATTCGTATATCTAACCTATGCCATTGTGATAATTTCTTGTATTATAAATATTACCTGACTCCTATCAGAATTTCAATAATTACACAAATTCATTCCGAATATTTTCAATTTTCCCAATATGATTTGACTTTTATGTGCGTCGGATATAAAATGAAAATTTGATAAAAAATTCTTTCAATTATATCGTTACGTGGATATTTTTGTTTATTAGTACATCATAAGGTATCCAGTTCAAATACAATTTATCTTTCAACTTTTATATTGTTATAATAAAATAATAGAATAAATTTAATAATCACACTTATACATACTCAAGGATAATTTTTAGTACTGTATATTTAATTATTATATACAATTCTAAACGATTATTTTAAAAATTACATGCATTAAAATAAAGATTACTATTGATACTATGATGTTTTTATCGACGTAAGTAAACATTTATATTATATTTCAGTCAATATATTATACATTATTTACATAGATTTTATTTATATATATATATATATATATATATTGTTAAGTGATAATTTATTATGCATTTCACAAGTATTATTCAAAATAAATTTTTAATTTAAATAAAATTTTATTTTTTACAAACAATGTACTTTCTTCTAAATATAACTGTTGTTTTTAGTAAAAAATATATTTCTAAAATAAGAATGTGTGGCATTTTATGATTTTAAAAGATACGTATTCCGCTTATAGTATTACATTTTATTATACCATGCGATAAATTCTCTTTTATTTTGAATATAAATTCTTTTCTTCATTCGATAACAAAATATTTATAACCTGTAAGTTATATAGTGAATTGCATGTTTCACTCATACATAATAATTTCTTTTAATATTAATTAATTAATTATACAGCCTTTCGACTAAGAAAGTATTACGTTCATTTTTACATAAAATATTTTGCACGCCTGTAAAATATCCCATAAGTAATATCGTTATTGGTTAATGAAAAAGATGAATATATTTAATTAAACTATGAATACTCGCAGTAATAATATTTTTACAGAATTCAATCATTTATAGCATTTAAAATAAATATCACGAGTGATGAGTTCCCATGATGTAAATATTACATTAACATATAAATATGTATACATGTAATTTGAATTTATCAGACGTTTAAGTTAACTTGATGTTAAATTTTGTTTTATAAATAATACATCGGTCGGTGAGAATTCTCGAGTAAAATAAACGTAACTTGGTGTCAAACATTAACCCAAAATTATAAACAATTATTTTCTCTGAAAGTACTAAAGCACACGTGGTACTGTAATTTAAAATATTTAGTAACTAGATGAGGTGAGTTGCTTTATTGTATTCACATGTATATTTAGACTGTTAATAATTTAATTCTCAATAACACCCAGATTTTGCCACTTGTTGTTTTGACTATTATTATCTTTCAGAGAACTTATGCATCTACTTTGAACTTGCTTTAAGCTAAAATTACCAACTCATATATTCAATCGATGCGCTTCATTTATCGTGGAGTCTAGGAACATTCATGGTTACACGAGGATTTTCGTAGAATTCTTTCATGGTTACGCTCCTGCCACGGTCAGTTTTATCTGAAAATGTTCTTGCTCTAGCTACGAAATAAAAAGGTCACTCGACCTCACGATGAAATTACGCGGGCCGTGACTTTTATGAGTTCAATGTCCGCACGCGATTACAATACCGAAGTTCTCGGTTAAGGCTGCTTGGCCGGTAATGAAGTCTCTGCTCGATCGCGCAGTAATTTACAAGCCCACCGCGGCCCGCGCACACGCGCCTGCCCCTCTCGTACCACCCCCACCCCCACCCCCGCCCGCCCGCCCACAGTAATTTAACGAACTCTTCCCGCGGTGCAAGCCTCGCTCTTGCATTATTTGCAGTAAATTCGGTCCAGCGTGCGCGGCTGCAACTGGCTCCTGCGGAAGCGAAATCACGATATCCCGTCGGCTTTTGCAAATTTCGAGCATGGCCGAGCGGTTTGATAGCCCCTCGCTCGCGCCCCCTTCCCCTAGTCGAACCCTCGTGCCCACCCCCCTGCGGGGGATGAACGATGAAAATTGGAATGCGCAGCGCGTTGATTCAGCCCGCGGCCCGAGTCTGGCTGCAGCCGAGATTCGACCAATTGACGGAACGCCCTGGCTTTGACCAATCGACAAACCCCATCAGCGGATGCTCCGAGGGTGATGGCGACGTGCCCGCTGACCTCGTTACGCAACGGCTCGGCTTATGGTGCAAGTACTTTTATGGGATTTCGAGGCTCGGCTGACCGGGATTTTTCGGGAAATTCAAAGCCAAACGCAAGAATATTTTACGACTCTTCATATTCTACGAACGAAGCTGTTGGATGCGCACTTGCGCTTACCTTTAGCAATTGCATTTCGTAAGTGAATTAAATTTGTAGAGCTTGATTCCACGAGTGGATTTGCAGGCCACTAGCGGGGAACTAAACGTTATTAAAACCGTGTGCCAACCGCATGAATTTCGTTTGCGATAATTGTAATATAATATATCGCGTTACATTTCATTGATTTCGCCATCATTTATTTGTATATCATTCGCTTACGAGTGACCAATTTCGATGAGAGACGAGCTCTTTATTCTATTACTTTTTACCCAATACAGTACGTGGAAGAGTATGCGAAAATTATTTGATTCTATCAAATTTATTATTACCGTTGTTGTTGCCGTCGTTGTTGTCGTTGTTGTCGTTGTCGTCGTTATTTGGATAAAAATAAAAAATCTAAGTCAACTATTTCTCTCAACTATAACTCACTTTTTAATATATTTGAACAAGTGCTATCGTGCAAAAAATATAAATAGAAAAAAGCAGATAAATTTCTTTTAAACGAATACGGGACTGTAACTTGTCTTACTCCACATCGTACTCAATATTTTACATTGTAAGTAATTACATTGCCGAAATGCGCCATTGTTTTAAAGGCAAGGAGATTCATTTATTCTTATACTTTTCCAACTATTTTCAAGCGAAATGCATCGAAACAATTATTCGTTCTTTCGGTGTCCATTAATTAACGGTTGCTGTGGAAGGTAATTTTATAATTTAACAAAGGTAAGTACCGATCGAAATACTCAATAATTGTCTTCTTTCAATGCTTTTTGAAATTAGGACGCTATTTCATCAAAATATTTTCTCTCTCGAAACCGAGCAACGCGTTTAATATCCTCTCGTTTAATAAAATCTAATGATATCGTGGGCTATCCAATCGCCAATGTATAATTCGCTGCTTTATACGTAGGCGAGGCCATAAATTGCAAGCGCCGAGCGTTTGATTACGAAATGGACTCAATACGCTTGGGACGCGCGACGGCGTTGGACAAATCGAAATTCGAATCGACTTGATGGGCTCGCGGATGTACACCACACGACACAGACACGCGCGCGCGCACACACGCGAAAAGGCCTCGTACCCCGTGCGGTAAACACAATCGAGCCGATTCTATTCTCTTTGCTGCTCTTGTCTAATTTCGCATTTTCCGCGGACAAGCATAATGCACGCTTGAGCGAAGAAAAGGATCGTATGGGGCGCGGAGAAAGAGAGAGAGAGAGAGAGAGAGAGAGAGAGAGAGATAGGAGAAGGTAAAGCATCGAACGAGCCGTCAGTTTTTAGCCAGTATGAGCTCGGTACTGCGAGGGATAATGCGATGGGCATACATGCATACGTAGCTCGATGCGGCTAACCGTAACCGAGGGCTTTCCCAGCTTTTTTCTATGGATGCTTTATGTAGTTAGCCGTGCGTGAGTTATTAGCATATAAGTATCGCGCATTTTGTCAAGCGATTTACGAGCAAGATAAAACAACACCGAATGCGTGCACACACGCGCACTATCAAAGGCGCGCACCTTGTGTGTGCACAGTACGTATTGTAAAAATGGGGTTGAGTTTCGCCATCGACCCCGGCGAAATATTATCTCATTTCGTTTTTAAAACCTTTGTGAAATTCTTTTGTGGAATGCGTAATACGTAATATAGCACGCATGATTATTATTGCTTCCCTCAACCGAACGGAGTAACCGCTCATGTTTGTACATGCGCATTAAATATCATTACCATATTTAATGCGATAAATGCACACAGAAATAATTATTGGCTGTCCATTAAGAGAAAGTTCCATTCGCTTGGAAAAATTATTAATAATTTCACGTATAACGTTATACCAGTTGAAATGCTTATCAACGATCGCGGCTACGATAATTTAGAAAAGTTATTTTAGGAACTTCGGAACAATCTAGCGGCGACGAAACAAAGCAACCCTTGAATAATACCGGTAAAGTAGAATAGCCGATGGATTATGAAACTGCCGATGCAGTAGGGCTCCTATTAAAGGGTAAGATTTTGTCAACAACAGCGACCCCTGTCACGTGCTCTAGTACTAAAAAGCAAGATATTTTTATTTATTTTTTTTTTGTCACGTTCCCGTCGCTTCTACCGCGTAATACGGGAAGAACTTGAATCAGATTTTAAGATTTTTTACTTTTTACCTTTACCATGCATTTTCAATAAAAATTTCAAGTCAATGAATTATTATTAAAATACATTAAGGTATTACAATAATATCGATAAAATGATCGAAATCTGGAATTTAGACGAATTTCACAAAAATGTCAGCAAATGCCGAATCTCAGAAATTGAGAATTGAAAAAATTGACCTGAAATGTCGGCATCCATTGGACAAAGACCTTTTCCAGGATTTTCGGTTCAGAGATTTTCTTAGTCTGAGAAAATATTCGGTGCGTTATCGCTCGTCAAATGCGCTTTTGAATAACACGAAGTAGACAAACTCTCATTTGTGCGAGTAACGAGCAGCACGTAGCCGCTTTTAATTCCGCATCAAGCAATTTTCGCGAAAATCCCGATTGGTAAAAAGGCCAGGA
Source organism: Wiebesia pumilae (assembly GCA_018907045.1). Classification (NCBI taxonomy): domain Eukaryota; kingdom Metazoa; phylum Arthropoda; class Insecta; order Hymenoptera; family Agaonidae; genus Wiebesia; species Wiebesia pumilae. Next base: position 124,560 of record JACCHZ010000139.1, read on the forward strand.
AATAAAGTTTGAAAGTCGTTGAATATGCAAATAGGCAAAGTGAAAGTCAGAAAGGAACAGGATGTCAAGTTAACGCTTAATTGAAAGTCATTAAAGTCAAATTGACCAAAGTCATTTAAACCGAGTGCACTCGCTCGCGCCTGATTTACTGCAACCGGATACGCCGAAGTGAATTTCGTACGTCGTATACCTTAGGCGATGGGGTTGACAACCCTTCATTTACATATCGGCCTAACCCTTGAGAATAGGCAGTACTTCTTACGTAGCTGCCCGAATAATTCTCATCCCTCGTGGCGTCAAAGCCAAACTAATTGGAACAAACCCTTTACAACAATTGATAGATACAATCGGTAATAAATGGTTTACCGCCACGACTTGCATAATTTTCAGGCGCGCGCACCGGTGCTTGCTATCCTACTGGAGCCAACTACCGCCACGGTAATTGGATTCGCAAAGTTTCTCGCGCGTACTACATTATACCCGTGATTAAAATGCATTTTGACGATAACAGCTTAATCCATCGCGATCTGCCATTTGACGTCACGCCTACAAACTAATCGGAATTTATATCCGCTTAATGCTTCGATAGCTACACTCCTTCATCTCATTTATAAGCTGGAAATTATTCATTAAAATTCTCCGCTGGCTGATCAACTTACCAGTCTTTCAAATTTACAAAGTTTCGCACGCATAAATTATTAAAATTCCGAGGATCGATAAGTCGACAAATAATCTTTGCATTTGTACGTTAAATAGGAGTTTGCTGCGGCTTTATGAATCGATGAAGGACAACAATATTCGGATGTGTGGATTTGCTTGTTTTTGTAAAGATTCATGCGATGAAATGCGCCCTTCATAAGCAATAAACCAGTTCTAGGTAATTCTCGATGACAATGCGTTACAAAGCTTTTGCAACTGCATTGATTGATTGTAATCGATAGATCATATGTCATGCGGAAAAAATAACGTTACGTCGTCCTCAACTAGGAAGTAATTATTCGAAAAAATGCACATTTTACTGGTTATTACAGATTTTGTAATTAGGGGATTGTTGTATTTTCGATGATGGAGCTCAATAACCGTTCGAGTAATATCTCATATCATATTGCTTTTTTAAATCGCGATCTTATCGAAAGTTTGCGTAACGATGACAGGTCGACTTCTGGCTTTCCAACAAAAAGTAAGGACTAGAGGAGGACGCAGTGCACTATGTATAATAAGACGGGCATCATTATCCACGGCACCATTAAGAGGGCCAACGAGGATGAAACGAGGATGAAACGAGGAGAGGGCGGGTAAAGTATTATTTAGATCTTGATCTACCTGAAGATTGTTACCCGAAAGCAGGAGTTCGGCTCTTGGTTATGATGGCATAGTATGAGAAACTGTAAATAATGAAAAGGAGAGAGTCGGAGAGAGTCGGCGAGAGTCGGAGAGAGGAAAAGAGAGCTACGAAAGCCACACAGACTGTCCGTGTAATGACACTTGCTTTTTATTAGGTGGATCAAACCCTTCATTTTAAAGAACACCTTTTGCCCCAAGGCTCGACCTGAACACGTCGATCCGTCGAAAATGTTTAAGGCTAATTTGATGAAATATGAAATAGCAAAAATAAGCCTGAATCAAACAAGTCATGATATTCTCAAGGACCAGCTTTTTATTTTGAAATAGGTTTCACGTGCTTCATTCAAATCGGAATGCAAAATCATTTTAATATCAAGAGGTATATTACTAAGCTGATAGTTTGTTTCATTTTCATACATTTAATGACGCTAGTCGATCGTCAGTAAAGCTATATTATACATAAATCACATCTATAAATTAATGCGATTTGTAAGTCCATTCTTTCAAATCGAATATGAATTTAATTATTATTATTATTATTTACATCATTTTTATCATTTTCAGTCGTTATTAGTATTTTCAAGCAATTATAATTACGTGAAAATTATCAAAGTTATTTTACAGCACATTTTTGCCGGAATAATTATATTTTAAGTGTAAAATTTTTTTTATCATTTAAAGATGTAAATTTTTTACTTCCGATATGAAGAATTCTTCCTGCTGTCTTAATTTATTAATTTAATGTAATTTTTTAAATATTATTCTTTTCTACAAGATCTTTATATGCATATATATATCAAGTGTTGCTCAGCTTCATATATTTATATTTATGCATTTATACATATTTTACGACTATCTAGATTTGTTAATTGCAAACATAAAATTTTCTAATTTTATGTAATTTTTCCAATTTTCTTTTATTTGAAATTGAAATACTTCGAGAAGTATTTAGACCTAAACGAATTGTATACGATCTAAGACGAAGCTGAACAGATGATATTGAATTATGCCTCAGAAGACATAGATATGTTAAAATATCTTAGAGGATATTTTAACGCAAATATGAGAGAATTCACATGCTTGGTTAGTATAATGACGATTTTATAGGCTTTTTTATAGGTTTCAAACGATACACAAATATAAACTAATGGCCGTTGCAAATATACTTATAATCAGAAGCAAAAATAAATTTTCGAAAAAAAAAGATAGTAATGTTGACATTATTTGTATTTAAGCAAATGATGATTTACGGGATCAAAGTTTACTTGTAGATAGTATAAGACTCCTCTCAAAGGCTCATTAAAATCTGTAACTCGGAGGAGAAAACTTCTTTTTACAAGTTAAATCATTGAAAGACAAAAAATCAAAACAACGTAGCGAAATCGTTTTCAATGTTACAAAATGTACACGTTGATTCCATTTACATTTTTCAATAAGAAGATTTTAAATACATATACATTTGACTTAATTTTGAAATTATGTTATAAAAATGATCAAATTACAATAATAAAGTAACCGACCAAATCTTTAAATTATATAATTTTATAAAATTATTTTTCAAGTGTTATAAACTGAAATACATTGAATCAATATTTTAAATTGTCATCCACGTTCATATTTATCCATTTGCTTAAAAGTTAATAGTTATTATAACAAGTTTACGTATAAATTAGAAGAATTAATGTACACCATAAAAGGAGTTTGATCATATAAGAAACTCGTGCAAATCACATAACGTATGAACATATTAAATTATTTAAAAAATATTTTCTTTTCGATACGATGTAACGTTATTATTTGCGCAATTTCATATTTAAAATTAAATACGTAGCAGTAATGAATTGCTCGCTTATTAAAAACGTTGATAAATTCGCAATTTTTCCCATTGAAGCTGTACCTTATTTATAAATGCTCTTTTATCTCAACAATACAATTAATTATCTTCTCGACGTAAATGTGATGGCAGTTGCGAATAAAGGAGACTAAAATTCGTATTTTCAATTAAATCTTTACGGTAAATGTTCCTTCATAACAAGTTTGCGATAATGAAAAATACCGCGAATGCTATTAGAAAAATAACTGCATTCTCCATTTGTGCAATATTTGTTTTCTGTTAATTTATCTCGCAACAATTTAATTATTCAAATGCCGCGGCTACACTATTTCGTTCGAAGAGTTATGTTTACAGTTTTTTAATTATTAATTAGCTCGTAACCTCTGTTCAGCTGTCATAAAGAAAGATGTCTTTCGTGGGTTATATTTAAAAAAATGTTTGTAGATAATTTTCAGAAATTTAACAGAAAATTATTTCGTTTCAAGTCCTCGATGTTTACTCAATAATAATAATAATAATAATAATAATAATAATAATAATAATAATAATAATAATAATAATAATAATAATAATAATAATAATCCAACTAATTGGAATCTCTATTTGCCATTGACGCAGCAAAATACGAATGTATTAGAATTATAATCCCTACTTTACAAGTTAGCAACTAGAAGATGAATCCTCCACGTGCACTGGTCGCTGACCGAACAACGTACAGATAAAAGGAAAATTATTATTAACAAGAATTCGATCAGCTAACATTCCATTATAGGGAATACAAGGCTCCGTTAGCGCTGCTTCGGAAATAGCGAAGCTCGTCGATGCTCAGAACTCCTGAGAGAAATGCAAAAAGCGTTATACAATTGCAAAGCAAAAATTCAAATGAACCATGTCATATAGAAATATCGGGAGAGGAATCTGCTACTTCATTTAAAAAAAAAAAAAAAAAAAAAAAAAAAAAAAAAAAAAAAAAACGAGGGTGAACGAGGAATTGAGAAGTAGCTACGTCGCCATTTCCCAGCGGAGGCCTCGGCTGATAAGAAAGACAAGATTTATGTGCTTGCTCGTTCGTCCTATCAGCGCCGTCGAACCTCTTAACCTTTGATCAAACTGCTCCCATTCCCTCCTCTTTCTCATCGTCCCTTTATTTACAGCGACGATTATATGTATATACAAGACTGAAGCTCGAATCAGGAGAAAAGAAAATTATCGTGCGCGAGACCCAGGCAATTCATAAAAGAACAGCATCTCCTCCAGTCAGGATCAAAGAAAAGCGTCCGACTGTCGAAACTGACAGCTTTTTTTTTATCCATCACATATCCTCAATCGAGTCGAGTGCTGGGCGGCAACTGTTTTTCTTCTCCCTTTATTTCTTTTGTCGAAAACGAAGCTGCGGAGGAAAGATCCACGGCTCGTTACACTCCTCTATCTTAGGTAGGGCGCAGCGAGAAAAAGATGAGGGAAGACTTACCTTTTCCGCCCTCCCCGCATTGCGTCGCTCTTGCGTTTGTCCGATAAGGAATTTGATTTAAAACATTCCGAGGACTCTCCTTTTGCGACGAAGAAGCAGCTGCCAGTGAAGGCGGTGCCTTTTATGTAAATACAACGCGAGGCGTTGCGCGTAAATGCCGAAGGTCGGAATAGGAAGAGAAATTAACAAGCAAATGTCGAATCTTCCAAATGTACATATTTTTTGCTCTCGAGACGTTGGAAAATGCGAGATGAGTGCTATTTGGTCGGACGACAAGGGGTGGCAAAGATTTTACGGAGAAATCGTTTTCGGAAAAACTTTACGTTTAGTACTCCAATACTTTCGTACTTCTTTATGAACGAATAATCTTGCATGTACGTATTACCTATACATTGCGATTAAAACGAAATTGTATTTAAAGTAGATAAATACCTAGGTATGCTCGAAACGCTTCGAAGATCTTTGCTTTTCTTTAAATATTATAATATACCTATGCAAATACTTCACGAAGTTTCAACGACGGTTGTTACTCACATTCAAACCTTTATCTTTGTATAAGTTTCTGTAGTGAAGAGCTTTTATGGAGCGTACTTATTGGATTGTTATTTTTATTTACAAATTCGAATAAATAATTACAGCTTGGAATAAGTTATAAATAAACGTTCGGCATTTAAAATTCAAAATTGACAAATTATTCTTTCGTTTAAATTTCGTTGAACGCTTTAGGCTTCTCCGTGTATCTTAGTATTGTGAACGACACCAAAGTTGCAACTAATTTCAACTTTCTTAATTGTAAACTGTATATATCACATACATATGCATTAAATTCGAACATAGAAATTCCCGCAAAAATTGACATTAAGCGTAAATGTTAGAGTTGTTTTATTACATATTTGATATGCATCGATTGTTTAATGGATTTAATGGAAGAGGTCATTAAAAATTTGTTGAGTAGCGTTATTTATGTATTCAAACGTACCCGTACGGCAACAACGAGAATGATCATATTGCACATTTATTCTCATTTCCTTACACAACTACAATTTTAAAGCCGCGTTTCTTGAAGGGAATTATTTCTCATTAATTTTCCATAATTTTTTTAATATTCTACCCGTTATCTCAATAAAAAAAGAAAGTAACGATGTTGATAACCTCCGATAAAACCTTAATGGGTAATTACAATTTAGAAAAAACGTACTTAAAATGGCAAGTTAACGGTTTCAATATTAAAAAGTGAATTATAAATAAAAGGATTTGTTCGGAGAAGAGTATTATAAGAGATATAATGGAATATAATAAACGAGTAAAAAAGTGCCAAAATAGACGTAAAACTTAATTGAGTCTACTCTGGACGCGTGTTGATCGCGGCGAGTCCTTGGCGAAGGATAACATACATATTTATAGGTCTGTTCTAGGGCCGAGCGGATTCTGCACCTTAACGATCAACCAGAGCCGTCGTTCGACCATCGCTGGGCATTGAATTAATAACGTTGCCGGTGCTTCGAGGTTCAACAGCGGACTTCTTTATTCGAAACAGAATAATCGCGTTCGCGCTTCGAGCTGCATATCGATGATTCCATGGGTAATTTCCGATCGGTACCCGATAAATCGCTCTTGTACCTTCTTCATTTCTTTTAACATTGCAACCCTTTTCTCTTTTGGCTGAGCTACCGATAATATTTCACGAGGCCAAGCGCACGCGGTCGCGTTTTATCATTTAGATGCAACGAATTTATCGACGCCTGAATTTTTAAAGTATAATAAACAAAATTTGCCCGATGAACTTTGATGATGAAATAGTAGCTGTAATTGCGCATTTATTTAAAAGGTATCTGCGGATATTAAAAGTTTTACGATTATTGAGGATCTTACTTAGAAAGGAATAGAAAGAAAAAGTAAGAAAAAGAGGTTATTTTCGCGAGTAAGGCAGTTAAGCGAGCACACAACACATTAACGTTTTATTTAATGTCTTAATGCTATTAACCTCGTCTTATTAAAGCAAAGTCTCGCAAACATTCTTTTTCGAACATAACGTTTGTTTGTACTTTAAAATAACGTCGTTTATATTCACAAGTATTTGTTAGAGATTGATCATTTTTATTTTAACTTTAACAAACGTAGTATTTTACACATGTTTTTTTTTTTTTTTTTTTTAATTGACAAATATTGCTTATCACGTACACGCTAGTAAAATAAAATTTTCATTTAAAAGAATATTCACGATCTCGATACTCGGTCATTAGGAATTACTTATTACACGTATAGTAACACTCGACAATTAATACCGAACTTAATTCTACAAAAATTACATAAATTGAATCATCATTGTATTCCTATAATCAAGAAATCTTACGAATTGGAAAATTGTTATGGAGAAAAAGAAACACCGGAATATTCTCTTGAAGTTTGTAAAAATTTATGAAATTATTAGAGTATTTGATACATTAGGGGAGAAAATAAAATGAAGAGACTCAACAATACGAGAACCTGCATAGCCGAGAGATAGAAAAATTACAACAGCTAACATTAGTAAGGTAATTAAATTACGTACATTAAGACAAGTTTGTTAAACAGTCAAGATAAAATGTTAAGTGTAAGACATAAAATTTTCTAAAATAATTTTATGTACTGAATTTCCGTGAAACCAAACTTGGAAATAGTAGAAATAGATGAGACATTTACGAGATAATAAATTCATATTTTCAACACCAAATAAGTAATAGCAACTTTAAAAGTAGAATTATTTAGAATTTTTTGCGTGGAAAAGAATGATTCGGAAGGTTTAAACCGATCGCGATTTTATACCTAAAAAAATTTTAGCACAGAAACATTGCCAACTCTTTCGGCATAAATTTTAACTAAAGTAAGGGTCTTAAGAGAATAAAAATAATTAGAACGTTAATAAGTGAACGCAGCTGGAGAAAATCCCAATGAAAAATGTCGTCATCTTTGACGAGAAATCTTTGACTTTCGTCGGTTAGGCTTCTTCGTTTGATATTTATTTCAAATATTGAGCTAAAGAAACGTAAAAGCTTGGATGAAGCTTGTAAGCTCAAAAACTCGCGAGTGAAATAAAAACTTAGGACAATGAATTACAGCCGCTCCTTTGTACGCGAACATACGTCTTATCCAATTTCGGAAGGAGATTCCCAGGCTAAATATCGGATTGCACGGAGTCACTGGGAGTTGACGGAGGAGTGAGACGTGGGTCGCATCCTCGTTTATTATTCCCTCCGAGCGTCCGAGTTTGCGGTTCGAGGTACTAATTGAATCGCTCCCATTCGCGCTTGCATACACGCCATGTTGCGTGGGCCGTGCACACGGCGACTACACGCTCAGCCCCGAGGGGCCGGAACACGTGGGTGCATTCGTCCAAGATAATAATCGCGATCACCTGCTGCTACCGCCGCTTGTGTCCTGCACATGTCGCCCGCAGGCGGGACTTGGTTATCAACACCCGGCTGCCTAAGGTCGGCCAATCACGCGCGCACCTTCGATTCGCTAATTCCGAGGCGTCCATTGCACGCCAAAACGGCAATTACACCTTCGCTGTGCACTTACCGTTTTCCTTTCGCCCGCTAAAACGAGTAGTTAAGTAGATGTTATTGAGCTCGTTCGCCCACTTATACCGTTAAATCTGCGAAACTACGATGGAAAACCGCGCTTTATAGATTTTATCAAAGTGAACACTCGCGTTATTAATACGCGTCTAATCTAATGCGTTGGTACTTTGTGTTGAAATTACGCTGATGCGATTAACTTGAAGGCATTTAGAGAATATTCTCTTTGGAATCGGTTAACTTAGTCGCGCGTACGCGTACTCGTGTCAAACATCGCTCAAGATTTCCCGATAACAAAGAAGTACCAATAGACCTCGACTCAAGCGATCTTAACCTACTGGCAAAACTAACTAACTTTGGATAATCAATTCCGCTGGTTAGAAAATTCAGATGTAATCTAAGTCTCCCCTGATAATGGCATCCGCTTAGAATATATTTCATCGCATTTCTTAAATCCTCGGGAAATCTGATACTTTAAGTGAACAAGTAGTCGTTATTTATAATCCTTTTCACAGCTGAACCCTATTGCCCTCAATTTTACACAGCCGAGACTTTTTTAATTTTAACTCTTTTGTGCATCAACTTCTGATATTTGGATTCGCCTTTATACTGTCCCATCGAGTATCCCTGGGATGATATATTTTAAAAAATTTTTAAACGAAGCATTTTCTTCGAGTCTAATTGGAAACGACCATCTGCATAATAATATTAAATGTAATTTGATGAATGAAAACGCACAAGATCCATGACAAACGTCCAAGATAACGAAAAGACCAGTAAGAGAAGGTGGTTCAATAAATTATACAAGTAATTTCCTGTTCTAAATTTAATGAGAATTTATTCCATGCAACGCTAAAAGCAGACGTGTTTTCTTTTAACATTTGTTCACAAAATTATTTAATTTTGTCGATACTAACTTAAAAGTCACCAAGTTATTTACCGGACGATGATCGAATTAAAATACCCTACTATAAAATCTCTTCTTCATACAGTTATAACATAATTGCTGTTATGTATTAAATTACCGAGAAGTCGCTGATATATCGATTCCTCTTAATCGTGATATTAATGCGTATCAGGTTGCGAGTAATCGGATTGACGAAGAATGCTCGCAGGCTTGTTTAGCACGTGAGGCGCGTCGTATTCGGTATTTAAATCGACCAAATTGTCAATTATATCATCAAAATATATCGCCGACATCGATATTAAGATATAAAATTACACGAACACGATACGTAGTCATTACGTAATTATAATCGATTACAGTAAAGTCAATAATGCACCTACGAGTGTTTAAAATGTAAATTAAATATAGATATTTTAATACGATATAAAAGCTCAAATTAATTCAAGTGGATTTGATTTATATGACTTGTGTGATTTCTAATAGGCGTAAACGTAAAAATGTAAATGTCGTTGAAAGAGTTCAGCATTATCACATAAAGCTGTCTTCATAAATTAACAACGTATTCTTTTGCGTTTTTTTTTTCTTTTCAAACATATCTAAGAAAATTAATGGCAAAGACTCCTTAACATTCGGATGATTTTATTGCATCTGCGTTGTTTACACGCACAGAAATGTGCCGATAAGCTTGTTATATTAGAAGAATTCATCTTAAAAAATTTAAATGTGTAAATAAATCATAAAAGTTACAAACAACTAAAATGAAATTATTCATGATATTTTAATTTATTGAAATCGTTATTGGTGCAATTCAACCTCTATGTAAATATATATAATATATAATATATAATATATAATATATAATATATAATATATAATATATAATATATAATATATAATATATAAATATATAATATATATAATATATATATAATATATAAAATGGCTGACTGTAGGTGTGGGTAATTTTTAACGTAAAAGAACTCATAGTTTTTATTTAATTTTATTATCATTGTGTATAAAACGTTATGTCACGATTATGCTAATCTACATTAATGCACCTATATTAAGTCTCTTCTATCTTTTTTGATACATCGCAACAACAAACTTCGGATCTTAATACTATTTTAATTAGTTCATAATTTCTACTAATTATTGCGATTTCACGTGCTATTCGTTATTTCAACAATTTATGTGCTCGAGAGATATATGATTGTCTCAAGAGTATACAACTTTTATATATCATTACACGTCTTAAAAGTACTTTTGCCGTAGGTTCCATTGTTTTTCTTTTTTTACTTTTATTACACGACAAACTATAATACGTATAACGAATGTTAAAAATATTCGATTTAACGTCTACGTTATTTTGTAGTATAACAGACAAATGAGATTAAATAATAAAGGTATATTGAGAAAATATAATATAATCAGATTCAACTGTTGCGATGAAGTAACATTGAATATTGTATCGTAATTCGAAGTTTTACATCTCAGAATCTTTCGAGCTTAATCGCTGTTTCTTAGCTTTACGATCAATGAGAATCGTTATGAACTTAAAATGCAGAAGATTCCTTTTTATATAATAAATTAATTAACGTCACATATAAAAAATCCTCATCCTACCTTGTTAAAACTAAATACCATAATAATAATAATAATAATAATAATAATAATAATAATAATAATAATATAAGAGAATGACAAGAAATTGCTCAAAGTCTGTTTAGAAAAATTGTTACATTTTGTAGGAACACGATTTCTCGAAGCATTCTTCAAGTAGGTAACTCGATCGATAATAATAAGTTTTGAATTGTTCCTCGGACCTTCGATAATATATTTATACTCGAGGCTAGAGGCGATCTTCCAGAAGGCTAACGACGTAGACCAAAGGGCTGCCGACGAGGTCGAATCCGCAGGTGACCATCTTTAAAATTCCACAAGATTCCACAAGATTGCACTTGATTCACGGTTCGCTTGAGATCGAAAGCATCGATGCCGCGACGTTATCTCGATGTCTTGTCCTCGTCTCCCCGCTCGTCTTCCTCTTGTCTCACCTCGATGACTTTGTAGTCGTGTTTCATCTCGCGCACCAGCGCTTCCTTTGACGAGGCGAGCAGACTCCCGAAATCTTGTTGGAGAAGTTACTCGCTGCGTTCGCGGCTTTTCGTCGGAGAATCGCGCCGCGTTAAAATGTCTACCACACATCCAAATGCGCGTTGATCGCGCGAGCGTGCAAACTTACGAATATACGTACATCTACCAGGAGGCGCTTATATCAACGCTCTAAAAGCTCTTTTAATCTTCCGAGTATTACAAGCTAACGCATTTCCGCTCACCTACTTGATATCCGTCTAGTCGAATTCGAATTACTTTCAACGACTCAATTCTTTGACTCTTGTTTTTTCGTTCGAGTAGCAATGGACGGAACCATCTTTTCAAGATTACTTTTCAAGCCGCTTTTCCCCCAAAAATATTACATTCCTTTAAAATAAATACACGTTGAAGGTTACTTTCAACGCGTCATCGTAAGACTTTAATCCGAACTTTTTTGTAAAATCTTTTTGCTTTATTTTGCAATGTTTTAAATGAAAAAGTCATTCCTACGCTAATCGATATATAAACATTTTCTCGCTAAATTGCTCTCTTACATTTATATTATTAAATTATTGCGATTGATGTAAGAAATAAGTTTAATGACAAAACTAAATATCCTCACGGAAAATAATTGTTCCAATAAACGGTAATATTATCGTTATGACTTTCAGAACGAAGAATTACGAATCTGACTTTATGCGAAACCTTAAATCGTAGAATTTTCACTTCCCTATGACGGACTGCAACAAAAATTGAGTTAAAATTCGAGGTCGTTCTAGATCTAGATGAAGGGCGATGAGAAACTTAATAAGGCTAATCGAAAGTCGATTGGATTAATTAGCCGTATACAACCAAGGCATACTTGCCTGAGTGTGTCGATGCGATTAAGGCCTTGCAGCTGCGAATCAAACGAATGATATAGCATTTTGCCAGTTTATTTCACCTTTGCGCCAATTCGTTTTAATTATGCCTTCGGATAAAAGATAATATGCAAATCCAATCGTATAAATATCAACGTCAAATAGTTATTCAACTTTCTTTCGATATAAATATGTAAAAGAAAAATGAAAAATGTAAAGGAGAATTTTAGATAGTGCATAGAATATTACTATAACGAATAATGTTTTTCATATTCGCATTATTAATCCAGGTATTTTTATTAACACAACTTTATATCGAAGTTTGTTTAAGAATTTAACAATTTTTTAATTTTCTTATGCTTATGTATTTATAAATTCATAAGCTTGTTGCAACGCCCCTTTGTAATTATTATAATTTAAGCGTAAGATAATATCTCTCACCGTTATTATCGATATATATATATATATATATATATATATATATTCAATTACTAATTTATAGTCGAATAATAAATATTCCGTGCGAATATTTGATCATATTTTGTACGTAGGTTTACGTAATTTTCGTTTAAAATAAAGTATGCTTAAGTAGCTAATTTTTTATAGTAATTCATGGCATTGACTTAAAATTTTAGGTTACGTAAAGTGAAAAGGAATAACTATTAATATTCTTTTTAATCAATGTGGTTAAATTACGATAACATTAGCATTGAAATTCTTTTGCTTTTTTCACATCGTATATTCGATTTCTTTAAATGGATTTTACTTCTATAGGCTTCTTATAACTTTCTTTCAAAAAAAACTTAAAACTTTTCGTAGAAAATTGCAGATATTGCATCACGTTCAGAACTTTATAATAAACTGTAATTCTGTAAAAGCCGTTTCGTTGAAAGTGTCAATGTCATACAACGTCTTGAAGTATACATAAGTGTACATCCTTTAAATATTTCCATTCTTATGTATAATTGTAAGATTGACGTCGAAGATTTAGCGGCTTTCTATAATTCAAAATTTACGAGTATGAAGAAATATCTTCTGTTTCGAAGCTTCTAGTCAATACCGTCAATGTAAAATAATTAATGACATTTAGATCTGAAGTAACTTGATTCGTTATGCGTTAAATACGGATTTGTTCGTTTTTGCGATGTTTGAGCATGCGTTACTATTGCGAGAGCTTCAATCTTCTGCTTTTAGATATTTCAAAGAAGTTGAAACGTCGTGGAACTTGGACTCTTGACCGATAAAATGGCACAATGCTTCCTTAATAGCTTCCGCTGGTATTTAGAAACTACCGAGTGCAAAGACTCGCGAGTGAAAATTGTTAGCTTTCCAAATCCGAAAGAAGGATCGACTTTCCTCCCAGGTAATCCTTGAAAAAGGCTGTCTCGGCAAGCTCTAAATTCCAAACGAAATTACAAAGTTTAATAAAACCACAAACATTCGGCTCTTATATACTTATATACGCGTGCACACATCAGGGCAAATCTCGCAATTTCCGAAGATGAATGTGCGTCAATCCCTTAAAAAGCAGGAAAAAAGGCCGAAAGAAAGCGAGAGAAAAAAGTACATTTCCTATCCGTATAAGCCGGCGTCGAGTTTCCCCGTACCGACGTGTCCCCCGGAGCCGAAAATTACAGGGCTCGGCTCGGGCACATTCAGCCGGAGCGCGATGATCGATGGTGTCGCGAGCTACCTCACCTCGGGGCGGGAAGGAGGGGGCGGCGCGAGGGAGAAAAGGCGCACATGGGACAGAAGGTTATTTTGCGCTCTTGCTTTTGCTTTTGCTTTTGCTTTTGCGATAGTTTGAAAATGCTGCGCGGCACTGGTCCTACAGGTTGACGGTTTTAATCTCCGGTCCGATATCGAGGCGTTTTCTCGTTCCCCCTCCAACCCCCGGTACTTCTGCGTCCACCCCGCCTACTTTTTCTCCCCCTTCGGCCCTATCAACTTCACCCGTATAAACATCCATTGGTTATACATCTGGCTCGATTCGAAAACGTCTCTGTATACGTGTGCGCGCGTAGGACTCGCGTAGACAACTTGGGAATCGGCAGGAAAATTATCGGACACCGAATCCTCCGATGTACTTCTTGTACGTGCCTTTACAATGCACGGTGTGAGAATTATCTAGAGAAGCTTTATCCGCGTGTCTCTCGATTTCGCGAGAATTACACGACGAGAATTACAAGTCGTCTCGTCCTCTCTCGTTTCAACTCTCGCTCTGTTATTATCGTCTTTGTTTTTTGTTTTTGTTTTTCTAGAGCAGCTTCTTTTTTTTATTTCCATTTCACACAACTGTATCTGCTCTTGTTCAATCTTTTTATTTGTCGCCTTCGATGTGGAAAATATCTTGGCATACGGACCCATTATTTTCTCGATACGAAGATTAGACTCGAACCACGAACTGTATGAAATTCCGCTTTGTGCGAATTGATGCTTTCTTTGTTCCTCTTTTTCCTCTTATTACGCTGGATGATAAAGGCAGTGCTTAAAGGAAGTAATAAGCAAAGCCGAATATATAGTACCGTGATATTTAAATATTATGGTGAATCCGTACAGTGGAAACTTTGATGGTCACGATTCAAAGGAAATTAAAATTTATCGTACTGGTACGATTGATAAAGTACAAACATCTACTTATTTAGATATTTGACTCGATTAGAATTGATTACGTTGAATCACGTACGCAATGATTTAATATCACGATATGAAGTATTAAAAAATAACGATCAAGAATAAAATTAAACCGTGTAAATTGGAATTCTTGGATTGTTGGATTGTTGGAAGAATTAACTTAAGTAGGAGGAAAAGGGTCATTTTTCATTTTTCAATAATACTGCTATTTATTTATTTATTTATTTATTTATCACATTTTTCTGCGACATGGTGTAAAATTCACTTTAATTATATAAACATAAATGTACAAAAAGGACTATATAAATCTTCGGATCAAAGTGCACGTTAAGAATAATATTTTCAACTTTATTTATTACCAGAATTTTCTATATTGTATTAAAAAGTTTTTCTCTTATTACTTAATAATACGTTGTAATCTTTCGAATTAAAGGCCATTATTTGACAAATTAAAATTCATATCGATACTCAAGATTATCAGAAAATTATATTTCACGATTAAAATGATCAACTCGATAAAACACACACGCACCGGGAAAATAATTACCGTAAATGTAGATCCCGTGAAATGTAAAGAGGCGGATAACCTTAAAATTAGTCTACTTTATCCGCAGCATAGGCAGGCAATTAAAGAAGTTAAACGAGCTCGCAAACCTTTCGAATGGCCATGAGATATCTCGAAAATTCAATGGAGGCTTTTCCTTGGTCTTTCCAACCCCAGAATGGGGAACAGTTACGAGCAATTGCTCGGCATCATTCTACGCCATTGCTCGATCAGCTCGTACTTTCAATGCCGCCCGAATCTCTTTTTCCCTTTCTTTTCTTCTTCATTTTGTTCGCGCTGCAAAACGCTGCAACAGCCACGCGAAGTCGACGAAAATCGCATGCTTAATTGTTGCTTAGTTTTCGCGCTCTCAGTTTGAGACTATTATCTTGAGACCGTAGCACGATGCTACAAAGACAAAAACTTGTACAAGTTCTCTAAGAGAAAGGAAAAATAAGAGAGAAAGATAAAACCCATCGGACTACGGGGATCGTTTACTAATGTGATTTCTTTCATTTTAATACTCGATAAATTCAAGAGATATGCTTAAATTATAAATGCACGTATTAACAATCCAATATCTAAAATCATTAATACCTGATATTATATGCGGACGATTAGTATTTCTACGTAAATATGGAGCGTTTTCATTAAACAGCATAATTTTTAAACATTTTTCCATCTATCCGGAAAATATTCTAATTATATTCCCGATAGTAAATTTCCAGCACTAAGTTCAAGCACGTTCTCTTTTATAACGTAACAGGCGGATAATACTCCAAAGTTACAATATTTAAATTATTTACATTTGAGAGATAACGACGTATTGAAAGATTATAGAGATAATCAGGTACGGCTACAATGGGTATATTCGAACGAAATTTGTGATTAAAGAAGGCAGCCTATGATATACGTATATATATATATATATATATATATATATATATATATATATATACGTATTCCTTTAAATTCGAACGAAAGTGCAACAATAACAACGAAATGGTAAGAAAGGTGAAAGCGGGACAAGTAGAATGCAAATCTTAAGGAGGATAGTGACTGCTGCTTACTCGAGAGCTGAAAATAAATATTAACGCTGAATATATTGCTCGGAGTAAGAGGCCAAGATGGAATATAAAAAATGTACGTATAAACGAAGTGACGAAAGACGTGAAATATCCCGATGTAGCGGTGAGAAGGACTGTCGGAAGAGGATAGAGAGTCCTTTCTGGCGTAGAGTCAAGGATTCGCTGAAACTCGCCCAGCAGACTTCTTAACGAGCTCTTTTCTTCCCTTCGTATTTATTTCGGATCTTTATCTAACTAACTATCTCAGACGTTTACCATCGCCTTTCTTCCTCTTTTTACCGTGACTGCCGCTCGCTAAATCACCGATCATCCATTTTCTTTCCCTCTCGCATTCTCCTCCTCTTCACTTTTCCCTCGTTCGTTCGCTTTTCAAGCCATTGACATTCTCTCCTTATTCCTTCTTTTTAACGTACCTTCTTATCTCGCTCGCTTTCTTCAAGCCAAGCTTGTGTGGACAAAAGTATCGCAGACAACACGTCAATGCCTAATAACTCCTCGAACGCTTCTCTGGCCTTCTCATTACTCCTAATTTATCCGAAATAACCTTTTTCCTTCAGAGCAACATTCGCAACGTTTTTTATTTTCTAAAACAGACCTCGCAGTCTGAACAACCTTTTCATTATTATTTATCCGTAATCTATCGAACAATATTCTCAGAGCTTACGAAAAGTTATTATTTCTTAATATCGCACATACAGCACACCTTTGTTTCATAAGGCTATTAGTAATTTTCTTAACCTTGAAAGTGGTCCAAAGTTTTCATTTCATCGTAAGACTTAAAGTTAAAGTTCAATTCAATCGACTGCGTATATCCGATCAATCGATAGAATACATTTATTTAATATTGAAAATACATGTACTTAAAAAATTTCTTAATTTCTCAAGAAATATTTTACCTCTTACTATCGCACTGATCGATCAATTTATTGTAATTATTTAAGGATAAAAAATTGCATTTATAGATATTTTATAGACTGCTTATGACTGTCCAAAAAATCCTGAATATTTTAATCGACTTTTATCGCAGTTTTCATTAAAAAAAATTCAATTATTCAAAATAAATTGCATGACTTGTTACGGAACAAAAATGTTTATTTTACTCGAACTTATTCTGAAATGAAAAGCCTTGGATAGTCGTTCTTCTCTCATAGAGTTTTAATCTTCTCGATAACAGCGGTCCAAATATTCGTATTGCAATTATTGCATTTCATATCGTTAAGAATCCGTGCTGTAATTGTAGGCTTTTACTCATCTTTGGCATGCATCGGTAAATATATCTACCATAATTATCAACAGAAAGATAAAATAATTTTCAGAATAATACAATTCATTCGGTAATTATATGAATTTTTTTGACAAAATAAACATTAAACACGCATGAATTTGACTGTAACGCAAATTGGATTTGCCGATTAGAATTACCCTCGCCTTGAAAAGTTATATCGATATAATCGGAGTGCGTATTAGATGCATCTGTTTCAACCCTTGATATTTCTTAGCAATGTCCATTGTTCCACATCCTGTCGTTCTATTTTAAGCTTAATCCTACATCTGAGCACGCATACGTATATTTGAATTGCGCATACGTACCTATTTAAGGCTAAAGTATCCAGGATACAGCATTCCAGTGTAAGAATTTTTTCTCCGTGGGAGCTAACTACAATCGCGTACCATTACAATGGACGTTCACCCGATCGAGTACGATTGTTAAACTCCAAATATAATTGCAGTCCTAAATAATAGCTGGATAAAACAAGGGGATAGTGAAAAATTACGAATTCACAATTTTTCTTATCCGCAATTTGGCTTTACCCAAAAAGCAAATCCTTTCGAGACTCAATCGGCTACAAATCCCGAGCTGTGATCGAGTCGTCCAAACAAGCCGCTAATACTCATTCCGAGTGTCCATTCGTCGCGTCGTCTGGACCCGCGCTATAATCCGCTTCGCTCTAATCCTATGGATTTTCCTCCGCTGTTATTATAAATGAAACGCATCTCGGCTGAAGAGAAGCTGCCATACGCGAGTGTCGCGCGCTCTCTCTCTCTCTCTCTCTCTCTCTCTCTCTCTCTCTCTCTGTCTCTCTCTCTCTCTCTCGGTGATCCCACGCGCACATAAATCGCGCGCCAAGTAAAAGGGAGTGCGATGTCGAAAGAAAAAAAAATGGCGCAGCCGCCACCACCGTTCTCGACTGCGGGGTACACGCACACGCGCGCGTCTAACGCACTCGAGGGTGGCAACCCGGCGGGAGGGGTAAAGAAGAGCAAAACGTCAGGGGCGGCGAAGGCGACGACGCGAGCGGGGGACGACCAAGCACGAATAAAAGTGCCCCGTTTCTCGCGTATAGAAGGGGCAGAATGTGTGCACGCGCGCGTGTGTCTGCACAAACTTGCAACTCTTGTGATCTGATCAATAAGCCCCGAAGCGCTTCTATGAAATTACATTTTTGCATTTTTCATCTCTTAATGCGAGACGAGGAGCGTGCGAACGCCGAGTAATTTGCCTTTGTCCTTATTTTCCGCGATTTTGTGCGGAGCAAAGTTCGCCTCGATGGATACCGCTTCTATCTCAGGGATTGTAAAGTGCTGATTGACACGGGGTTGGAAGTGTTAGGGGTTGTGACTTCTTTGTTTTTGCTTCTCACTTAGCAACCAATGCGATTTTATAACCTAGAGAATGTTATATTCCAAATCCGATGCGTTTATTTAGTTTACGTAAATTGTTGACGAGCCGCGCTCTTAAAACATGTACAACCGAATTATTAATAAAATCGATCTCGAAAATAAAATCGCTCAATTAAATGAAACGTAATTCGAACTTTTTAGCATTATTGAACGGTAAATCGCGATTCCATCATTTTTCAATAAAATTACAAATATTTTTTATGCGTATTCTAAGGTGGTTCTCTAAATTATTACATATAATACACGTGCACTTGATATAATATTTGAGCTAACATTTATCTTTTAGACTTATAAAATATTTTCTTGAAGGTACACGAGTTTGAAATATAAAATGTTCCATATACCGTTGAAAAATGCTTAAAAGTTGAAAAACAATGTCAATTCTTTTTCACACATTATATAGAGACGTGAATTTTTAACAAATTTTTACGATTATAGAATTTATGAGTTATCCGGTTAATTCCAGAGTATTTTGGATAGAAAAAATGTGCGGAAGGAATTTTCGTAAAATAACTCAAAGGTATACGATTTTTCAAATGAATTCAATATTGCGCAATTTTTAATAGTAAGCTGCAATAAAACCCGTTTGAATTAATTTACTTATCGAATGTCATTTATGTTTATACAAAGAAATATAATCATTTGGCAAATTATTACTAAGAAATAATTTGTCGGTTGTACAAGAATGTTCAACGTTTGCGGTTAGATTTAACTAAAATCAGAGTATAATAGTAACGAATTGAGCCTTAATTAACTCATGGACGTTTCAGTTTTATGTTTTATGGTATTTTTTCCAGTAGTGGAGCAAAGTACGATAACTTTTGTACAACATACCGTAAACATTCTTCTTGCGTATAAAATATCGCATCACAGAAATTATGAAACGCAGCCGTCTTTCGGCCGACACATTTTTAACGTCAACCCCTTTTTACATCCACCCGAATATACGCATATATACACTTTAGAGAGAGAGAGAGAGAGAGAGAGAGAGAGATAGATAGAGAGAGAGATAGAGAGAGAGAGAGAGAACAAAGTGCTTTACAGCCCGTTTTCGATAAGGTAAAGTGTGCATTAGTCGTGCGAGAGTAGGCAGGGAAACGCTCTGCATTTGGGATTTTTCCTAGGAAAGTCGACGAGAGGTTGGAGCCCAGTTGGGGCAGGGGCAATACGACCGAGGGGAAGAAAGAAGTGGAGCCAACGGCTGCGTACACAGATAGAGCGGATACAGGGCTTTCGAAAGCCCTCGACCCGTGAAGCTTTGTGGCGCGAAGCTCAAAGCGGTCGCCCGGAGGTGCTTGCGGGGGATCCCGGAGGAACGGCATTATAGGAATTGGATTTAAAAGCACTACGACCCGAGCTAAACGCGACATTGGGACACCGAATTTGAAAACCCGAGCGAACCGATATCAGACGAGGAACCCGTTGATTCGTGTGCGCTCAAATTTCTTTTCCTCCAAAAGAATTTCTGGCGATTTTCGATGGTGGATTGTACTTTCTTGATAAATAGACTTTCAATCGGTAATAGGATAATGGTGTGCTCACGAGATGTTCTGATGATCACTGGACCGACCTTTCTCTTTACGTCGTGTAATCATTCCTAAACAATCTATTAAAAACAAGAGTGTCTGGTGCACGAATACAACGAGTCGTGGCAATTGATGATGAAATTGAAAGAAATAGAATGAAAACATCGAATCAATTACACTCAACACCAGAGAAATATTACTAAATTATAATAACTTTAGCATATAAATGTCTTTAAATCAAACCAGTAATGCTACTCCCAATTTGTAGTCTATAAAATGGAAAAAGCTTTGATAAACTTGGTAATAATCTCATATTCATTATATACTGATAGAAGCATCAACGGCATATAAAATAGTTTACCTCTCGTGTCTATTTACAATCACAAACGGTATTTGCAAGAATATTTATTCACGGATTCTCCCCGAAAAGTTATTATTATTATTATTATCGTCGATCACAACGTTTCCCGTTAGTACACGTACTTAATACACGTCTACCGGCAATTCCCATTATGAAAGAACTGGACAAAAAGACGACGCAGCTGGTAGAGTAAACTTGATTCTAATTTACCATTACTTATGAAGTAATACAAAAGTAGAGAACACGTTGGTTCGTGCACATTTTCACGTAATTTTCTCCAGAGATATTATTGCATAACATCGAATTCGATTAACTTGGTTATTCGAGGCAATTATACACCTACTTATATACAATTATTTAAATTTAGTAATGAGTTACCGTTCAAGTTTACTTTACGAACACGTATCTACAAACTAAAGGTAAAGCATGTATGTTCCGTAGTTTCTAATTTTAACACGCTTTCTTTATTCTAAAATTTTATATGCTATAAAATATACTTTAATGTAGTAGGCCATTTATTAAAATGAGACTCGATTATTCAAAAATAAACGTGCGGTTAATGTAACATCTGCATTATAATTAACATTTTAAATATGTTAAAAAGAAAAAAACTTTATTTGCCTACGCTTCAAAAATAACCATAATTTTAAAAATTCTTTAAAAGATGTGATCGATCATTTCTAGAGATCAAAATTATTGCTATTAAAAACAATCGAGTGGAGTCGAAATAACTTGTAGTGATTTATTGAATGGAATTATTTAGACAAGTTGAGTAATAAAAATTTTCATGTATTAAACGAAATTATTATATTTTTCATGTAAATGAAATGAGACAGTTCGAAGAAATTAATGCGTAAGAAGAATATTTGTGTATTCGTACGGCATATGAAAAAACTGAAATCAATATAATTTATTAATAAATATAGGTATCGTCTCATTAGAGATATTATGAAATTTCAATCCAATTTATCTACATCGCGTAACTCGACGAGTTTTAGAGTTAAAGATTATTGGGTAGATATACAGAAAAGAAGCCTCTTTTTTGCAAAATTCGTTGGCTTATTTGTGTTATTAAGAAATTACGTAAGTAAAATGATTTTCGGATGAAATTTTAAAATCTTTTAAAAGTAGCTAAATTACTTTTGTATTATAATTCAGAAAATTAGCGCTAATAAAACATTTTTCATTAAAAATCGATTAAAATTTGAGATAAATAACAAAAACACGAAAGACTTTTGTTTGCAATTTCCACGTTATTCAAAGATAATCAATGTCACCGTTACCATTATGCCAAATACCAAATAAATGCAGGGACAGTTTATTTAAAGATGATCTTCTTTGAAAATGGTGTGTATCGTAGCAAAATAAATTTATAAATTTGTATTTAAGCTAAAATGCTAGGGCTTCCAATGATTATTTTATTCTCGGTATTTGTTATTTACAGGAAGACCGACATCATACGGAGTACAAAATTTTTGTATTTTGAAACTTTTTTCTCCAAGGATTTTAACATTCAGTTTTGGTTTATATCCTATAAAGTATTCGAATCCGATAAAGCTATACCTCTCTACTTTGTATTCTACTAGATTACTTTCGTACGAGAAATAGCAAACTAACGAGCTTGTAGAGATACAGGAAATCCGTGGCGATTTCAAAGCAAATTTCGAAAATTCTGCGCGCATATAATGATTTTGGGGCTGCGAGAAAGAAGGAAGGCGGCGAGAGCGGGAGGACGGGAGTGTGTAAGTGGCACTTTCGCCAGCGTCCGTGAGAAATAATGAATTCGATTGATTAGCAGCTCGTGTGAGAGGCGCGTGCTTGTATGCAATTCTCGCGGGCCTTCAATTTGCCGTAGTGCGGCACTTGAAAAAACCGCATGAAATTTCACTTTTAAAGGATCATTCTCGCGCGTCCGTCGCTGCTGTAGATCAGTCCACGTGCGCCGTCGGGGACGAGAGCGGAACACTCCCCTACGGTGTGCCGCGCACGCAAAATACGCACTCGACACTTTCGCCGATGCCCGAAGCGATTAAAATGTCTTCTCCCGGTAATGGCTAGTCCATGTGCGCTGAATCCTTGGTTAACTAAACGAGAGAATTCCTCGTTGTTTGTTCAATTTTTTATGGCTTGTTTTTCAAAAATCGATGAAACACGTGCGCGTTGTTTTTTTTCCTCCCTTTCATTGGCCGTTTTGATCGACATGGACGGATTATCCACGGCGAAATTTACTTCGAATTGAACGTACGAGGTAATTAATTCGCGGCTTTAAAACTGAATACACATTTACTTTCCTTTTGCACTGTCGAAAGTATAAATGGAAGATTGTCGTTTATAATGCTGGCGTGAATAAATAAATTGCGACTTCTTTTTAGTAAATAAATTTTCGAACTTTATGCTTTCAACGCTCTGTTAAGCTTTGTGCTTATATGTTGCTTGAGAGAGACCTATCGCATTCGTATTATTTTCTTGCACTTATATACATTTCATGACAGTTGATATATTATCAGCTCTAATTTACTTTGCGAAAATTTAGGAATAAATTTTGGTTAAAATATTTAAAAAAAATTGCTCTGCCCATGTGAATATCCATGAAACTAAAAGTAAAATAATTCTCAGCTTACGAAAAGTTTCATTTTAATAATTAATTATTTAATTGAATAGCGATCAATGAATATCAGTAGTACACAAAGTATGTCAGCATAAACGCACAAAAGAACCTAGTAAATTTATTCTCATTTTGATAATATTTTCGCTTCTAAGGGAAGAGTGAGATATATTTTAAATAAAAATCCTCTTACACAAATAAATACATACGATAACCTTTTTCATTTTACTGCTGTTAATAATAATAATAATAATAATAATAATAACAACAATAACAATAACAATAACAATAATGTAATTAATAATACTCGGAAGACTTTTTTTATTTCCAATTAATAATTCATAAATCTATTAGCCATTGGAGTTTAAAGTGAAATTGTGAGCATTTATGTCTAAATCTAGGATAATCATTATAATTGACTGTGATGTATAATTAGGTATACCAAGTGACTCGGTGAAACTAGATAGTTTATTAATAGTAGTATTGATTAATTTTCAAAATTATTATAAGTTTATGCGTTATACTGCAATTACCCGAAACAAATTCTCAAAATACTTTATTTCCTTATTAAATAACTCCAATTTCCGCAATGAACTATGATAATGCTAGGATGTTAAAGCTCGAAAGCAATTTCAAATATCTCTAGTAGAGTGAAAAAGAGATAAAGTCACGTCAAGTGGCGAGGAAGAGCTTTGAATCATTGAGCTCTTGCTGGGAGAAGATACAAAAAGACTAAATGCCTTTATCGTACCACGGGTTTATGGCGGCCTAGTTAACCGAGTTTCAGGACTAATTACTTGATTGCGTAATTGCCACCCTGTCAGCGGTCGCCCTCTCTTACTTACTCGGGGTACTCTTCGCGCCAAACCCTCGCTGATTTATTTTTGCCGTTCGTTACCAAAACGTCAAATCGACCTGTGTCTCTTACTTATTTCCTTCTCTTTCTTTTTACTATTATCTCTCTCTCTCTCTCTCTCTCTCTCTCTCTCTCTCGTTTTCAAAAATATTCTATCGATGAAAACTCTCTTTAACACCTCTGACTTTTTTTTAATTCTCATCCCTTAATTTTTTACCATTACTACTTTCATTTCCTTCTGTCACGTCGTGTAAAAAATGAAAATACCAAACGAATTACATACGAAGAAATTAAAACTTTTTTTTGTATTAAGAAACAATAAATCTTGTGTTTTGAAAAATTATGATAGGTATTTATAAGCAGTGGAATTGTTATTTAAATCTATACAAAGTATTTAATCTAAGCGCGATGCATGTCGGTAGTTATTTTATACTAGAGTTTCAAATTATAAATTTATTAGACTTAAACTATCGTTAACTTATTCATGAAAATTTAAATTTCAGTTACTTATTGTTATCAGATACACTACTGTGATAAGCGTATTCAAATTCGCTAAAATTCACTTTGAAATTCGTACCTTGATATTACCACCTAGAGAAAATATTAATAAATTATCGGAATTCAAATTAAGATATTATTCCTAATAGAAATGACATTTTAATGGCTAATAAGTTCTGGATCCATATTGTATTAATTTTTACAGTATTAAGCGACATGAAAATATGAAATAAATATCCTATAATTGCATCACTGCACTTATTTTCTACTCAAATTGTGCATATTTCAATTTATTAAATAAAATATTTTAAGACAAACTTATACGCCATTGGTATATTAAAAACTTTTTGCAGATAAACAATTGAAAAATATTTTTAGAATCTTTAAATTTTCAAAAAATGTTTGAACGTAAAAAATGTCTCTACGCTAATACAAATTTATAACATCTACCGTTTATATTACATGTAATTTAGATATCTGCGTTTTTTGTGCATTTACAAGTTTTAGGTTCCTTATGTCTGTTGAAATTGATTGAAATTGGGCAGTGAAGAAGCGCCAGTACCCATTTGTTTTTTATATCCAGCCTCAAATTTCGGAATAACAGGAATCGTAGTAATGAAAGATTGCTGGTTCACTTTCCGACACTTAAGGTGTTCTTTCATTTAAAAAAGTTAAAATTGAAAAGCGGCTATTTTTTAAAACTGAAGGAAACCTTGAGATTTGTGCGTAGGTCGGTGAAACGACCGTGAATGTGGATCCTTTTAATGACGATAAATTCCAGAATATAGATAAAGAGGTGAGGAGCTTCACTGTGAGCTACGCTAAATGCTATTACAGGTGGAGGTACAGAAACTGTATCTTAATATTTCAGACAAGTGGTTGCTATCTGACACAATCCTAAAAATGTATTTGAAGAATATGTAAAGTTGTAGGCGAGGTTAACAATCCACTTCCCGTTTCAATTCTCGCGTTCTCAATTTTCTTCTGCTTACACCTACGGATTTTGGCGAATGTTACGTGAAAAATGAATTTGCCGAAGTAAAGAAGCTCAGGAATCACGCGAAAAGCAAAGTGTGAATGTGAATCTCCTTGTGGATCGTTCGGACTCACTGAATAATTCAACGGACTTTATCGAAAACGCACATCGACGGCCATTATTCGCTTGACCATAATTTTTGCGGGTTTTCCGGTTTCCTGCGGAAAACAAGATAGAAATTGGGGCTCGTATGGCAAGTCTTACAGATATGTATTTATTCGTAACCAAGTTTTCGAGGAGGGTGGCTCGCGACCAGGCGGCTTACCCCCGCATGTGCGTGTGCGTGCGCCCGCGTGGACTACCCTATCTAACGTCGCTCATGGAGCTCGTTAGCGTTGCCCCTGGCAACTCCCTCGCTTCACCGACTTGCACCACCCCCTCCCGGCTCTTCGCTATCGCGACCCTTAACCATCGTCCTGCCGTCCTCCCTTTATTCGTCCCCTCCTTTCATCCCACCCCTCGTGGCCCGCAACCTTCCTCCTTTCCCTCGTCTTCGACGGCGCTCTCTCAGGCTCGAGCTCGACCAAAGTGGAAATGCAGATAGCGTTGGAGCGCATGCGTTCAACCCTCCGGGCTTTATCCGAGTCCTCTGTCTTTCCGTCTCTCTTTCTCATCTTTTTTTTCTTTCGCATACGCCATATGTCACGCGTGTGCCGCGGCTCTCGTTCTCCCTCTCTTGTCCCGCGCGAAAGTCCCGATCCCGGAGTGACGAGAAACGAAGAGGCTTTTTTTCTTTCGTTTTTTTAATCGTATACCGTGCACGTATAAAAATTTAGAAAGGGTTCGGCAATATGTCATCCAGTATTATTTTAACGTTATTAAAGCAGTCCCGTATTGTACCGGATGACCGTTAAGCTGCGCTTAAAAAGTTTTTTCAGATAATTTTACTCTCTCGCTCCGTGAATAATTTTTTAATGCTTAAACTGCCTTTTCATTTTAATTCCATATATTTTTAAAGGTATTCGTATTAAACGCGCATAACCATTAGTTCGAAGTATTCGTTAGTTGGAATTATTTTGATTTTGTTAGATACAACTTTAAAATCGTATTGCTAGAAACACGCGTAGGTATGAAATTTCTTTTAACCGTTAACCGAATAACGATAAATTGAAATTTCATTCGATCATACGTATTTTTATTAAATTTTAAAATTATCCATTTTTAATCTATCCTTTCAAATTAAGATTAATGTAAACCGTAATAGTTTATATTCGTGTCAATAAATATTTATTGTCGATTTTTGTGCGTACTATGGTTTGTTTAACATATCGAAATCTGCGGTATGCTATTAACCAACACAAAGTTATCGAACTCTCTTCTAATTCTTTAAATAAACATTCGGCATTTCTTTTCTTTACCAATAACGGTTATAATCTACGCAGAAAATATCGCTTTAGATTTCTCTTTTTAAAAAATTGGTACTATGCAATCGTGCATTCCGAAATTTAGTCGGTTAACTTTTCATAAACTTCGTTTCTTACGATTAATGAAACGGTAATTATTATTCTTATTTCTAAAACAAAAGTAGTCCGTTATGAAATGATCCGATTTATAATTGACTATACGACGATTCTTAGCATTTTATAGAATTTAAGAAACAAGCGATAAAACTTAAGAAGATACACGAATTCGCGATGGTAAAATATTTTAAAATATGCTCGAAAAAAACAACCGTTTATTTATCATGGGCAGAGTAATTCAAGTATTATCTACATCTAAAAGGA
Source organism: Wiebesia pumilae (assembly GCA_018907045.1). Taxonomy (NCBI): domain Eukaryota; kingdom Metazoa; phylum Arthropoda; class Insecta; order Hymenoptera; family Agaonidae; genus Wiebesia; species Wiebesia pumilae. The sequence goes on from JACCHZ010000139.1 coordinate 152,184, forward strand.
ATGTTGGATTTTATCGTAATGATTAAAAAAGGATAAAGTACACAACACTCGGTTCTGTAATTGATTTGTTAACTATTTAAAATCAAATCGATTCAGTGTCATTAAAACTGAGGACCCGAATCAAAATACATTTTACATTATGTTATATAGAATGGTAACTTTGTAAAGTGCTGTTTCTAAACTACGGAATGTAGGATATTCAACTGCGCCGCTTGAGATACTAATAAGATCTGTCAAACTCTTAAGCACGAATGGAGGAGCGAAAGAGACGTTGTTTGAAAGTAACGAAACGAATAGCTTTCGTCTTTCGTATAAGTATATCAACGGAGGCATGACGACGCAATAAAATATTTGGAGTCGAGTTCGTATATTCGTGAGATTCCTTTCATTTTGTGTATAGCTGTGCTTGAGTAGCGAGAGGCGAGTCGGAGGCCGGGCGGGCGGATTCAGAATTAATAACAAAGTAATACTTCATTGCGCTCAAAGATAAGAATGGTGATATTAATAATGGTGTTCGTTGTTCCGTACCAAGGGGATTTCATTAAAAAGCACATAGGGAGAAAAGAAGTAGAGGGATGAACGAAGGAGAAAAATGAGAGTAACCGAGAGAGAAGACATGATCCCAAGCGTAAGCTCGCGAATCAGATCCGCTTAGAGGATGTAATTAATATCGGAAAAATGTGTTTAATGAATATTCATTTAGGCTTCAATTTGAAAACATTAAAGGTCGATTACTAGATATTTCGCGTATTATCTACACTGACGGAACAAAAGCGAAACAAACGAGCTGAAATTAAGAATGGCCTTGATCATGCGAAAAATTCACGGTAATTTACTGTGCGCAATTCGATACTCTGGTGAATGTGACGTTTTCATCAGCACAAATTCCGTCGTGAAATTAAAACTTCGTAAATCTTTGATATCGGCTATTGTCCGAAGAGGTTTTGTGGTTAACTTTGGAATCTTTGAGTGCTCTTGTTCCATCTTCTGTCCAACGCAATCATCTTCGAATTGAGGGAAATTCTATTTTTTAATGTCATAAACGTGTCTTGAAATCGAAATGTCATTTTCAAAAAATGTACATTATAGATGACCTCCCGTTGCACGTCAACTTGCACTTTTGAACTCAAAATATTCGAAAATTTTTAATAAAATATCAATATATTTACCAAACTGTTTAGAGTGAGTCCAATACAATCAGATGATGCATCAGCATTACATAAATATTTGGAGAAATTATTATCGAAAAATATTAATATATAGCTATAGTCTATTATCTAAATTATTTTTAAAAACTGTTTTTAATCTGATTGATTATTAGGCTTCTCAATAGTTGACATATTAACATCTTTCTTTATCTCAGCTATTTATACTTATTACTTTTGACATAATTCTCTCAATTATATAAAAAGTAACGTTTTAAAATATTCAGATATCGATAAATATCAGAAAGAAAAACTTTCATGTTCCGAAAGTAATATTGAAACATGTAATTTTAATACGAAAAAGGAATAATTAAAATTTCAATATCGTACATTGAGATCTTTGTATAACTTTTTATTTTATGTACATATTCAATGTATTCTGAATTCTTTGCAAAGAATTTTAACACGGATGAATGAAAGCTGTTTTAAGCATTAAAATCGATGTCATCATCGTGGTACATTGGATTAAATAAGTATTAACATTTTACATAAAAAAATATAGCTATTTGAGAAGTAAAGAAATTATGAAATATAGTAAAAAATTGACGACTCCTCGTGCACTACCAAAGCACTTGGAAAAGCCTTGAGAGATTTTTTATAACGTTTGTATGAAGAAACTTAAGATTACTCGAACATACGACTTGCGACATGTTAAAATATTATTTTGATAACATTTTAATTTGTCGATATTGAATTTTATACGAATATTACAAAAGTCAGATTCAATGGCTCTAAATATAAAAGTTAGAATACTTTGAAATATTGCTTGAAAAAATGAGTCTTTATATTTCCGAGAATCCAATTTGTCAGTATGTCGGGCAATTCATTCGTTTGTTTACGCGAACAAACATGCATATCCGACTCAGGTGAATTAATTTTCAGCGCGACTGAAAAATTGAAAATGAATTAAGCATAAAGCTTAGTAGCCAGATAATCAAGAAAAGCGAGATGGAAGGTTTACCAATTTCACGAATTGAAGTTTCAATCGACGAAATTTAGAGGCGCACTTTCAGTTTCTGGGCATAATGTCGAGACGAGAAAGTAATATTTTTTTTTTAATTCCTAAATTACCGTCTCGATCTGAAAGCCGACCGCGTATTTCCGGCAGAAACTTTAAAAGTACGAAGGAGGATGGGGAGATATACGAAAACTGCAGCATAAACAAAGTTCCCGCCCCGCCCAAAAGCTTGATGCCATCTCTATTTTTTTCTTTCTTCTTTCGTTTCGCCGAGCAAAGAAGTTTCCACTTGGCGCGCTTTGGGAAGCCACTAATGGCGAGACGTCAAAAACCGGGCATGAGCCAATCCATTTTCCCGAACGAGCAAATGTGCTGCACCACGGCGGTCTATATAGCTTATACGAGGGTGGGTGGAAATGATGAGAAAGCTTCTTTCTCGCCTCCGTCTCTGTCTCCGTCCCGTCCAATCCACCCTCCGTACACGGTCGCTTCCATCCATCTTAATATTATTATTCCATTCCGCGGGCCCTGAGATTCTTCTCTCCGGTACCTAATCGTGCGAGTGCGTCAAAACTCCATTCCTTTCATACTTACTCCCACCCTTGGCACTACCATCGGGGTGGCCCGTCTCTCCTTTTCTCTCTTCGACTCGCCATCCCTCTATTTCCTGCGATCGCCTCGTACACTTTCTACACCCCCGTCATGGCGGGCCGCACCATCACTTATGGATCAATAGAGTATGGAAGATAAACGCATCGAGGAAATTGCCACCATGAGATGAGATCGAGCGACTAGCCATTTCTCTCGAGTGAGATTTGCGCTTGCGTTATCGAGTCTCGATTTCTTCGAGCACATGCTAACGCTCGACAACATCGATAGCCGATCTCCTTCAACTAACGCGTTCTTCCATTTTCTTCAAAGTCAGGCCTTTGCAAAGTTCAAAAAAAAAACTTGCGTTTCTTTTACTTTTCTTTTATAATCCGATTTATAACTTTATGCGCGTAAGACGGCGGTTTAGAGGCTTCAGGACTTTGTATTCTATATTTAAATCGATAACATTAATACGAATATTTGTTTGTAGTTAACAATACACCGAATAAAGTTGGAAGAAATGAAAAAATTTCATTCGACAAGTTCGACTTTGCTTGTAAAATATCAGTAGTCTTACTCGCGGTTAAAAGTATTTATCTTTCATTGAAATATTAAAATAAAAGAAATCGCGAAACCTTAATCTCGCCAATTTCTTATATGTGAAAAACGAGAGAAATGACGTAAAAGAAACAAGTATACAGTAGATATAAGGTTTTATGGATGAGCATATGTAATCTTTATCTGTTCCTGTTGGAAAGAAACGTACCATAGTCAGCCAATAAAATGAATAATCTTGCTTTGAAAATTATATTCTATTGTGGTGTACTATACATTTTTTTTCGCATAGTACGGTAGATAACGTTGCTTCCAATTTACTTTTGTTTTTCCTATTTCACTGTCAAGGTTAGTTCTTGACAATCGTAAAAGAGGTTAATAGACTAGAAGAAAGTTTAGTCTTCGGCAAGCAAGAAAACAGAAAACCAGAAGAAGCGAGTAAAACGCGGAGTTGGTGAACGCGTATGATGGGGTGCGTTGGAAGCGAAGCTATCGAAGACAAAAAAAAAAAGAAAAAAATTTCCGCAATGTCGTTTTTCTTCCATTCCTTCTCTGGCCAGATTGCGAGGGAAAAGCTCGCGGGGAGGCTCTCGAAATGGAGGAAATCGTTAGTCGCGACATGCAAATTCGTTGAAAAGTTCGAGCTACCCCCGCGCCTTCTGCCTCCTCCCTCGCGAGAAGAAAAACAAGGCGCTGTAGGTGCAAGCGACTGGTATATATGCCAGTGTGCGTAAAGAAGGCGAAGTAAGAGTGAGAGAGAGAGCGGCGGGGGGGGGGGAGAAAAGTGTTGTATAACTGCCTTAGTCCGCGTGCGATTTATGCGCTCGAAAAGTTCGAGCTCCTGTTCCTGCACACGACATCCCTGGAAATGAAGCATCTTGCAGGAAAAGCTTGCCCAGGAGGGCGGAGGACGAGCACGTGGCCCCATTGAGCAAGCAGGAGGGAGAGAAAAAAATGCGAGGGAAGAAAATAACGAGAGGAAGAAAGGTGTAAAGCGGGTGTGGCAGGCCGATAGGAGAGGTGGTACAGCGACGGATGGCAAAAGGAAGGAGGAAGGATGATTTTCTACGTGAGACGATTTTGCATGGCCTCGTTTGCCTTGAGAAAATAATGGAGCCAAGCTTCGATGGGTATCGTTTCTTTTTTCCGAGAGCGATAGTCAAGTGAGTGAACGAACGTTATTGTGCCGAGACTTCCCCTCTCACTTCTATCTCTCTCGCACTGTCGCGCTCTCTCGGTTCTTGAAAACGTGAAAAAGCTGAAAAACGAACGAAAAGAAGAACGAATAAAGTCTGAATAAACGATTGGATGACTTGTAGAGGAAAAATATATAGAGTTTTAGCTTCCTTTTTCTTTCTTCAAGCTGTTTATTTTCCCAGTTTATTTTCCAGTAGTTTTTTCTGGCAAATATTTTTTTTGTCATTGGGCATTTTAATAAGGACTGCGTTGTATTTACAACTTTATTACGCCACTAAAATGTAAAGGTATTCAACATTTTATTGCGCAAAAATATATTATTTATGATGGGTATTTATTTATTTTATTGTAATTACTCTTTATTAATGTAGTAATACGCTTTCAAAGATTATCGGTTTAAAGCGTTACCGGCAAAAGAGATTGGGATAAAGAAATTAAATTCTATTTACGTTGTGTGCATTTTTATATTTCTACAAGCCAGCGTGTACTTTTGTTATTTTGGTAACAGCGAGTTGTTGAATTACAAACTCTAAACCTAAATTCATACAATACATTTGATCTACGTTTGATATCAAACAATAAAATTGATATATTTCAGTTGGAATTTCGGTAGTGTTTCGGTAAAATTATCGGTTTTAAAATTATCGATAAAAATTAGATATTAAAAACATTTGACTCGAATTATTATTGTAATGTCTAAAAGTATATGACAGAGTGAGATTATTTTTATTCACTTTTATATATCGAGTATGTTGTTTCAGGAAATTCATCGGTACTTCTTCGTCGAATACGTTAAACTTAAATCTCGTTAAACGATCGTGCGAAAAGCTTTGGAAAATATTTTCGTTTCGACGTATTCGAATGGCGTTGAGAATCATTATTAAACTGATTTAATACCGAAACGTCACATTTAATTCACAAAATTGGAAGGGCTCATTGGGAATAATAACGTCGTAAAATTATTTAGCATAATTTTCAAAATAAACAAAGTTGCACGAGTCGAATATTACAGTTCGTTGAGAATGAGAAAGAACGAGACGAATAAAAATACACATTCAACGTAAAATTGACTATATTCGAGGTATACATGAATATTTATGTCATTCTTCGATATTTTATTTGCAATCAAACACAAGATCTTGGTTGAATAAATAACTCATTTTTCATCGGTGTAATCTCTCGTGGGTGTAGCAACACCTAAATCACAGCACGACTCGCGAAACTAGCATAACCATAAAATATGGCCTTCACTATCACCGAACAACGAAGATCCGACTTTCTTTCAAGTGCTCCGGCAAAAGTGTCTTACGTGAACTTCCTTAGCGTGATAGATATGAGAGATGCGTAAGAAATGCGTAAGAGATGCGTAAGAGATGCGTAAGAGATGCGTAAGAGATGCGTAAGAGATGCGTAAGAGATGCGATCCCTCGAACGGAAAGGCACCTCGAATACCCGGGAAGTGACTGAAGGTGGAAGCGATCGTGCGAGGAATTTTGAAAGGTGCTCCAGCTCCAGCGTATCCCCGAATCACCCCTCCGAGAGCCCACTCCTCTCTCCCCCACTTTTCGCTTATGGCCCAGGGCCTCACGCACAACATACCCAGTGTGCACTGGGTCCCCCGAGTTCCCCGATCCTACTTTCTATCGCGTCCCTTTGTTCTAGTCGCACGGCGTACGCGCGATCCCCTTCGGCACGACGATGTCTCGTTTTTTTGCTAACTAGTTCCGGGAGCCGGTTTCGGTAAGTGAAAAAGAAAAAAAAGAGGCAACGAGGAGGGGAGGGACCAAGGTAATACCCGCGACAGTAGGTGCGCGGTACTCGGTCCTCGTTTGCGCTCGCGTATCCCCATGCGGATACGTGATTGCATTATGCACAGCTCGTTTCACGCGTCCATTATAATTAGTTTCGCCGGCGTATCCATTTCCTCCTCCGACACTGGAACTACGTGGTGCCCATATTCAGTTAATTATTGGCATCGCTTTCGCCTAAGTCCGTTAGTTGCTTTTTTCCGGCCATCGCTGACTCGACGAGTTCTTTTCAACTGCGATTCAACTGATTTGCGGTGGCTTTCGTTTATTCGATGACGCAATAATGAAATGACGACTGACGGATAATCTTGGTTTCCCTCCCTACAATTCAAATTTTACTCCCATTGCAGCTTAACGGTCCATTCCTATGACTTACTTACTTACTGCACTAGCTTACGGGAAAGTTTGCTTTTTTCATCTCTAATATTCAATAACGGAAGGCTATTTTTTCATTCTACTCGAGGGGTTCGTTTATCCCAATAAATAATTTTAATAAATTTAGAGGTGGAAAATTGATTTAAAATTATTTTGTAACATAACGTGTAAAAAATTATACAACGTTTCGGTCTCTTAACCGATCCAAGTAGGTAACCGAAGCCGACTATTCCATCAAGTTTACTCGCGCGGTTTATCCAAATAAATAATTATTGCGCAATCGTTGTTCGTTCGTTCCGCGGAATTTTTCATCAAGTAATTAGACATCGAGGAAACCCATCCATTCCTCGAGAGTGTCAGTTGTCGATAATTTTTGTCGGAGATTAAAATGCGATACCTTCGCTCTGAAATGTATTCGTCTTCGTACGTTACGTCCAAGTACGCAATGCTCCACATGATGCAACAGCGCACATAGACGGGTGGCAGCTTTCTTTCATCAGAATGCCAACGTAAATCCACCCCACGATTAAAATGCCGAGAAGCCGAGGAAGCTACGTGATCGCGCACTTTAAGGGCAGGTTACGAGAGCGCGTATCAAAGGAGTTGCGTGTATCTGCCATTGGTCGTCTGACACACATATTGGCCTTGGGCGTTAGTGCTCATAGTGCTTACAAAGGCGCGAGCACATCCATTCGGCCGATGGCGACGACGGCGCGACATTCTCAGGAGGTGAGTATGTTAATGCCTACAACCGCGCTACAGGGGCACACGAGATTCCTCGTCGCGAGAATCCTGCCGCTCTACTTTCGCTCCCACGATGCTTCCTTTCTTCGACGGACCGATGGAAATTAGTCAGCCCTACGAATAAATCCCATCCTCCACGGCATTTTCATTTACATGCTCTACGCGCGTTCGAGAACTGATTCGCGAGCATTTCGTTTACTGAAACGCCAGTACGAATTCAGTTATTTTAATCCTAATTCTTTTCTTACCTTCCTTGTCTTGTTTTTATGATTCTCTAAGGAAACGGAAGAAACAGCAAACACCGCAACATTGATTTTGGCTCAATTGCTCTGTTTAAGCGATTACTATTTCGATCGGTAATTACCGTATTTTACGATGCACGATTTGTGCGCATGTTATACGATACTTTGAAGTTTCATCGCTGAAAGATCAAAAGCTAGAAATCGCTAGAAATTTCTTGGGCCGAAAACTACGAGAAGAGGGAACATCTTTTATCAACATTGGTAACATTCAAAAAATTGAGATAACATCAATGTTGCTCTAGCTAGTTGCGCGCTAGCGAAACGACAGTGGGATTAATTTTAAAGATTTTCTCGATTTCCATGTTTTTAATAACGAAGTATGCGCAGTTGAACTGCCCACTGAACTTAAATAACATTCAACGCGTAGTTGTCTGTGAATATGTTCAGTCTAATAATTTTTCTAATCAAAGCTGTCAGTGGATTAAGAAAAAATCTCGTTGATATCAGCAGTTTGAAAATTCCTTACAACAAATCAAGTTTGAGTTCGGCTTCAATCCATGTTTGTATGTCAATTTAATTTGTGCGACATGATACGAGTGATGGGGATGAAATTAATTTTAATTAAAGTAAAATGAGAAAGGGTAATTAAAATATTGGGTTTATTTCTTCTTATACCTTTTTCTTCTTCTTTTTTCTTCTTCTTTTTTTTTTTAGAAAAAATAACGAAAAATCCTGAAATATTTAAAGTATTTATCAGATACGAGTTGCGGGAATACTAAATTAATTCTTACGGAAAGTGTTAGATAATTGGAAGGCAGTTTAACGATTACTTAACGACAGTGACGGATAAATACGTGAGAAAAGTGCAAAAAGACGTAGGACTGAGAATGTAGCGGTACAAGTGGTTTGCTAGAATTTTATGTTGAATAAGCCATAAGTCTCCTCGAATAATCGAGTTTCAAGCAAATCGTTCCGAATGAGAAATTACCGCATCAGTCACCCATTCTTTCATAGCCCAAAGTCGAAGAAAAGAGTCGACATTCATTATGAGTACTCCCTGCACGAGGCAGGGAGTAGCGAACAACTTTGCATATTAAAAGACGCCGAAGATACCTGCAGTGCCGACTCGTCGTTACGCCGCGTCACCGAGGACCGACACGCGGAGCGGCATCGAGCGCGATCTTCATCTATATAATACATTTCTGTAATTGAACTAATCCGGTTACCAATCTTTCACCCCTTGGGCGAGCTCGTCACGAGTTAATAAACGGGACGCGCGGCAATCAGTCGCCGGTCGCGGCTTCGTCGAAGCCGCGATCGGAAGTTAACCGACGAACAGCCGACGAAAGTCACCGGTGGAGGGAAAGCGGAACATTTAGCTCGGCAGCTTCTGTACGCCGACGTCGCCGACCGCAGTCGCGATAATCGAGAAAGGAGATGAAAAATGTAGAACGCTAAGGAGGTAAAAAGCTCTCGGGATAATTACATTAATTTATCCCTCCGAGCTCTCAGCCGCAGTGCAATTCCGCAGATCCGGCAGCCACCGGCTAATCACGTCTTTAGCATTTCCCTCTCGCTCTTTCTTTTTCTCTCGCTCTTTATTATCGAGCTTTAAGAATCATAGGAGAAGCTCGGTGCGCTTCTCGCGAAACACGCGAGAAACCGTCTCGAGGACTTTTTTAAAACTTGCTTTTACCTTTTCATCCACGATTGTTAATGTTACATTTCGCAGCGCAAATTAAGCTGCGAATAACCCGAAGACACAACGAAGACACAACGAAGACACAACGAAAAACGCGAAATTTTATCCTCGCTAACTAATCCACTGCCACGTTTTACATGAAAAGGTAGGCGCCGTCGTGCGCATTACACTCGCGGTGGTTCGAGTTTTGTTGTGAAAATTAACGCGAATCTCCTAATGCGATTTCACTGTCTCTCTTATTCGTGGGGACGGAGACATTTTTTTTTATCGTCGCGTGCGTCACGTACGCACACTGCCACCCTTAGCGATGATAGGAGAGATCGCAGTAAAAAAAAAAAAAACGGAGAGCAAAAGTAAAAGTTTGCGCCCCCTCCCCCGTTAGATGAGAAAACAACCAGAGCGCAGAAGTTGAGCGGAGAAAGAGAGCAAGTAATGGAGAGCGAGAGAGGGAACTCGATATCCCGTGGAGCAGGAAATTTGCATGCGTACTTCTGGACTTAATTAGGTTAGGCGAGGCGAACGGGTTAGAGTTCACACACTTCATTAGAAATTCTAACGGGGTGAGCGTTATTTTAATGTATGCTCGCTTATGCCAAACGTCTTCCCTTTTCTCCGTCCCTCCCTCCGAGATTCATTGTTTTTCTCTCTCCCTCTTTCGTTACCTTTATTTATACAACCTTTACGCGACGTAATTCACGAAAATTTCTACCTTTTTACCTTACGCGTTCATCCGACGTGCATCGCGCGTATCGCGCACACTTATAGTTATTTTGCTCGCCGTGGACAGTCTAGGTGCGTTACTCCCCTTTTATTTATTTAATTGCCATTTATCCGCTTTGAATCCCCAGATTCATGCGCGTATGATAAAGTGAGAGGGGAGTAGCGAGAGTGAGAAGCGTTATTGAATGCAGCAGCGTGAACCCGTCCAAATTAGACTTCCGTTTTCATAGGCACGTCGAGACTACCGTCGGTCCTTTTTCTTCTTTATTTCTTCTTAAACTTCATCCGGATCTTTCTCTACCATTTAGCAGACACCAGGTGACATTCTCATGACGAAGCTGTGCGCGCACTAAATGAATTTATATTTAGATTTATTTCGCATGCGCGTCCTTTCCGTACTCAGAATCCAGAATTTTTTACGTTATTTAAAATGTCTAAATATTCCGTGCATGGTAAATTAATATACAGTACGTTTATTCGATGCTCTATTTCGAGAAACTATTTGACTCGAATAATTTTAGGAAAACTCCCGTGAGAGTTATTCGAGCATTATTAATTATATCGAGAAAATTATTTTGTTACAAAATAGTATTATTTCTATATTACTATTAGAATTTTCCTAAATTTATATAAGAATGAGGCAAGACTGGAATTTCTTGAAGAACTACTTTGTTTCGTTGAGCTTTCAATCGTATAAATCGACGATTTTTTCATTTTGTAAATAATACAAAATAAAATTCCTCCGAATGAAGGGGATAATTCGTTTTTAAAATCTTCCATTTTGATATCGGCATTTTCAAACAATCTTTGATCAATTAGTATCCATAATAACCAACAAGCTCTAAATGTACGTGTCATTGCTTTCCACGATTCTATAACGCTTTAATCGTTTACAGTTTCAACGGAAATGCGCTCAACAATTGTATTGAATTTTAGCCACTCCTAGACATCTTCTAATTGCGATAAATCGTCCGAAGAGCTTGGATGACAATGCCGATACGGATTGTCCGCCTAATAATTAGCTCGATTATCCGAAAAGTGTTTAACTTTAATGCAGATATTACAGATATTACAGATATTAGGAGACTCTCGTTAATAACGTTTCCTCGGTTTGCCCCCAGGGTACGGAGGATGTAAATCGGGCTCGTTATTATCCGCTGGATCGGGTTAATGATCAGCGAGAGCTCGGGCCAAAAGGAAAGGAGAGCCCGTTGGTCGTGAGCGCACGCGCCGACGCGAGAAAGGGATCGGAAGAGGGACGAAAAGATGTGAAGCACGCGTAGCGTTACACGACATCTCGACAATAGTGCAACCTGCAGCGCATCGATATTTGCGTCTGTCGCTGCAGCTGAATGCATCGACGCTCGACGCCTCGACAGTCGCAGGGGATGAATATCTATTGATTGGCCCTCCCCTGGCCCCTCCGAAGCCCAACCTGCTTGGCTCCGGCACCTGCGACCTCTCTTCTCTCTTCTCTCTCTTTTCGACGAGTCAACCTGCGAGTCAACCGTACGGGCGCGACTAATGTCCTATTCTGGCGGAAGCCACGTGGCGGCTGCGGAAAGCAGGTACACTTCGAGTGTACCTCGTAACGATCGGATGGCCCTTCCCCTATTGGTTTTTTTCTGTCGGATAATCGATACTATCATTATTAGATCCAGTAGCCGTGCCGTATATCGACGCGTCTGTGTGTGCGCGCGCGCCTCAAATTATCGTCCTTGAACTACGTATCGTACGAAAATATTACCTCGGTACAATTTTTGTACCCTTTGACGTACGATAGATGATAACGAGGTATTTCTTTATCATTACTAAAGGCTAAAGCTACCAACGCATCTCAATAGACTTTGGAAATTCGCTCTCATGGTGATTTTGAATTAAATCTTATTTGGTAAATTTGTTACTATTTTTTGTAAATTAAGCAAAGTAAATTACTTAGAAAAGGGTTACAAATTCAGCGGTAATGAGCGTTAGATCCGCTTCTTAGAAAATGTATGAAAATACACCGGATTCCATTAAGAGAGGTATACCTTGCTCGGTGAGCCTTTTAACGGGACTCCTGTTGAGTTGATTCCGAGGAAGTAATAATAATGATATCTTTGAGAACTCGAAGGGAGAAATGAAAAGATAACGATAAGTATAAAGTACTGTTCTCGAACTAATTGAGCAAATTTTGTTTCATTTGTCCTTATTTATTGAAATAATATTGCCTTATGTAATGATAACTAGTAAAGCGAGAGAAAATGGTCAGAGACTGTATTTCTATATCTATCGCCTCTATAAGATACTAAAGTATTTTGCAAATACTGGGAAGTTGAATGTTTAATACTTAATTATTAGAGATAGAGAGTTAAAGACAAGGACGAAAATTTTCGAGCTCTTTATTAAATTTCTTTGATTCTAATCGGGATCTAATAACTTAAAGACAATATTATTATTTGAATTACTCGAGATATTTAGATAAAATTGCAGCTTCCAGTTGATAAAGTAGTTTCGAAACAAAATACTCCAAGATAATAAAATGTTCCAATTACAGAAAAGCTCGTTTATACGATACCAATTACGCTGTACATATAACGCGACAAAAATAGATCATAAATCATAAAAAATGTGTACATAAATATTGTTTTTAATTTTTGGATCGTCATTGCTTTATGACACATGATACGTTTTGAGTGAACGTTCTCATTGGCAAATTATACCTATATTTTATTAGAATATTGTAACGTATAATCATACTCTTCGAGCGAAAGCGAATTGATAGGACTCGTTACGTTTCCAACTTAAGTAAAAAACTTATTTTGGTTTCTTTTTAATTTGGGGAAAAATATCACTTAGCAAGTCAATAAAATGTTGCTATCTGTTATTGTTAACGTTGTTATTTTTATTCCCACTCTTATTACCGGTATTAGTATTATTCTGATTCTTCGTCATAAATCCGACTACGTATATATTTTTGCTAATTGTAAAAGTTACGAAAATCTCGCGGTAAGGATCGAGATTACGAAGATAGAAATGTCAATCCGAAGAGAACGATCTTAGCCTGATTAGATTGAAATCGAGCTCTGAATGAAAAGTGTAATCAACTTATCTTGTAAATTTGTTCGAATCATTGGTTCGAATCGGACTACTTGGTTGAAAAGTTTTTTTGGAAACGCCATGCTTCGAATAATATTGATAATATTTGATTCTTTACAGACTTTGAAGATGTTTTATAAGAACTAGCGAAAGATAACAAGCGATTCCATAATGATATAGACAAAACATGAAAATTGCATTAATCTTCAGTTATAATAATATGGTCTTCGTAATGCCTACCCTACATTTAACCACGTGTCTACTTGGCTTCGTAGCATTACGAGCACTAATTTGAAAATGATCGTCGTAACGATCCCTACGAATTATACCAACAATCTTCAAAAACTCGCACCTGGTACAAGCCTTCTGCTACGACTACGATTCAGAACCAAAGTGGTGTTTACTTACGATTTCGATAACGGACATTATGTTTTTAGTAATTTTTTTTCATTTTTCAGCGATAATCATGCAACGTCCGAATGCAAACGCACAATACGCGTACGCGTGTATTAATACGTGGGCGCTCGCCTGCGTATGCATATATAGACGATTTCGAAAGAGAAGCATTTGTGCTGTAATACAATAAACAGTCTGTGTGATTATTTTACTGATTTTAACCCCGTTTTCTTTTTCCGGCCATCAACGGCTGCGGAACATAAAAAAAAGGATGGCAAAAAATTCACGCTGCGATTGAGCGAGCGACAGAGAGAGAGAGAGAGAGAGAGAGAGAGAGAGAGAGAGAGACATTGTCCAGCCAATGCGAGCCAACAATGTGCATGCATCGTCAGTCGCTGGTGTAGTTCCACCTTTGGGTTCCCTCTTTTGAAATGCCATACTATCCAAGCATTATTCAAACTACGAAACAAAGGGCGATCGCGTTACCGATTCTTTCAACTCCAGCGCATCTTGCGATGATTTTGCATCGTGCGTGATATGCAAATACTGGAGAAAAAAATCGCGTACCAGGTTTGTTACTAGAATGGAAGAAGCGTGAGAATAACCGAAAAAGTCGTTGAAATAACTAGTCGTCGAGGCGATAACTTATTGAGAAGTCGGATAACTTCATTATCTCGAAATTGACTCTATGATTTTGAACCTTGATAAGTATTTATTCCGTACAATTAAAAGGAATGTTTAGCTTATCTTCCTCTTAAAATTTAGTAACTTATACGAGAGTACGTGCTTTTACGTAGTTCAGAGCGCCCCTTTATTAACGTAAAATATTCATTATTTAATGGATGTAATTTTACTCTTCGCCAACAAACATGTACCACGTACAAATGTGAATTTCAGTTTTCGTGAGTCTTGATTCGGCGAAAAACACGAAGAAATGCGGATATTTCTCGTTGCGGACGCGTTGGCATCATTCGTTCGAGGGTGTAAGGGAACGTGACCCAGTTCTTGATACGTTCGCGCACTTCCCAGCGCCTCCGAGAAATACCAAAGTAATTAGGCGCGTAAAAAGTGTTTTTTCTTCGTCCGCTGAGGGGGAACAAAGAGAAAAGAAAAAAAAAAGAAACAAAGACACGGGCAAAGACGAAGACGAAGACGAAGACGAAGGCAAAGAAGAAGAAGAAGAAGAAGAAGAAGAAGAAGAAGAAGACGAATAAAGAAGGCTGAATCGCTTGGTTAGTGTTTTTGCATCTCCATCAGATTTTACGGTACGCGCAGAGAAAGTAGACGGAAGTACGCGCTACCGGGTCGAGAGGAAAAAGGCAGAGTTGGAGCATAGAGAGCATCGAGTCGCTCCTCATAAGCATATCCGTGCGTTGGCTCTTCGTCATTACGTATTTACATACGCATAAGCGCTCGGGAGCGTCTCATTAATCGATCGTCGCCTTGAGTCCCGAAGCTATCGCGCAAGACGTCCCTCCATGTCCTCGTGCAGATCCCTCGCGGGAGATAACGCGAAAGAGAGGAGAGCCAGCGCCAATAAAAAGCTTACAGGACGAGCCAATATGACCCTTCAGCTTAGATCTGAACGGGTGATACAAGCGCAAGTACGTATCGTGCACCGAGAGTGGGACCAGCCGTCGTCTCGTCAGTCGGATGTCAACCCTCCTTATTTTTTTTTTTTTTTTTTTTTTTTGTTTTTTTTGCCTCTACTTTAATAATTGATCATCTGATTACGTTAAATCTATAATGCGAGCTTCTTCACGTGGTAATGTCGCCACTCCTCCTCGCCCCTCTTTATACGTGTCTTTCTTAATGTGCGACTGCGTACACTCAACGTCGGAGAACGTTATTCTTGCATCTACGTATCGGGACACTTTTTTTTGCTCTTTCCGCTTTACTCGGGGACGCCATTTGCATATAACCCCCTCAACGATAAATACACCAAGGCTACCCCTTGTAATGAGGGCCCCCCACCAACGAAACTATCCTTGTTTTTTGCTTCATTTTTTCTTATTCTCTTCGGTACTACGTACCGCTGCACCATTGTCTAGGGCACGACTTACCTCCCTCTCTTTCTCTCTCGTTCTACATTTCTGTTTTATTAGGTCGTTCCAGTTAGGGACTCAGTCCCTACCGCGAATAATTTTGAGATTCTTTTTTACCAGTTGAATGGTAAATTATTTAATTTCGTTTATTTGAGAAGGAGCGATTGTGAACGATTAATACAATCGTTCAAACATGAAACTGTCAAGTGTAAAGGATCGATTTCAATTTTTCATCGCTAACGTTATTATGCGATGCTCTTGAAATTGAATAAAAAGTTAGGATACGAAGTTATAATCCCATTTTCATTTATTAATGGATACTCTGTACTACTTGGAGACTAAAGAATATATAACTGCACGTGATTGTCAATTTAACATTAATAAAGTAACCTTCGGTTTACAATATCGTTACGAATATTGCCGAATACCTTCATTTATGCCATGAGAAATGTTAAAAATTGCTAGGAGTTCCATGCACGTAAGTCCTACATCTATTGATTTCTAGTAGCTTACCTTTTCAATCTCAAATGTACGTGCCCAAAGAAGAGATCGACTGTATAATAATGCTGTTATTTTACGATAAAAAATCAAAGCCCTTTTCAAAGTCCGTAAATGTTTAAAACGTAAGAAATTGTTTTATGGATGCATTCAAAGACAATTTAAAGACGAAATTGTTCAAGTCCACGGCACGTTTTAAAGTTATGCGTCTTGCGAAAGAAATTTAACTTTATTTGCTGCTTACAAATCAATTTTTGAATAATATATTTAAATCAAAGTACTGGTACTTTAAAAGTATAACAAGCTCTATGCAAATTAGTATATTTGTTTACAATGTTGAAAAATACTGTTTGATTATTGCGTTAATATTTTCACTAGCCATTGGTGCGTTGAATGGATTTACTTTTACGAGTTAATTAATCTTTTAAATAAATACCAAGAAGTAATGAAATTATATTTATAGTACTACGTATGTTGACGATTTCATTTATTTGAGACCACCGAATTGTTTTACATATTAAATGAAAAACACGCGTTGTGTAAATTAAGAATATGTCACAAGCGTTTGTTTGCCTGCTCTTTACGCGTATCCACGTAAATGAATGAGTGAACTATTTATATGGTTCGTACTTTTTCAGTAATATAGATTAAACTAAAATTTCTTTCATACATATTAATTCTTTATGAATATATAAATTTTACTGGTACGTATATTTTTTTACATCGTAGATAGTACTGCTTAAGTATTTTCACTGGCACGCGAAGATCTAGATTTTGCGAATATCATTTGCCAACTCTATATACCTTTTTATACCTATAAAAAACGTTAATAGCATCATATTTAATGAATAATTATATAGAAATTTGCGAGGATATCTGCATGTTCGTGTCGCAATATCTCATTCTGTTGAAATTATTAGCAGAAAACCGTAAAATACACCAATGCTTACCTACAATTCAACCGGGCTATTCATTATATCAACGAGTAATTCTCTTAACTCGGTCGCGATAATAAAAAAGAAATAGAGCCAGGAGTCGAGACGAAGGTAAAAAGAATGAAACGAAGGAGAGAAAAAAAACATTCGGAGAGAAGAAATGAAATAACGAAATGAAATTCGGAGATGAAAGCTTGGCGACAAGTAGGACGATGATGAAGTAGAGAGAATAAGAGGAAGAGAGCGATGAGGTTGTGCAAGCAGAAGCTGTTATCTCTCGTCGCTCCACTAATGCCGGTTATAATGCTTTAAGTTGGTACAAATAGTAATTCAATGGTCGAAACTTGCGCGCGCGCGATTCATGAACGAAATTACATAATTATAGGCATTAGGAGCGAGCTTCGTTGGACAAACCTTTCCAACTAGCGGATCCTTATTCCCTTTCATTTTCTTATTGTAATATTCTTGCATAATTACTGAATATACCGAACACGAGCTTCTGCTTTTCGCTCTCATTTATTTTATATTATATCTTTCAAGTGCTTTTAGTAGAGCTATAGTCATTTCATAGGTTTTAAAATACGCTAGTACATGCGATACGCATAATTATAAAAGTGCAGAGCAATACCTTAATTTTGCGTTTTATTCAATTGAAAGCAACCACTAGTGCGAAAATAAAATAAGTTTCTTTCAACGTCAAATTGAGATTTTACTTCATTGTTTTTTGAAAAAATTGAAAAAATTTTTTTTATACAATACCGAGGCATTCCTTTTACTTTATATTTCTTTATAAGAATTTACATCTACTAATATTATTTCTATTACTTACTAGTATTTGTATCTAGAATTGAATTACCTTATCGATACAGATATCTTTTTGCTCTTAAATCTATTTTAACATTATCTACTCGTGGTATGTATTTATTTGTCCAATATTTACCGAAGTAAATAAACTTTCCATTTACGAGTACCTAATCTTGTATATTCCTTCTTCTCAAATAAAGTGAATTGTTTAAAAAACTTGAGAATTTTTGTAAAATGTCGCTACACGTCGTCGAATGAGGTTTCATCATAATTCTGAACTATTTTAGAACATTATTCTACACTTTATTCTATATTATCAAAGATATTTATGTTATATATTTTCTTAATTGTAATTACCAAAATAATACATGAATTTTTAATAATTCGTGTTTGCAACACTAAACTTCTTTTATATATAATTTATAGTAAATATAAATATAAATATAAAATTTACATTTTACTAATATACTGTAAGATTCCACTTGTAAATTTCGCATTACGTTAATAATATAACAACGTACATTTCTTAATTGTAATTTCTTCTTAATTTACGTATTTCATCTTTTTTTCTTAATCTGCTTTGGTAAAGATTTTATGAAAACTTTTACGATGGTATTTTTATAATTTTTAAATTGTACTTATACGATTTTCAAACTTTTAAACGTTTTTTTTTTCTTTTAATTGTGAATCTAAATAAGAAATGTCTACAAATGTGAAATTAGTATTAGTGATATTTCATAAAATTTAGATTTTAATAAATCTTGTTTCTATTCAAGTTTCGAAGAATGAAATTACTAATCGATATTAAATCATGCAACCACAAACATGTAGCCCAGTAATTACTCGAACCAAATGATTAAATATTTACTTGATATTAAAATTATGTATTTGTTTTTTACTTTAAAGGCTTTGTTCTATTTGTTCAAAAAAAAATATAGAATTTCATGGAAAAAATACGATTTATTTTATAGAATCCGTATTTACATTTATAAAAGCATAATTTTCCTTGTTTTCACAACTAATTAATCTTAAGTTAAGATTATAAAATTTTTTGATGGATTTTAAATTTCCTTCCATGAATTCCTTAGTAAATAAAATTCTCTTTCAAGTACAAATTAGTAAAAAAAGTTTCCCTCGCATTTCCTCAAGAATAAATTGAAAAGAATTAAAAAGAATATCTTAATCTTATTAATACTAAATTATATAATAATTATCATAAAAATAACATTATCAAAAACAAAAATAAGTAAGTTTAAAATATGTCCATCATAAAAATACAGTTTTTTCCATTCACAGCGGGATGAACATAAATTTTCATTACGCTCTTTGAAAATATAAAATCCTGATATTTTAAATATTTATTGTCCAATTAATCGTAATTATAAACGTTTGTATAATATGCGGTACAAAACCTTTTTTTATGTATCAGATTGTACATATTCCAAATGAATTAAGAAGTCGTAGAAATTTACTATTAAGTTAGATTTATAAAAGATTATCGATAAAAGAATTTTTAAGTGCAGCTATTTTTGTAAAGTAACGTCAGGGCAGATAAAATTAGTCATAATAATGTAACGTCAATTGGCTGATGAAGTTAGAAGAAGTGTCATAGGTTTATAGATTGTGCATCAAAGTAAAGTTTGTATTCACGTCAAGTAGAAGTAGCAGTGTTAAATTGTTATATTTTTCTATTATTGAAGTATTTGTTTTATAGATAATGGTATTATTATTATTATTATTATTATTATTATTATTATTATTATTATTCTCTTATTTATAATTTTGTTATTTGTTGTATTTTCAAACAGAAATGTGCAGTTTTCTCTGTAATACACAATAGAATAATATGAAGGTGCATATAATTCTTGAAAGTTGTGATATAAATGGGAATTAATCTGTTTCCAGATCTTCGAGCGATGTGACGATGTAATAACGCCATGTGTTCCTTATCGGCACTTTAGAAAAGTATACGTTAACTTTTTTAAATGTATACATTTTGGACTAACAAGAAAAATAAACGTTTAATTACTGCGTTAACCTTTAGAAAAATAATCTTAAATTAAGTCTAAAGATTCGCACTGCAGCGCAATACAATTTCTTCGTAAATATTTGAATATAAGTTTTGGAAATTTCAGAAATCGACCTCATCCTCTTATTTTACTGGAAAAAATATTATCAACAAGACAGCTTCTCGCAAAACAAAAAGTCTACAAACAACGAGAATCCGTAAGAGTATTTTACACGTAACGAGGATCGCAGAACACGAGAGCGACTAAATTACTTGCGATGCGAACACCAGTTATCCGATAACCTCGTGCGCATGCTACACAAGCTTCTATACAAACATAAAACGAAAGGTAAAAATCGAACCTCTTTTTTCCTCCCAAATTAGATATATCGTTGCCGCTTTGCAGAGTGTAATTAGTTTGGCAACTGTTACACGCGGATAGCCGGTATAATCTTGGAGGAGAATCAGCGGCATCGAGAGGAGAGACGATGCGCGAGTTCGGCTGGTGTACGGACAGGTGCGCACCGTGAGAGAGTAATTAATATGCAGAGGAGAAAAAGCGAGGCGTCTCATAACAGTTAGCACGTTAGCGAGTTCGCTCTTGTAATACGACACGCGTCTTCGTGGATGCGTCATCTTCTCACCTGGCACAAGACGCACGCATGTGCGTGTATTTTATTTCGAGATGTATCGGATGACGATATATCGCCAAAGAGCGCCTGAAAAATCAATTTCACTCTTCTTCTTGTGCTTTTGAGGAAACACAAAAGTGTTGTATCGGTGAGTAAGGAGGAATTTCACCACCGAGAACCTTAATTTGCAAACCGACACAAGTCTCCTACAGCGTACAAAGAAAAAAGACGATCCCGAGAAATCAACATGATTTGTTTTCGTACTTTGAAAATATAAACTACCTCGTACCATCTTACGTTTCGGTTAAATCTACGTGCTACTAGAATAGATTATTGATTTATAAAGTTTAATAACTAGTACAGCAGTCAGCAGTACACGTTGTTATTACAATATATATATATATATGCAATGTAATACAGCCTCTAAAATATTAGAGTGTTGGTAATAAACTTGTGTGCATTGTATTGGACTATTTTACGCCAAAAGTTTCATACTTTTCATGCCAAGGGAAGAAATCCTACAGGATTTCAAGTCGCATTCTTCATCTGTATCGTCTATAGAATAATATTATTACTGAAATTTTTACATTTAAAAATGACGAGAATAATAAGAATTACAAATATGCTATAACCAGTATTAAGAATATTTTGTTGGCTGACAACATTATTATTGCTTTAATGTATTTCAAACAACATGACAATGAAAACGTAAAATATTGACATCGCATCGTCTAACTTGTGAATCACAAAATCACAAAATGTATCAGCTTTGTGCATTGCACTCGATAAAAGTAACAAAATAGATGACATTATTAACCATTCGATATAATCGTCTAAAATTCAGTTGAGCGATGCCAATCAAGCATAGTGCGAATTATTACCTTTGCTTAAAGAAAGTGCACATTTCTGGAAAATACCTTCTTTTATGATCATTAAATATATTATTTTTATTAAATTCGCAAAGACGTTGGGGTTTTCGAAGAAGGCGCATTGTTTGTTATCGCGACGTCTGTTATAGCTTTTATTATGTAAGTAATAATTTCCATCCTAATACTCATCAAACGCACTCGATCGAATCAATTGTTGCTTGTAATAAATAAATAAAAAAAACGCGAATAACTGCTACGGCACATGTGAGTGAATGGGTCCGAAACGATTGAGGTATATCCCATAAAAGCCACAAGTAAGTATTCCCATACCACCCCGTACCATATTTCGCAAAAATGATGAATGCGGTTTCGCGCGTAATCGCAGAGCGAACGGGTCTCTCGGTAGGGAGTTGTATTCGCGTATTATGACGCGGCTGCGGAGGCAACAAGATGCATATATTTAGGTCCAAAAACTCCAGGCCACCGCAATTAATCCGCAGGCACGTCCAGCTCATCCGACCGGTCATTGGTATTTCAAACAGACTCCCGCGTACGTGACTGCTTTTGAACTCACCATCTTTGTGACCCGTCGTCCTCCGTGGCGCGCGATCCCCCATCTAGATCCTAACACTCGATTAAACAACGCCGCAAGCGCCGCGTTGTTTTACTCCTTCCAATCTTCGATTTTCTCGCCGGCGACACCGACTTAACTCTTACCCGCGCCCTCCTCGCGTTTTCACAATTTTCCGCGACCCTCTTACTCGCGCCTCCTCACGCATCCTCTGCTTTCAGATACGAGGCCGTCCATCAGATTTACGAGGAGATGCACAAAGTCTACAAGGATCACGAGATAGACTGGATGCAGATTCATGATGCGGGCTGCACCATCGACGATACCGAACTCCCGCACCACTTAACCAACAAAGCGGACCTCGAGCGTTTGATCGAAGGGACCTTCAAGTCCTTCCTCAATGCTTTGCCAGCCACCCCTACGATTGTCACCATTGCTAGGTACGTTCCCAGTCGCAGGATCACTCGGATCACTCGGAAGAAAAATTATTTCAATTCCCCTGGCCGAGGCAGATATAATCCAACTGATCTTAACGTTGCGTTGATTTACGCGAATAATTACTAGTAATTAATTCGTAAGACGTATAGGACGATAAAACAAAAATACGCGGTATCATCGACAGAGGTTCATCTAAAGGAGGTACATTAATTATTAATATATTCATGGATAAAAACTATCCGAAGGGGTACATTCTGTGAGTACTTTTTTTGCAAGTACTCTGATGTATCGCGTATAACTCCTCTGCGCGTATTCTTTTTTATTTATTATTTTGTTCTTTTAATAGGTACGACTCTCATTGACGGGAATTCTGATTCGATTAAAGTAAATAATCACGCGAATGAAAAAATATCGGTAACAATAGCACTTCGTAGGGATAGAAAATTTTGCCTTACGAGTTAATTACGTTGTCATTCGATACTTTGGTAAAAGATGGGTGCAACTTCGTATAGAAATTGGAAAATGTTTACGATTTGTTTTTTATATTTTAAAAATGTTCGTTCTTCGCGTGCTTATTAATATTATTACGACTATCAGTCAGTCAATTAAGATAAGAAATTAGTGACTAATGATAAATTTGGCTTTGACATGGGAAAAAAAATTTCCCTCGCATTGAATAAGACGAAAAATTGAAAAATTTATAAAGTTTTATTGTGCGTGCCTAACAATGATTCCATCGACGACGGCCGACGCACTTGGCATGTTTTTCAAGTGTCCCTCTTAATGTTGTAGATGGCGCGGAAGAATTAGTGCGGTGAAAGGAGAAAAGGGCACGCACTGGAGGTGGGGGCCCTGGGGTGGGTTGGACTGGGGGATGGTTTTACGAGAAGGGCGTCAGTTGGGCCACCGAGAGGTCCCACCTTCGAAACCAAAATGAGGGGTAAACATTGGTCCAGGGGTGAACAAAATTTAAATGGAAGCTTCATCGTTTTACCGTAGGATGTCGCTACGAATCAGATAGGAAAAGAACTTTGCCAAAGCATTCGATACTTATTTCAGCACTGATTTATCATAATTTCTTTAGCTTAGCATATATATTGGACAATAAGACAAAAGTCAAAAGTAATTTAAACAGTACCGTTTCGAATTAATTCTCATGAATATATCGCGTAATAACAATAAGCATTTAAATATATTATTACACTTAAATATTGTTGAGATACTTTTTTAAATGAACGGGGATATAAATATAATAAATTATTGCTTATAGGTAATTTGCGTAGCAAAATATTAAAGGGTAATCATTATCGAATAAAATTATCGTAATTTAAATTTTGATTTATTTTACGAGTAATAATCAACGAACGATGAATAAAAAGTTGTAAATAAGCAAGTCACGCAAATTTTCCTTTTTAGCTATATCAGACGGTTAAAAAATTTTTTAATGCAACATCTAAGGTCTTTGAAGGTATAATAATTGTAATTTGTATAAAAATAAAGAAGCAACATATACTTATTTAACGTATTTAATTAATACGTGTAAATTTAGTTGGACGGAAATTTAAAAATAAAGTTTTTCGTTGATAAATTTAATTAGTAATTTTGAAATATAAGAAACATAATAAGAAATCCCTTGTAATTTGCAAAATTCACTTAGCATTAAATTTTAGAAAATTTGTATTGCGTATGAATCATTTTCTAGTACTGTTTTACCCAAAGCACAATTTCCATATTTTTGGTTAAAATAACTAAATAATGGAATCTCTTATAAAGTATTGGATTATTAATCACCAAAATAATATTTGTTGCAACATAAAGATGGACATTGAAAAAAAGCCGTAGGTAGCCAGCGGATGAACACCGTGGCGCCATCTATCGCTAAGATCCTCCAAGTCTCGGTGCACATGCTCAACGTGCCGTGAACGCGACAGCGAAATCCCGAAGAGAAAAGTGAAGGGAGGGATCGAAAAGAAAAAGAAAAAAGATCGATTCACCCCACTATGCGCGCATAATGCAAATCATTCCCACTCTTTAATATATCTTTCTCTTCCTCTCCTCGTGACCCCTCCAGTCTTCTTTTACTTCCTTGACCTCCCACCCTAGGTTCTCTTACGCGTCAACCCCTCCAGCTGCCCCTCTTGCGCGTTCTTCACCCCTCTCCTTCTTTTTCTTTTTCACCGGGGTTACGACCACTAGCGTGTCGTACCCCCCACTTCCGGGATGAAACGAAACATCGCGTCGCGTCGAAAGTCGTCGCCAATGCCGTGAGTCGTGAGTTAAGGCCGAAGAGTAGGAGAGATTGTTTTTTTTTTTTTTTTTTTTTTTTTTTTTTTTTTTTTTTTTAAAGAAGAAACAATTAGTCCAAAGAAATTTACTGCCAGCAATAATTGTATAATAGACCATTAGATGCGCAAAGAATCACGCAACGGGAATAATTGATTGTTCCGCGACTGTCGAGTAATTGCTTGTATTCTCTTCTTTTTTAATTTGTGGTTTTTGTGCTTCTCCCATAGATCGTGCAATGACGAATATTGTCCTGCAGAGGACGTCGAACAAATACAAGTCGGCGTTTTGGATGAGTTACGTCAAAGAATTGATTCTAACATTCATGTGCGTTTTGCTTATCTCGAGGAGGAGGACGACGTTTATTGAGTCTTTTTTTTTAATTCTTAAATTCAAGATAATGCGAAAAAGATTGACTTATCAATTTGTTTTTAATTTGTAATTTTTTATCATTTATGATCATGACTATTTATATGTAGATGTGTACCGTGATGAAAACTTTAACCACTTTCGTCTGAATCTTGAATATTTTAAATACTTTATTATTAATAAATCGATTTCTGCTTACTGAAATGGGATGCAGCTTAAATTTGATCTATATTTGCACTTAGGGTAAATATATCCTTTTACTTTGCAAAAAGGCATTTTAAATGTAAATTTAGTACACATTTTATGTACACGTGTTTTTTAATATAAATTTCAGCATTGCGAAATAATTTTATGATATACAACTTTAAACATAATCGAAATTTGTATCTACCTTTTTACATTTATATTCGTGAGTGCTCAAGATTTTTTGTACAATGTTTGATGAACTTTTTAATTGTATACAATGATTTTAATAAATATTTATCTCCCTTTTAAATTGAATTTTATATAACTTGACATTAAAAAAATCAAAATATTTCTGAAATACAAATATTCTACCGTAGAAAACATAATTTAGATTAAATGATTTTGTATCTCAGTATACACATACGTAATTGAAAACGGAGATACACTTTTAATTTTAGAAATTATGTACACCTGCAACCTACACTGATATTGTTGTTAAAAACAGTGATCAGGTGAGTAAATAAAACATTACAGAAGCTTCATCGTGAGAAAATTAATATTTCATAAGACGAAAGCATCATATTTACCTTTTGCAACTTTACATAATAAGTATTCACAAACGTGATAAAATATTTACTTTATCGTCAAAAAACTGTTTAAATTTCTTAAGTTTATTTATATCTAATTTACTAAATATACCTAAGTTTAATTAATTCCTTGATTTCCGATAAACGCACAAATATATCTATTTCAAATTTATATTTCTGGTTTAAAATTGAAACGTTCTATTCTGTTAAACGAGTTACATATTTATTTTTATTATTTAATAAATTATCTTTAAATTAATCAACTTTTATTTCATAGCTAAATCTATTATAAAGATTTTTAAAAAATCGTTACACGTATATAAAAATATGTATATAAAATGTTATAGGTGGATATATTTGAAAGGTAATTAAAAAAATGCTTCGAAAATCTGAAATGAATTGAAAAAAAATGGAATATTAATTTGAAGGAAATTTAAATATTCATTTAGTAAATTTCATTCTTCATTAAGTTGTTCTAATTTTCATTTGAATAATTATTTTAATAATTGTACACATTATATCTTCCAATTATACTTAATGCACAATTATTCGAATACGACTAAACATATACACTTGCAAAGTTTAGCATGAATGAATGATATGATATTTGATTATATTCTTTTTTTTTAAATATAATATGTAAATAAATGAAACAAATGGAAACCTGTTATTGTAGATTTATGATCACTTCATTTAGTATCTGAATCCATAATAATTATTAATATGATAGTGAAATATATTGTTGTAATTTCAAAATTCGGAATGGTTTAAATTCATAATTGAATATTTTATAATCTGTTTGTAAGTTATATTATTTAACCCTTTATTATTAGCGGGGCCTAATGTTTGTCATATTGAAACATTGATTCTTTACTTTATCATTTGCTTCATCAATTCGAAATTTATAATTTTTTATCACGCTTATAATCGATAAGTTTGCTTGAATATTACTTCGATTGGTGAATTCAATTCAAAGTGAACATTAAATTCAATTATTACAGGATACGTAAATTCATTCGTGACTTGTACTTCTGAATTCTGTGTCTCGAACTTCATTCGCATTTACGTCGAATGGAAATCTTATAATATACTTAATCGGTATATTAATGCTCTTAATGGTATTACTATTTTTCTCAATCCTTCAAGTTCACTCTCTCGCGTAAGCGTTTAAGACGAATCACCGCTGTACATCTATGGGAACTACACTTTTTCCAACTTCTCCATTTTTTATATCGAAAAGCAACGATATCCTTTCGAAATTGAAAACGAGAGAGAAAAATACATAAAAAATAAAGTGTGTATAAAGAAGAAAAGGAAATCCGGCGTAAAGGATGTTATGCGAGCGCACTGAGAGGAATTATGTCGCCTGAGATCCGTGTGTGGGAATCAGGGGACCATTTCAAGCGGGGCCAGTGCTTTATGCAAATAAGTCGTTGGGCCTGTATTACGGACACAAGGGACTGCGAAAAAACGTCGCAGCGCAAGGGGCAGAGGGGAGTTTTGAGTTTGCTTGCGCGCCCTGTGGCATTAATGTCGGGCCAGCGCGGCACGGATCTTATGCAAATTGCCGACGCTCAGTTTACCCCGTAAGATCAAAGGTTCCTCTTACTTTGGTGAGATTCGTGCTCGGAATCCAGGACGAAGTCACGACGCGCACGTCTTAACCAGCCCCTTCTACCGCTAGTCAATGCACATACCACAGTTTTGACCAACGTCACACCTTCACCTTTTAAGCAAAAGCAGCAGCTGGTCTCGAGGGAAACAATTCCATATCGAGCCCAATAAAAATTATACAATTTTACGGCACACGTCTAGAGGTTTGCGTGATTACCTTTTTCTTTTTTAAT
This sequence comes from Wiebesia pumilae, assembly GCA_018907045.1. Lineage (NCBI taxonomy): Eukaryota > Metazoa > Arthropoda > Insecta > Hymenoptera > Agaonidae > Wiebesia > Wiebesia pumilae. Next base: position 179,827 of record JACCHZ010000139.1, read on the forward strand.
CGATCCTACCAATTGTCACGGATACGCAATAGAAGAAGGCATTTTCGTAAATTTGGAATCTCGTTAAAGGATAAAAGAGCAACCACCAAGGATATTAAATGCATCATTTTTCTTATTTCATGTTAGATGTTTTCATGCTTTAACATTGTTGAATCTTGAAGTTATTGAGCCATCAAATGAAAATTATATTACACGTCCAATATTACTCGAGCATATTTTACAATGTTAATATAAAATATTTACGTATTGCAACCGGGTTTTAGCAAAATTCGTTATACCTTTAACTTTTTATCCATTGGAAGTAACTGATTAAATGGTATCGTAAACATTTATCGTTTAAACGAGTGTACCTTCAATTTTCGAAAGATAGCGTAATTGATCGTATACGTAGCGAATATTATTTGTTAATCCTATATACATTTTAGTATTAAGCAAGAGCTTACTTGCATATCCTTAATAAATTACTTCCAAATATCTCTTTGTGAAGTAGTTTAGGCGAGTCTGCAGTTAACGTAACATTACAGAAATGATAAATATGTGTTTCATAAGCATTCGGGTATTTATTTTTGATTTATTTGAAAAAAAAAAATAATAAATAAATAAAATTCATTATGCATATTTCAATATAAGCTAGTCTATTCAACTATCATTTGACCACTCATTCACCAGGTGAGTATTTTAATAATAAGGACCAGAGTTCTTTAACCCAATGTAACTCCGCCTGAAAAATCGACAAGTTTTACTCGTTTTGTTCTTCGATCATCTGTCAAGCGACGCACAATAAAGCGGACAAAGTTGACCTGCTGTGCGCTGACGCATCGTTCAGAATCAATGCTCGAGTTCTCTTGTACGCATTTGACCGAACTGCTGCCAGTCTCGCGTTTCCGGACCAATATTTTTTTCACATTTTTTTGTCGTCTCTAACCCGAATAGTTTTTATACAGCCTCTCTCACTCTCTCTCTCTCTCTCTCTCTCTCTTGTTTTGTACTACTGTCGCTTATGCAGAACGTGTCACGGTCGTACGTGGGATTATTCTGGGCGATGGAACGGCTGCACTTTTGCCAGCCGACTGAAGGTTTTGAATAATTCGCGTATGCCCCCTTTACCGTACGTTTGAAATTTATATATATATATATATATATATATATATACACGTATGTATATATAAAACACTCGGGAAACAAAGCTATCGTCGATTGATGTCATGGCAGTACGAGGGTCGACTCGTCGTTATGAAGAAACTCTTTTTTTGCTCGTAAGATCCGTTTCGGTGTAAAAAAATTGTTCTAAAAAGAGACATGGCATATGAGAGAAGGAGGAAGTCGGTGGTTGGCTTCATCTAAATCTAGACCTGATAATCAAATCATCGTTTCCTGTAGCTCGTTACAGTCTCGTGGCCTGCTTCATTGACATGGTTCACGGTATTATAATTAAATGAAAGAAAAATTCAAAGTTAACCCTTTCTTACAGATTTCTTTTTACTTATTGCGCTTGAATCCTGTATATTTTACAATATTTTATACCGTTAGTCTAAAAAACTAGCTAGAAACATCTCAAGTTATAATGCTTGACAATTTTATTAATGTACACATTTATTATATATGGCAATTATTTTATCGTTTATCCTACGTTAAATTAAAAATTTATTAACTAATTAATCAAATCAAGAGCGTTACATTGTTAAACGTGCATTAAATTTATGCAGAAAAATTGGTTTTACTTTAATATCGAATTAAACAGGTCTTATTCACAAATAAAGTTTTGTATTTTAAAGCACTTCGATTAAATTTCAATTATCCTTATATTTGATAATGTGCTTTGTATTTAACTTAACCCAATTCCTTTTCGACGATATTATAACAACTCCAACTTCGAATGCCTTAATTTTCTTAGTTAAACTGTATTGTTTCTTTATTATTTTAAAAGATGATACAACCCTCTACAATATTACAATTTTTTCTATAATATTCTCACAGCCGTATTCATTAAATTTCATAAGGATCGTAAGGATCTGTAACTGTATCTTCTGCTGAAAAAGTTTATTTTAAAATAAAGCAACCAATATAACTTTATAATACGTCAAAAATATTTGATTAGCAGAGATACGTATCTATGATTATGAAAATTATTTTACGTTTACTTTTGAATATTGATAACATTGTCTGTCTGTAACACGATGCAACTCTGTTTTTACATAAATGCGTAAAAAGGTAAACATATACAACAATGTAAACGTATACATGTATACATCGTTCATTAATGATTGCTACTTTCGGTAAGAATCAAAGTCGAAGATTTAAAGAATATTCGATATATAAATAAATAAAAAAAACCAATAAATAAGAGCATATTTATATTGAATCCAATAGCATCTTGCATCTAGTATATCATATCCTTTTATACAAAAATTTGGAACGAAAAGCGGAATTCTATTCATGCATTAAGTATGCGATGTCGAGATCCAAAAACCGTAGGGTAGATTTGATTGGAATAAGTACAGTTGAAAAAATGAATGAGTTAAATCATAGGCAATATCCTTCATAAAAGCGCCTGTTAAGGACAATAACAGAAGCCATAATGCTCAAGACAAGCGTTATACTCGGTGTCCGCAGAATGATCAAGGAGTCGAAGTTAAATCCTCCGTAAAACGAGCAAGAAAGATGATTTACACAATAGCCGCTAATAGAGGGATGAGCTCGAGCAGGAGAAGTCGTAACCAACCGAGTTGTTGTTGTCGCTAAGTTTTTTCGCTCCTTTTTCGCTCCTTTTTCGCTCGTTTTTCGCTCGTTTTTCGCGAAGAACGAGTAGACCGAGTCAATAAAACCGTCGGCATCCGTTGCTGCTTTTTCTTGTTAATAATTCACACTGTCGCCAGCAAGAGCAGTACGCGCATTGTCTGCCGAGGACGACGCAGACCCTCTACGGGTGCCTAAAAAGTAGTAACGCGCAAATAAAGGCACAAATGGGCAGGCGAGTAAAGACGGAAGTACTCGTAGCAAGAAAGAGATAGCTGTGTGTGTGTAGAGAGAGAGAGAGAGAGAGAGAGAGAGAGAGAGAGAGAGAGAGGCGAAAGGTACGGCGGCACGCTGCTGGTGAAATTCTGTCTGGGACGAGAGAGAAGGAGAACGAGCGAGTGCGCGCGCGGTAATGACAGTCGTTAACCGCCGGCATGGACCACTTGCTGGGAAAGAGAGAAAGGGAGATGGAGACGGAGAGTGCAGAGCTTTGTATGTTAATGACAGGGTGGTCCGGTTGCGTCCTGCTCGGCCGTCCGCGTTCCCCGAATAAAAACTCTTTGGGCCAACGGGCCGTTTTTCGTCTATCTCTAGGGCTTTTTCAGTAGAAAGTTCGCGGAAAGTACCACCGCTACCCCCATAAGGAAAAAGAGGATAAACATAGAGGACACTTTACGTCAAGAGGAAGGAATTTCATTAGCTTGATCTCTTCGATGCCGGGCATAAGCTTGAGTGGAGCGACCTTCTGTTAGTTTGGCGAGACTGTACTATACGACTCGGAAGAAAAGTACCGCGATGGTACTTATTAAGTAAATGGCTGTATTACGAACGGGGATAATTGTGGTCGTAATGCGACGTACACTATTTTCCTCACTTAATACGTTCCCGAAGGAGTCGCAAGTACTCTTGAAGATTATTCGCTCGATCGGGAGATAACTTATCAATGATAAAACTATCAATCAATAAAATAAGATTAATTCATGGAAATCGACGGCAATGGCTTTTTAATAATAACAAATTTTTAATCTTCGGATATAAAGGATTATTTATAAATATCGTTGTCTATGACATGCTGTTCTCTAGGACACAATATTCCAAATAAGCCTCGACAGTATATCTCGATCGAATATTAAATGAAATTAACCGTATACGCTGCTACGTTTTATGAGCAGATAACTTGAGTTTCCGCGTTCTCGTATTTTCTTAATTTGCTCGACAAATTTTACATCGAGTTATCGTCCAACTGACTTGAAAATTTGTTTGATATGCAGTTACCGAAAAAGCGAGTTCACGGTCACTCGTGATAAAGAAAATGGATCGGGAATCGCGCACAGTTATTGATCTCGAGAGTCTCGTATTTTTCATATCGGAATAATCAAATCAGAGCTCGGACGCGCTTTCGCTCTACCCAAATGACCTTCCATTGGACAATTTGGTATATAGAGTTTATGAAAAAACATTATCGGCAACAATGGCCAAAGCATCCCGGAGTCGCTGACGCATCGCATAGTCGCAACGAACGTTCAGGTATATAAAAGGCGTTCGCGCGATATTATGCGCGTGACGAAAGAGATCTCGAGGCGAGTATGCTAATCACGGATTCGACGTCGGGGCCAAAGCCAATTATAGCGCGAAGCTTCTCCCTCTCTTTCATTCTCTCCATTTCTCTCACGGGCAGACTCTCCGGGGTCCTCGATTTCGGGTCTTGCGCGTCAGATCGGCCCAACGAGGACGAAAGAGACCGAGAGTGGAAGGGACGAACTCCGCGCGTCACACGGGATCAAACGAAGATAGAACGCCACGGGACTATTGTTCATGCGTGCTATTTGTATTTATTCGGGGCCTTTGTTCGTAGCGCGGAGAGAAGACGTACGCAGAGGTGCTCCACGGCACGTAAATAGTAAGCGCGTAAGCGCGAGCCGCCGACGACGAAAAGTGGAGGGAGAGTGAGAGAGGAGACGGAAATTCCGAGGTGCAAGGGGTATGAGGTCACTAGTCTCTTGCCGACGGCACTCCGATAGAGCCGACGTTCAAAGCCGACGATACAAAGTGCCGTTTGCATCGGTGTACGCGAGAGTCCGTCTATTAGTTTGCCTTTTGAAATTGTACGAGAGAATCGTTGCTTCATAGTTGCTGCCTATCGGGCGGCGTCCATTAAAATTCTGGAAATAAAGCGACCATTTACATGGTCGTTTACCGGAAATCCTGCAACGTGTCTGGTGATGCACCGCATGACAAAGCGAAGATACTTTGCAGTTTATTCGACGACCTCGTTGTTGTCGGACAGTAAAACTGCTATTGTAGGCTAATTTCAATCATTGCGATGACGTATCTTTTTAATACCGTTTCGATACTCGTTAACTGGTACGGAGTCTGCGAATGAATTTACGAGTGAAACCAAGTCGAAGTTACTTTTCTGGAAAGCAACATATTTTATACGCTTGCACAGAGTAGCAGTGGAGTAAAACAAAGTAGAAATTTTTCTACTTTGCGTGTAGGTACCGATCAAATTTAACGACGAATTAATTCAGCATTTTCTTAATATTCACTTCATTCCACTTGAAATAGATCTTGAAATAATAACAATTTTACTAATTATTTTGCTCTTTCAAACTTTATTTTCTTCCATATGATAATCTGTCAACAAAAATCAAGGCAATTTCTCTTTTGTCATATGGAGTACGTTGAAAAAGCTTCTCATGATTTCGATTTCTCAAAGATTCATCACAGACCACTTACGAGCGACGCTACTCCGACGAAAAATTCGTTGAAGCTAATCTTTCCACCTGTACATCCTTGCAAGCAGTAAAACGCACGTGACACATTTTATTAATCGCTTCGCGCAAGATCGATAGCTGGCACAAGTGTTATAACATCAACGGCGGCGATATCTTCATGAAGATAGAATTCGTCGGGGTAATGGAATGTTGGCAATAGAGTCAACGAAACCCAAGGTACGGAAAAAGTACAGAGAGAGAGAGAGAGAGAGAGAGAGAGAGAGAGAGAGGAAATTGCAGAGCATCGCGACGCTTAGTCCATCTCTCCATTTCTCTCCTTTGCCGCTCATTCGGCCCCACCCACGAGTGTTCGCGGCGTGGATGCTCGTTTCTCGTTGGTGCACATATCGTTTCGCATGTGCAACGATTCGATTGTGTTGGTGAATGCATCCCGTGCAGCGGATGCAGCTGCCGGTGGTCAGTGACGCTTTACTCGCGGTGGCTGACCGGTCGCACCTTTCTCCACTTGCGCGTCTCCACTCTACGCTTTTTCAACCCCAATTTCGAGAGCAATCGTAGAGCACGCGCTCCTTTTGGTCCTTGATCATCTGGATTGAAGGAGAAGTGACCGTGTGAATTTGAGTGCGTGGCTCGTATCAGCCCGCGGAAACGCGCAAAAAACCCGTTTCATTCCTCACAGCGCGTTACAAACTGTATCGTATGAAAGAAGAGATTCCAAGATTACAGAGACGAGCTCTCGATGTGCGTCCGTATTGCTTGTTGTTGCATTATTAACGCGCTCTGCAAATATCGCGTTTTAGAGAAGAAACAACAAAGAGCGAGACAGCGACGGGACTCGGATGTAGACAAGAGTAAAAAGGGGGCGCATTTTCGGACGATCGTAAGCTCGTGAGAATTATATTTGCTGAAGAACGAAGGAGAGTGCGAGTGCCGCTTTCTCCTCTTTATTTCGCTAATATTGTCAGCTCGCGAGTACTTCTGCGGACTCGCGCGCGCGTTACAAGTAAGCGTGTGTTTGTGGATGCACGCGGGGGAGAGCGAACGTAATCCAGAGAGAGAGAGAGAGAGAGAGAGAGAGAGAGAGAGAGAGAGAGCGAGTGCGCCATATTTTAACATCGTTTCGAGTCGCATTATGTTTCCAGCAAAATGGTCGACGCACACGTGACAGGTCGACGGGAATGGTTTATCTTGAATACACAATCCCACCCTCTCCGGAATGGAGAAAGCCCCTGCTAACGACGCCCATCACCACCCCCTCTGTATGTGTATATACACATACAACTGCTGACTCTCTCTCTCTCTCTTTCTCTCTCTCTCTCTCTCTCTCTCTCTCTCTCACCCGTTCGGTTCTTTTGGCGTAGACGAGGGGGAAGCGAGCAAGCGCGCGACCCTAGTATACGCATCGGCCTAACGACGTTCTTTCTCATTTCTCGTGAGAAAGGGAGAAGAAAAAGTATAAGAGAGAAAGAGAGAAAAATAGCACAATAAAGTAATAGAGAGTTAGAGGCAGAGAAGGATAGAGGGAGAGAGAGAGAGAGAGGGGGGGAGAGATAGCGAAAGCAGGAGAGAAGCCAAGACACGGGTGCACAAGCACTCGACTTTTCTTGCGAGGGAAATTCACCGCCCGCACTGCGTGTCTTGGAAAACTTTATACCCAGAAATAACAATTTCCATTCAAATAGGATTTCTTGCTTTTTCACATTAATAACGTTCGAAGGATCGGCTTAGATCGCTTTTTCTCTTTTTCAAATTTTTGAAACGAATTTCTCGTCAACTATAAGTAGGGATTTTTCAATTTTTTCATCTTTTTCTTACGAATAAAACTTTTTACATTATATATAGTTGATTGATAGATGTGCAATCGTTTATTGAAGTTTTCATTGTTTCAAAATTTAATATAATATTTCAAATGAATACGTTCAGAATTATTAATGATTAAATAAAACATAGATAATAAGTAATTTAAATAAATTTATATATTTATATTTTTATCTTGAAGTCACTTAAGTCACTTAAAATGTAACTCTTGGATTTTCACGAGGAAACGAAGCTTTGAACTTTATTATTCAATGATTTCGAATCATAAATTCATAGTTTATAAGTAATTCAATTGATTGATATTCTACTTAATTACACAAATGAATTTTAAGTATTAAGGATTTAAAATTTAATGCTATATATTAAATATATTTATTCTAATATTACAATTAAATTACTTTGTATGTATAATGTAAAAATAGTATAATTACTTATGTGTATGTATTATATTTGAAACGAGGATTATTGTAAATAAGTTGAGTTTCTATGGCTTAAATTCTTATAGCTAAACGTACTATTTATTGAAAATGAAGCAAATTGAAATTTTAAATATACTTTTACTAAAAAAATGTGGAAAAATTTTGATATCAATGAAAATTTTATGAAAAAAAATCTTTTTAACTATAATTTTTTAAATCACATATAATCTGAGTAAAAGATAAAACGTGTGTGTATTTTAATTCGTACATAGGTGTACGAATATTTCACACTTTGATCTATATTTTTGTATATAATTTTTTGCTGAATTGTCAGAAAAATTTAAATCTATTTCACTGAACCGAAACAAATGAAAACTTTATTGCAAACAAGTTGAATATCCGTTACAGAAAAGTTAGAACACAAATTTCGAACTACAGCGTCCATAACCGTAACCTATTTTCTCGAGCGCTAATAATGGAAGGAAGTGTTGAAAGTAGGAGAAAAAGGTAATGACAAAGATCAGCGTCAGGAAAGAGAAGAAATTACGAAACGGTGCAGAAGTACGTGACTTTTATATAGGTAAACGAGCGCATTTATTATGAACGGTAGACGGTAAGCGCGCGAGATGCACGGAGATTCAAGAAGAAGGACAAAGAGCGAGACAACTCGGGAAATTCTGCGATCCGCGTCATGGGAATAGAGAATTCAAGGGAAGGGTTCGTCGTATTCGCTCGCGGGGATAGCGAGGACTTCCTGGCGACGAGACAAAGAAGGAGGGCCGATGATTCGCGTGCGACCGCCTCGAAGTTCGTCTTGAGTCCGGCTCTCACTCTCTCTCTCTCTCTCTCTCTCTCTCTCTCTCACTTTCTTCCATGACGCAGAGCATAATGTCCCTAATGAGTCCTCAAACTCAAATTAAAACTTGGAAATTGTCGGGAGTCGGCGAATGCGCCGCTCGATGCCATAACAATGCAAAGTTTGCCATCGCGCGACCGGTACAGTAACCCTCTTCTTCTATCATTCATTCTCTCGCTCTCACTCTCTCCCTCTCTCTCTCTCTCTCTCTCTCTCTCTCTCTCTCTCTCTCTTTATTCGGTGTAAGTCGCTTGATCTTGCTCTTGCGTTAATCTTCACCGACTCGGAGCGAAACGAAAGCGCAGATAGAGCGGGGACTCGATAAGGCTAAACAAATTATTGCTCGACAAACGACCTCTTAATTCTTTTGTTTTTTTTTATGTCCCTCTCTTCGAAAGAGCAAGAGCTCTTCTTCACAATTTGATTTTTAACTTTATATTTAATTAGTCCCCTGGGGAAATTCGACTATTGCTTTAATAAGCTACTTCAACGAGAGCTGTCGATATGATCCATGACGAATACCTTCTGCGTTTACATACGTTTATACGTATGCATTGAATTCATTTTTCATTTTTATAAAGCACAGATTTTATTATTTCTTTCAACTTTATGAAATACTCTATGAAATTCTATAAAAGTAGATTAACAACGATTTCCACAGTTAAAGTGAGTTGAATAAATTGTAATGTACGTACGTATGTGTGCGCGCGTGTGCACATACGTGATATTTACGATTTGATAAAACTGTATCCGGCTGAAAAATTTGAATAGGATATATGGTTATATAATAATCGTTGCACTCGTTTTCAACGCGTTAAAATATTTAAAAACTTTTCACGGCGTATCGACGCGATCTTTTAAGAATTTTAACGAGCAATCGAAAAAGTGACGTGAATCACCGAGACTGGGCTCCGCTACGTTTTCAGTTCGCTGCAGCATTGTTGAAATACTCTAGAACATCTAGTGATCTATAGGTGTGCAGGTCCCTCCATTTTTTCGACTCTTTCTCCACGCCCCTTTGAAATCGAATTCCACGCCTTAGCCAGATTGAAAAATCCGCCGTACATAAAGAATCGTCCAAACGAGCCTTGCCCCTGAAAAAAAGCGAAGAAATGGGAAAGTACAAAAGGTCGCACGCTGTCGCAGATGCGGATACAGGCGTGCACGAGAAGAGACAGACTCCCTATCATAAATTGTATTTTTCGCTCGGGCCGGAGGAGAGCGCCGCGACTCCTGTGCCAAGATCGGCCGAGGAATCGATATGCGAGTGGGTGGTTGCCAGTCTCACGTACGTGCACGCAACGCGCGCGTGTGCGTGCTCGTGGTCTCATGCAGTACCGAGGCAGTACCAAGGTAGGGGATTCGTTGTCGAACGGAGAAGGGTAGGGCAATACACGAGAGGGAGAGACGCACGGATTTCGAGGGTGATGTTGCCTTTGCAGCTTATGTATGCGTGCTCGTGTGTAGGTACATGTGTGCGTCATATCGCGCGTTCCCTAGTCCTCCCTCTGTCTGTCTCTTTCTCTTCTCTACTTCTTCGTCTGCTCTTCTTTTTCGTATTCAGCCTTCCCTGAATTTGACTATATCCCTCGGGATAATCTCCATCTCTTCCGTCTGCACAAGAACATTCTTGATCTCTCTCTCTCTCTCTCTCTCTCTCTACTCCTGGCACACGCAAGCACACGCATCTCTCTTTCTTCTTACTTTTCTACTCCTAAGGTAGCCAGAGTCTCTGTATACACCGATACGAAAAAACAGCTATTCTGTCATTCTGTCTTTCTCCATTAGATTCACGTTCACGGAAAGCTCGCGCATAATACATTTGCCTATGTTTATTAGACTTGCTGGTATTCCAGCTCTGGTGTTTCCACTCCCCTATACAGGACACCTTTTTTTATCTCCATATCACTCTGGTTTCTTGTTTCACGTGAACAAAGAACAAAAGGAACTCGCTGGTGTTTGTTAATTTTCTTTGCCCACAATCATTTTGTGTTACAGAAGTAAATTTCGGAACATTATTTATAGTCGTTTTTCTACAACTAAAATAATCTCAATACTTTCTAACGCTTTATCTAGTATTATAGTATTAGAGAAATATTTTTTTTATTCAAAGTGAAGACGATAATATAAATAATATTTGATAAAATGGACTAAAAAATTGAAAGATATAATAATTATTGCAACATTTCCATATGATTTAATATTAACTCGAACTTATCTTCTAAGTAATATTCGTTGAAACTGAGCATTATCGTAACTTTTAATTATATGAAATGATATAAACTTAGTTGGTGAAAATTTACTTAGAAGTAATTTTTTACTGTACTTTTTAGTTTGTAATTAATTACAAAATATTTAAATACTCACATTTACAACATCGCGCTTAACCGAAACCGTAATATTAACTCTGGTATATCAGAAAATATTAAACGTATATCTATAAAAACGTATTATCGTATAATCTACCAATCTTTTATTTTATACTTTTCCGAAAATGGTATGTTGTTTACCAATTTTTTTTTAAAGTTAAAATAATTATAAAAAACTAGATAAAATTCATTTTCGGATTTCTTAAAGAAATAGTGGCACGAATCCTTAATGAAGTTATTTACTTTATTTAATTAATAATAGTACACGAATAAAATAATTTTTATATTAAATACATATATTTTAAAATCTATTCCTGTTTTTGTACATCCGCAAATTTTAAATACTTGTACAAAATTAAGCAATTTTTAGAAATAGTAAAAAATTTAAATATTTGATATGTGAATATTAAATAAGATTTGAAAAATACTCTTCCAATGTTGCACTAATAACTTTTATCGTTGAAAAAGTCAAAAATTGTAAAAAATTATATAGAAAATTAAAAAAAGTGTTGATTTGATCTTTGTTAATAAAAATTGATTGGATTTTGTTTGCATGTCTGGAATATTTATAATGGAAATTCCTACGTTTTCCACTATACTTATGCATTACTTATAAGTATAAATTATTTCTCAAGACAAGCTAAGATTATTTATTCGTAACAGAATACGCAATTGTGTTTTATCCACTGACATTTTTAAATTAAATAGCAATGCGTTCAAAGAAAATTTGATAATATACATTAGCTTGAACTATAACTACTTTGTACGGTATATTTTCGTACGCTGAAGTTTTGCATAATTTACCACATTAATTTTCTCTACTAATTGACCTACTATTTGCCAATATAAACAAAATAAAATCGGTACTCTTAATTTAAGTTGTGCGTGCTTGAGTCTGGAAAAATACACATAGTCTGGCTAACGCGAGATTTTTCTACTGTCGGAGATAAAAACCCGTACAGTTTGGGCTTGCGTAGTCAGTAAATTAAATCGACAAATTGTTTGTATTTTCCAGGCAGTCAATTTCACGTACTCTTTAGCTGATTTTACCGTACATATTCGAGTGCACGCAAGCACTCGCACACACGCAACACTTGTACGCGCGTGCCTTCCCTCAGCTAAATTTCTCTATCTCTCTCCCCTTCGCCCTCATCTTTATTCCTGACTTTTTCTCTTCGACTCCATTCCCCTTTCTTTTATTCATGGCCCAATGTGAAGCAACTTCCACATACACACGTACGCGCAGGCGCTAACGCACATGAGCGCTATCGCACGTACGCACGCACGCACTCACACAGAAATCCATACTAATATATACGAGTTTGCGGAGGAACGGGCAAAAAGCTTTTTCGCTTTTCTTTCTCCTTCTCTGTCTGTCTAGCTCTTCCTTCCTTCCTCCCGCTCTCTCCCAGAACGCGTATATGTCTTTCTTCTTTTAGATTCGTAAGCGTTGGAACGCGGTGCGACGTGGGCAGTGACGCGTGTGCGCACGCAGAAAAACTCGTCTTATTTATATGCCTACCGCCTAGCTGCACACGCAGCAAATCGATATCTCGCGCGAGTAATCACGAGGGAGGGTATCAGCGAGGAAAATGTAAAGAAATAACAAAAAAGGAGACATCGTGGTCTACCGTTTTACGCTGACTTTTTAACTTCGATAACAATTACTTGGAGTTTACGATTTTACGAATGTGCCACCTGAGAATCGATAATAAATTTATAAATTTTCCATAATTTCATAAGGACAATACAATAACCTGTAAGAATTTACTACAAAAACGTTGAACTTCGGGCAGAATGGCAAATTTTATGCTACAAGTATGATAAAAGTCGTTAAAATACGCAATTACAATCCAATAGCTTGATAAATTTGGTCTTACAACATTCCTAAATAGTTAACAACTCCAAATACTTTAACGGATTCTCTTATCCGTTGTTTATAATCTTGAAAAGTGGATTCATTCACCGGTAGATTATTCGGACATTATTTTGCAGAGCCTTATCCCCGATAACCCTTTAGATACATAAAAGCTCAAGTTTCGCATTTGGCTCCGAGAGAGCGATTAAAACAAGGGTAGAGAAAGAGGCTTTCAAGGAAGAGAAAATAGGTCGGATCGACTACTACTTCGCGTAATTATCGCCAACCCTCGACTGATGGTTTTTCGCGCGCGCGCGTGCGCGCCTGCAATCTCAATTTCAAATAGCATGATTCGGAACAGAAGGACTCGAGCGGGTTCCGACAACGGGGGAGTGGAAGTTGAGATCAAGCCATGGACTACGACGACGACGACGACGACGACGACGACGACGACGTCGAAGGCGAAGAGCATTCGAGCGATGAAAGGGTTGCTTGCATTGCCTGCGGCTCTTACAAGCGAGAGTTAATAGTAATCTCGGTGTAATTTCGCGCCTGACTCACGGAAGCACTTAAGTAATTTCGCGGCATTAACGGGACTTGGAGTTTGCGACTCTTACTACTTATGCGTCTCGCTCGGTAGTCACTACTGTACCTCAATTTCGTGCATCTGTCCAGACTTGAGATCAAAGCCGAATCACCGAGCAAATCTTGGGGAGAGTGTTAATTAACTCGCAATGTTGGGCGAAAGTTCCTTCCTGATTTGCAACTACTTGTCGAGTAATAACGAAAAACGAATTTATTCATTAGAGAATATTACGTCTTCTGTTAAATTTCTCGTTCGCTAATAATGCTGTAATTAATAGAATTACAATAGTGATGTAAAGTAAGATAATGTATTGACTATATGCTCTGTCAGATTTGCATAATTTAGGAGATAGAATGAAATCAAGAAGTAATGCAGGTGTTACAATTTGAACTGAAAAATAGATTCGACTTAATAGCTTAACTAAAGCTTTGGATAACAGACGTGATAAATAAGCAAGTATACAGATTTCAAAATTTATTCTAAAACGTCAAATACAATTATTCCTAAAATAAATTTGATAATATGTATTATATAATAATTCAATATAAAAATTACATTTAAAATAGTTTTAAAATATGTTTCGAAAATGAGTTAATATTTAGTCATATCATTTTGGAAATTGTAGCAAATCTTGACTGGTTTTTTTCCAAATATTTTCATTTTTACTCAATCAGAAGGTACATTTAATGCATACGAATGTTGAATATTATAAACTTAAAGTTCAACAATTTAATTTGACTGTACAAAAACACGCAAAAGTATAAATGCACTCAAGTGCAGTTATTATGATTATCGTAGAGTGGCATTATTTGGAGGAAAATTCAAGTGAATATCACTTTTCTTTTGCAGTATTATATGTAGAATATTATACATATATTCATCATATTACACTACAATAAAATAAATAGAATCCTAACTATTACATTTATTACTACATAATATATATTAATTTTGCGATATATCTTAGCATAAAAATCACTTGCAATGACTTTCTTATGAAAATAACACCGTTGTATAAATTGTATGTAGAGTTGCTACTATACTTGTTGAAATAAATGAATTTAATTAAATTCTCCCATATTTAAACATTTGGCAATATTAATAATACAATTTAATAAAGTTTTTATTCGAAAAAATGAATACAACAGTTAATATTGACAAAGGCAATGATAAAAAAAGGAATTTGTTCAACATTACGTGCTATAAAATTGTGAATAGTTTTCCTAGAGTTATTTTAGAATTATTTCATTCGAGAAAACATATCTGAAAATGCGTGTTGATGGTATTAATATTAAAACCAAACAATTTTTTTACCTTCATCATCGGAAAATTCGAAATGGTTGAGGGCGCAATAAAATTTTGTTTCCTCCGAAGAAAGTTCAGTCGCGAAAAGGGCGGCGTTGCATGGCACGAACTTAAATGTATTATATATATATATGCATTAATACACACTTCTTTAGGTGGAGTAAGCGTAACAGGGGATAGGATATGAGGGGAGCCGACGAATTCTCCGAGAAGGTAGTTCATTCGTATCAGCATAATGTATAAGAGACGTTAACTCCTCGCTTTTCAGAAACTGTAAGGGTAGTTCGATACTATATATCCGAGGAAGGAAGCAAAAGAGGAGAGATAGACGAGAGAGACGAGAGAACTGTATGAGATTGAAATAAAACTACCCGATAGGAGCCGCCCCGCGGCTTTTCCGAAGAAAGATTAAAATGTTCGCGATAGAGAACTCGAGGAACAGAAAACGAGAAAGACGGTAAAAAAGAAAGAGAATGAGAAGGAGAAGAAGCAGCAGCAGCAGCGAAATACGAGGTTGAGAAAACTTCTGCGGATCTCCTCTCCTGAGCTAAAACTCTCCGAAACTGTTACGGTCCGTCGATTTCGTATACGAACGTGAAAAAAACTTGATGGGACACAGAACGAATGGAAGGAACTTGAATGATTGCCTTTTTTGCATTTGAAGTAGCGTACCTTCACTGTCCGATGAAATATCAGAGTTTGCTTTCTTTCTTTTATTTTGGCCAATTTTTTTCTAATTCAAATTTATTGAAGTTTAATTCTGCCGTGAAAGAACATGATAAGTATAAGAGACATTATCAACGTCTCAAGAAATCGGCAATTCTTAATCAAAATGAATAACGGTAAAAAATGTATTGCAAAAAGCCAAATAAAGAATTTATGACAACGTGCAGATATACATTTTATCAATGTGTAAATACACAATGTATATTATTCGCCAGTTGATCAGTAACAAAATTATACAAAATATATTATTAAAAGAATTATCGAAACAAAAGAATGCATAGTGTAGTATGTTGTATAGTAACATGAAGCATTAGAGTGAGAAACTTATTATGTATTGTGACATTTGTATCTAGCATCACAAAATGGCGACGGTATTCAGCAAGCGAATAGCAAACGGCACTATTTCAGAATATTTCACTACTATTTATGCTCTTATAGTCTTGATTCCGAGTACTTAAATATGGTCTTAAATATGCTCCTCTATATATTAATAATTATAATAAACATTATTTTTAAATCAGAGAAATCGGATATTAAAATTAATATCATATATATAATAATAAAATTTTAATTATTCAAAATCTTATTTCTTAAATTCAATTTGTAACTGAATTTATATTTGTAAAATAGGTTTACAAAAAGTGAAAATCTTATCCAATCAAACTGCAACACGCGAAGTATTTCTAAGCGAATAAAAACATACGTACAGTAGGTGTAATTTTTATTTTGAATGTCAAAAATATTTATCGTGATAGTGTGTTGATAATTGTTATTTTTATGCTCATTTACAAATGCAATCAAATATATTAAAAATAAAGTATTAATTTTTAGAATATTTGAAAGCGCTCGTTGATCAACTATCGAAGATTGAAATGAGGAGATGATTGGAAAAATTGATCACGGAATGAATAATAATATATATATATATATATATACATACATAATAAGTTACGTTTAATGTTCTTCTAAATGAGATATAAAAGATAGTTCCATCTCATTAAAAAACAGTTTAAATATACAGATATTATTCAGAATTTGTACAACACTTGATAGTATATCGACGTGTATAAGAAATAGTAATGTGTTAAATACATTATTGACCCAAATATGAGATAAAGTTTCTCAAAGGATCAATTAAATGGCACATAAATTCACCCCAAAAGTGTCAACCACCGGTATTAGTCTCTTTAGCGCCTTCTCAATAGGCTACGTACTTGTATCTCAATTAACGCGAATCAAACAAGATCGCGTTTGGCATTCCGACCATCGCTTAAATCCCCTCATTTTTTCTCTCCCATCAAGCCAGGCGCTATTTATTTTCTTAGCAAATTACTCGAGAAGAGAAAGATAAAGAAGAGAGAGAGAGAGAATGCGCAGAACGGAGAGAAAATAGCAGCTCGGACGCGGTTCGATAGAGGTTTAGGGGGTGACGGAGGTCGGGGCTGAGCTGAATGGCGGCAGCGCAATAAACCTCTCCCTCTCTCTCTCTCTCTCTCTCTCTCTCTCTCTCTCTCGAGTTAAAGACGCCTGCCACCCACCTGTTGAGACATCCTTATAATTAATTCCATTTCACACCGTCGTACACTTTGCCTCGCGTATAATGATCTTCGGGCGCCGTTCAAAAGTAAAGCAGCGCACGAGTAAGTAAGCAAGCGAGTCGACGTCGTAATCTTCCGGCAGTTTGACACCTTTCGGGACAACGAGACTGCCGTTCTTTTACCAATATTTTAAGAATTAATTCTTTTCTAAATTATATGTTTAATTCATCGTTGTGACGCAAGGGTACGCTTTTTATCTACCTACCGATTGTTAATAATAATCAACTAAATTTTCAATGAAAATAAAGCTGCATTTTTTTTATTTCATATCGGTACATTTTCTTCTATACACTTTTTGAAAAGTAGGGATTTTAATTAGTTTTCAATTATTATATTATTTCTTTCATTAAAAAATTATTTATATTATCAAACTGTAAGAAATTAAAATTACTGAAACTATAAATGATGATCGATTGTTTAAAAGAGATTAAAGTACACGTTTTCGATAAAGAATGTCTAATTGAGCGATAAATACTGTAAAATAAATACTAAGCAGAATGTAGTTGATATGGGTCTTGAAGATTTCAAAATATAAATGTCACGAAGTATTCAAACAAAGCGCTATATGTTTAGAGTAACCGCATGTTTCTTAATAATAAAACGTTAAAATAAAATCTCTAAAGTAAGATCTTTATCGGGCTACGATAAATCTATAATCACTTATAAGTATTGATGTTAAAAGACAATCTAAAAATGAATCGATATTATAATTAATTTGTGAAATATGTTTAAAAGTAAATTTTTTCCATTACAGTTAGTATATTATCTATTACCAAACATGCGGAATTTGTTTAATTTATATTCATTGAATATATAAACTCGGAATCATTTTTAATAAGCTGCACATCGTCGTATCTTGACCAACTTGAAGAACTCGGCAATGTTCCAAGATTTAAAAAGACCAATTTTGAATCGAGGATCATAAAAATATCTGTACTATTCAATGTAACTACTGTTTTTTACTTCCCGAGATAAAAAAATGACGAGGTTAAAGTCGAATGCAAAGTACAATTATTTTAACGTTGCCGTTGAAAGTGTTTCACTTCTTTTACATAGTTATTGTATTTTATTCGTAATTTGTATGTATTTAAAATGTAATATTTTTATAAAAATAATGTAGAAAAATTATAAATAAAGATTTTAAGTCATTTAACGTTACGTACTGTTAAGATAAATGTTATATATTATCCCAGTCGTATTATAAATAGGGTTTTCACTTTTGCAAAAGTTTGTTGAATAAATTAGTTTATCGAAATGGCCAATCTCTGATAAATTAATTTAAGATAATAAATTAAGATTAATTTTAATATAATTTTACTAGAGTTTTTGGTAAGCATAAGCAAAAGTAAGATAACATCCGCTTATCGTATCTATTATATTTAACGTTCAAATCAAACGTTATTAATTTCAATGAAATATTTTATTAATAACTTTCAATTTGGGAATAATACGTCATCGTCTCGCGAATGTTTTAAGAATAAATCTGTAATAATAATAAATATGTTTTGTTCTTGACTTTGAATACTACGCTAATAAAGGTAAATGTAATAATGAATATTATTATTTAAATTGGTATAATAATATGATTAGAAAGAGGATGCTTTCATTATTTAAGACTTACTATTTAAGACTTAGTTCAAAGAAATAAGCAATAAGTTGGAATAAAGGTTTACGCGAAATAACCCTATTATCTATTAATCATGTTTTAAGTAGTAGTCAAAAAGTAACATTTATCGATATCCAATGAAAGTCCTAATCGTTATTACGGAGAAGTTATATATTACCTTTTGCTAACGAGGAGTGCAGGCCTCGTTTCTGGTCGCACTCAATTGCAAACTCTATGCGCCATACATCACCGACGAAAACTACCCCAATAAAATAAAAGGTAAAAGAAAGAAAATCAATAAAAGAAATATGCTAATTGAAGGGACAGGGTCGTGCGCGCGCGCGATATAAGAAACGCATCCCATTTATAGTCGTGACAGCGGCACTTCGTTTCGCCGAGTGGATCTGTCTCTCTCCCTCCTTCTCTCGTCCCTACAAAGAGCATCCGGCAGGCTTGAAATTTATGAGACACTCGACGTCCGACCTTCTTAGCTTCCTCGCGACGATTGATTAATTGAGCTCCTCGGTTTATTTGTATCGTCGGGCTATTGTGCAGCTGCCACCGTGCGTATTACCTTGCGCACCTCTCACTATGGATGTGGTGAGCTCCCCGTATGTGTATTTATGACAGAGAAAGGATGCACTGTCGGTGTCGCTAACCGATACATCTAGACGATAACCTCGATTTAATAGATGACTCTACTCGAGGAGACACGCGATTATCGCGATTGTCGATGGGATGTTTGCGAATCGTAAAGCAATCGAGTGCAATTGTTGCAAGTCTTCTTGTGCCTTCTTCTTTTCTTTCCTTTTACTTCTCTTCTTCAATTGAAATAATCAACGTTGATTCAATTATATCAATTGAATATTTCATGCTCATTCTGTATGTAAATTTTACCAATGTTGCACCTTTCGCATTGGCTGTAACAGTTGTTAATCGTTGTGTACCGTTCGATATCGGTTCGATATCGTTCCTTTTTACAAGTGTATCTATAAATCTTTTGCAATTTAACATTTTTTAATTTGTCTTTATTCGTCGTACATTCTCCGAAGCATTCGAAGAATACTCTATATTCCATGGAATTTATGTTCTTTAAATTTTTCGTTTATTTTTGCCGGTAAAGAGATAATTTGCTCACAAAAGAGATCACGTGGTATTGCTGCAATACGCGATCGCAAGTGAAAGTTGATAATAGAATTCATATTTAGATACGCATAACGATACGTGAAATGCAAATATACTAAATATGTAGTGGCTCATGTTGCTTTTCTACAGTTTTCTAATTTATTGCCAATGCACCTGACGCTACGTCATATTGCACGAAACTAACTTATTTTATATATATTAATACACATATGCATACGTTTTTTAAAACAAGCCTAAGATTTTAAGTTTTTATTTTCTTAACTATATTCTTTACGATTGCTTTTGATGCATTTAGTAAAGTTGACATCATTTTTTGTTTATTCTTCTTATCGATTTTACTATGAATTTTATTTCATAATATATCATTATAAGCAATCAATGAATTTCTAATTTTTCAATTGATTATTCCCGTGTATATCGCTCTTTTATTTTTATTAGACTAATAGTATATAATGTAAGATATCGAATTTTTGAGAAGCTATAAGATTTGAAAATACTTATCATTTTTATATTGTGTATAATGATTGAAACAAATAAATCAAATCCAATGCCAAAACGTCGTATTTTCTTTAATAAAACCTGTAGGAATAATAAACATCGAATAATTTTATATTTTGCATTAAATTTCAATTTTACTACCAATATTTACGCAAATATTTAAATATGAAAATTCTCTACCGTATCATGCAAAAAGTTTTCATATTCTACGCTTTATTTATACACTTTCACTTTCTGGAAAATCGATAAATCTATTATCACTCAGTGTGTTATATGAATACCACTTATATGTACCCCTATGTAAAAAATAAAGTATTTAAATAAAACGAAGTGACTTTTTATTTCTTCTTTTCTCACTTTTTCACCTCTGTAACTACTTTTTGATATTTTTCGAAATTGTTTTATCTTACTGATAACGTGTTACTAGTACAAACTATAAGAAATGAAAAATAACACGGTAAGATTTACGATATTAAGAAAAATATTTTAATATGCATAATAGTAAATCAAAGTTTGCAAGTTAAATAATTGCTTCTTATTTTTTAACAAGCATAAAAAGATTTCATTTTCACAATGCAGCTGTGTAGTTAAAAGTGTTTGTTAGACGTATTAAAATGTTTTTTACTTTCAAATTGAAGATTCAACTGATTTAATAAAATGTCTTTTGTAAAATGTACCTCAAAGATTATTAAAAATTATATTGTAATTTATTAATATAAAAATTAATGAAAATACGTCTTCCATAATTGTAAATGAATAAGCATTATCATTTATCGACTTTTGGTTACTTGTATTTGAATTAATAAAATAAGACAAACTTGGTATATAGAACACACTCAAATTTGAGCAACAATTATTCAAAAAGAAAGTTCCCTTATTTCGTAAAGATATCAAAAGTTATGAAATCTTAATTAGTAAGTTCGTTCCATATAATTATTTAATGCTATTGTAGTTTGTTGATTTATCATTGTGTGCACGAAATACGTATTACGTAAACAGTTCGATTACGTACGCGTTGTTATTATTTTGAATGCGGTATATTAAATTTTTTAAATTTAACATCATCAATGACAAGAAATTCTTTTATAAATATTCACAACGAAAGAAATATTTAATATGATTTTGAAAAAGTAGTTGTATAATAGTTACCGTTAACACTAAAAAATGATCGATTACTGATTATTCCTCTGCAATAATACTTATTATCTAAACATATAAAACACAGGCTACTATTAATGAAATCAATTTTTCATTTTACAATGACGAATTATAGATCGTAAATGTAAACGAGTGTACAAATAGATATTTTAGGTTAGAAAATATATCTCATCTGGTATAAGTGTTGTTAAGATAAATAAAGGTATACATTTATCAAAAGTAATATCATTCTTTTGTTTACATAATTTTTATCTTATGTTCGAGAATTATTGTAATACTATTTTCTAATAGTAATATTTTTTCCCAATCGAATAAAAGTAATATTGATTTAGATATAAAGTAAAATGTAATCCTTTGAAATATTCTGTTTTAAATTCGAATAAAGTTTGCTAAGTCTAAGATGTAATTTATCACTCGTAATTATAAATTAAAATTGTTATGTAATCTAAATATTATGAAAAATTTTATTAATATTGTAGTCTTTTCTTAAACTTTATATTGAATAAAGGACCACATTAATTCGTTACATGCACGTACATTATTGTACATTAAGTTAGTAAATTAAGGAACAATATAATTTTACTTGATTTTACTTGATTTTACTTTATGCTACGAATTTGTACGCATAGGGGCATGCGCACTGATGCGAGCAGCGACGACGCGTACACACGCGTGCAAACACACGTACGTGGCAAGAGACGCTGGCAAGCGCTGTATTTCTGTGAGCCGCCACAAGATGGCGATGCAGCGCGTCGCTCCGTACAACGTCATACGGAATTGTCGCGCCCGCAAGAACATTCGCTTGCCGAGGTTATAAGTATGCAGCTGAGGCGGCGAGTAGCATACTTACCTGGCGTAGAGGTTACCGTGATCAACAAGGCGGTTCCTCCAGGGCGAGGCTCTTCCATTGCACTACGGTTGAGCTGACCCTTGCGAATATCCCTAATGTGGATATCTCGGACGTATAATTTTTGTTAGCCGGGACTGCGTTCGCGCTATCCCGAATAATCAATTCAATCAAAATCTCTCTCTCTCTCTCTACTATTAAATTAACCATTCCTACGAATTTTTATCATTTCTAAATTTTAACTTAAGTTTTATCTTTATATTCGCCAATCAGTTTTATCGAAGTTTTATCAAAGTGCCGTTTCCAAACACATTACGTAACGATTGCAAACTATTTTTGATATTTTTCATTTTATATAAATAACGTTTAAAAAGTATCTCGCGATCAAAAACATTAATTGTATTGAATTTTTAAGAAATAGTACAGTTATATGCTTTATCTTTTCATATTAATGTGATTACTTTGACAATTATAATTTAAGATTTCAGTTTGCTTCAATACTGATGTTCATTGTTATCATATTTCAAAATTAACTGCTATCGATGTGAATTGTTATAAATTGTTACTTATAAAAAATGAATGTAGGTCGCAATTATATTTTCTAACGTCGAAATAATATAATTAAGTTTATGGTGCTAAAGTTAAATGAAATAATTTTAATGAGTATCGATTTATCAAAAGAATGTCGCATTTATTTTATCGATGCTGAATTGCAATTTTTAATCGCCTACAACGGAAGATATTAAATATACATTTATTTCGCGATCATTGGTATAATAAGAAAAACTATTATATTAATTATTGGAATAAAAATACTTTGCACTAATTATATTAAATAAATACAACGGTTGAAGCCTTTAAGTTTAATTGTATCTATCGAATGCGTAAGTACGTATAACATATTTCCATGGGTTGAGTACTTTTGCATGAATCTATCGCATGTAACTTTTGCTTTGTCTTTTCAGCCAAAGTACGGGCGTATGATCCTATGGCGTATATCCCGAGCGATCGTATACCCGTAGTTATTCCATAACTTTTGCCTAGAAGTATGAGTCTGTAAAGATCTTTCTTTTGCAGAGTAGGTAAGTTGCTCCGATCTTGTAGTAATCGATCTTTTGTCACACATTAGTATATATTTATAACATTTAACCTTTTTTTTTCTTTTTGATGAAATATAATCGCTAAGATGTTTGGATTTTATTCTATCAGAAAGTAAACCTCCATCATTTGCTTTTTATATATCTTTGAATTCTTATCACTTAATGCTTATTCCTTAATATTTTTCGCAATAGAAAGTTATTATAATCATTAATTATTATGAATTATTACTTATATCTTCATTAGATTTTTCATGGAAGTCGTATTTTTTATTCAGTTTGTGCTTTTATAATAGTAAGAAAAGAGCTTTGAATATCTGTCGTGAGAGTTTGATTAATCATATGTTCGTAAAGAAGCTTTCAGTAGTTGGAGCGTTGCTTAATTCACTTCAAATATACTGGTATTTGGATTTTTAAAATACATAGTCGACTTTACTCAAGCTATATATATGTACATATATGTCTGCTATTTATTATTATAGCTAATCACCTACCAACAATAAATCTTAATATTACTGATTTTATCTGCCAATATTAATTAATCCGTTTTAGTAGATTAAATAATTCCTCCTCCTTTATTTTTTATGTAGTAAAAATAAAGGTATACTAAGTATACTAAGAACAATGACATTATTTTTTACTCATTTATAATTTGAGTGATTTGAGAACCAACTTTATGTTTTATTGAGGTATATCATTTACATAGCATTTGCATGGATGTTCCGAAATCTAATACTCTTATTAGTCCTATTTTCTTCACTTTTGGACATTAGTTAGAAATTGTTATAAAATTTGGCCAAAACTTCCGAATAACATTGGATAAGAATTGATATCACTGATCATCTAGACGGATAATCAACTTATCTAAATTCATTTGTTCATTCGATTTATATTTTTTCATACGCACTCATAATGATCATAATCAACGTGTGTTTCTCATCTAAATCAATCGAATGATAAATGTGCTTGCACTTTTTAGTACAGAGTAGGAAATTGACCGAATTTAATGTGGTTTAATTTCTTATGGTCATCTAATAATGGTTTAATTTAATATGATTATTTATATTTAATATGATTAAACTGCACTTAAAATTATGTCGTTTTTTATATTATAAAATAGAAATAATCTAAAATAAATTTGAAAATTTGCAGGATTACATTATACTCTGTGGATACGTGTATTTAAATGATATTTTTAAAAGAAATTTTGTTCAACTGAAGTAATCATAATTTGCCACGTGCATTTTTTGACTTAAGTGTTTCATGTTATAACTAAATATTATAATTATTTACCTTATTACATTATGAAAAAATAGACAAGACAACCCTTTCTTCGTCTTTTTAGAAGGTTTAAAAGAAAATAATTGAAATTCGTTAACGCGAATCGATATATTTCAGTGCCTTCATTTTCTCAGCACAATATTTCACTTACATTTAAATCTAGGTACAGCCTAATTACATTATATGCTCCAACAATTAGTTTATATTTTCCATTTAATGTACATATTTATTTAGTTGCGATAGTCCATTGGTTTTAAATTTTCATCTTTATTTGACAAAGAAAACGAGGCTTTTTGAAATTATACATAGAATTGTATATATATTCAAAAAGTACAAAAACATTCTGTATCGTAGAATTTACTACCGCTGGAGTTTTGATCTTTTAAAATAAAGTAAGCCAATAAAAATGATCTAATACAATAAAATCGAAAATATTTGTAATTCACATCATCTTAAAGTACGGATGAATTAGGAATACCTTCAAAAAATCTAAAAAAAAAAAAAAAAAAAAAATACTTGCTGAACCAAAGCAAACGATCGCGCGGTAAAAATTATCTTACTGTAAAATTTTATTTTATCAATTTTGTTATATATCATACAAAATCGTTGTTAGTACTTTTATATCGATGAAGGAACATTTTAATGAAGAATCAGGTACATAATAAATTCTAAATGAAAAACACGTGAATAAGCGACAAGAGGCGTTAATATAAGGCAAATCAGAAGTAAAAATACGTATTCGTTTAATTTCCTTAATTATAAACTACCGCAAGGTTGGTTACGTGATTATTTTAACTTTAGTTTTTCAACTTGTATTGGCTCAGTATCTCACGAAATACATCGAATTAGATTCTAAGACCATAGAGATATATTCCTGAACAGTTTATTTATCGATTTAATTAAGAAATCGATTATTTTCTACCATTTAAAGAGGGCAACTGACTTTGAATAAGTCAAGTAAATACAAAGATACATACCTTTGAAAGCATCAGAATTTTATATATTTACATAAATTAGATAATGTATAATATTTTAAAACTTATAGTTGATTTTGTATTTTATAATATTTTTAACAATATCATTGTAATTAATTAGAATTTGAAAATGTATTTTTAAGTACTATATATTAATTAAAACAACAGAATATAAAAATTATAAAAATTATTTAAAAAGCGTTTGTTCGAGTTCTCATCAATACAGATAATCTGATAAGGTTATCACATATTATCAGTATTGCCTTATCTTTATACTGATTAAAATTCTACGAAAATTAAATACGGTTAACATTTTTCTACAGTTCGTAATGGAGTACTATTATTATTAAAATTGTTGGTTTCACTTAGTTTAAATTATATTCCATCAAAAATTCAATTAAGAATTTTAATTAATAATATTTATTACATTCATTGATAGAACTGTATAACCAATATTTCAAAATTAAATTTTAAGCAATTAATGACAAATGTACCAGATAGAACATTCTATATTTTGAAAACTATATTCTCTCTTTTTTATTTAAAGATTGAATGTTCTTTTATGCAACAGAAACTATGGTTGAAAACTTACTTTTTGGACTGTATATTTTACTTGTCATATAGTTTGGAATATATTGATTCATAAATTTTAAATGGTTATATACTTAGGTGACATTTTCTTTCATTTATATTTTCTTATGACATGCGTAAAATAGGAACAAAAATGTTATATTCGCGATTAAATCAGTATATAATATTTTCATAATAGTACTTAATACTTTTTATTGGAACATAAATATGTCGTAAAATTTCTAGATTTTATTGATACATAAGAGCATAATCCATAAAGGTGATGTTTTTATAATCCTTAAATTATTCCTAAGCATTTTTTGTAGCTTCGATATACGATAAACAATATTGACGAAGCAAATATTGAAGAATTATTACTAATTACAACCGTTTTTACGTGTCTTCGACTAAATTCCATTTAACGATGTTGCACTAAATATTGAGGAAAATCGTCAGACATTTTATTAATTCGGCACTTATAAAACGCTATTTGCATTAGCACTAGTGACGTGTGTGATAAATAAATTGAATTCGTAAAGTTTCATTATGTTTTTGAAATATTCGTGGATTTACTTTATTTATTGAGAAATTGTTGAAAAAGAAATTGTGAAAAAAATTAAGCTAGTGTTAAAATAATCATTTAAATCAATGCTATTTCACTGTTTAGTATTTACTGATATTTCGAATACCTTTAATGAGAAGAATTCGTTTAAATTGGAAAAGAAATGGCGCACTTTGGAACGTAGACGCTATTTAAAAATAATCACCTTATTTTACGCACAATTATATATAATGTACTTCAGTGCATGAATTCTCGTATAATGACTTTACGAAATTCTTGTATTCTTGATAAGAATCTGCGCATTTATTACGTGAATATTTAGTATTTGTTGAATCGAGAGAAAACGGTAAAGATGATTTTGGCTGAAATTGGAATCTCCTGTTTTTTTTCGATTTTCTCGCATCTTCAATCTTATTTGCACAGCGTCAGTACCAAAACTCACTCGCGAAAGTTTCGCGCGAGATGAAGCGCGAGAAAAGAGCGAGACGAAAGCAGTCAAAAAAAAAAAAATACTTGGTTCCAGACGAGGCATCAAAGTTTTTACTTGGACGCATGCATATATGCAGATTTATGCGTTGCTTCTTGAACGGCTCCAGGAGAGCGAGCGAGGATTCAATCAGACAAGAGCGAGAGAGGAAGAAAGAGTCACGAGGCGAGACTCTTCTGTCGAGTTCGTTCCCACGTGAGACAGGACACGCGAGAGGAACCCTTTTTGCTCCCTCTCTCATTCCACTGTCTCTTCTTCACCCCTGCGTCGTGCGATCCCTTCCAAGCTTGCGCAGGTGCACGTTCGTCCGTGTACACGTACATGCACACCTGCAGGACACTCAGGAAAAACGGCGAATTTAAATTTTTCATCGTCAGGCCGACGAATATGAACGAACGCTGCTATATTTATAAATCACAAGAGGATGTTTTGAGCTGTAATAACGCCTGCGTGCGCAATAAAGAATCCGGGCTTGAATATTGTTGACTGCAATCTGTTACCTCCGCTTATTCAAATTATAATTAAATTTCTCGCTGTGCTGAAAAACCTATCGGATATCCTCATAAATTTCGTTTGTTTAGGTCCTTCTAAGCTCGAGATATTAATCATAAAGTGTCGAGTGTTATAAACAAGTTGGTTGTTTGGTCACGAATAAAGGATTAAATGGCAAAAAATACATCGATCGATCATTCTAGGTTGGCCAAACGTCATCGACAGATAATCATTCGTCTATGGTTCTATCTCTCTCAGTTACCGCTTAGCTTCCCGGTATTTCTTCTGCCCCAACTTTCATCTTTACTTCCGGAACATGTCTGAGCGTCGTAAGATTAATTTTGAATCCATAATTATTGCTATATATAACCACATCGATAATTATGTTTCTTTAGAATATTAACGAATAGGTCAATAATATTGTAAGAGCTTTTAATAATATATTATCATTCAACTGTTAAACAGAAGAAATTAGATTCATTACGTATTCTGGAATAATTAATTCTGAATTAAATATTGAAATATGAGATAATTTGTCAAACCAAGTACAAATCAATGAAATTCTTTCATTATTCGTATCAATTACGTTACTCAATCAAATCAAAGAATAAATTTAGATGAAATCAAGTGTAAAATACTTGACAGTCACCATCCAATTATAATGAGTTATTTAGTAATAAGTTCTCACGTGAATTACACCATTTCATCAATATATTATAAAGCTTTATACTAAATATTTGCGAATGCATTAGATACACCGAATAAATTAGAAGCTCCAATTATTAATAATTTATTATACATTAATATTAACAGATTAATTTGTTAAGTAGCTTAAATAATGATTAATGTACGTACAAAATTTAAGTGTTGTAATATAAAACTTCTATTACAGACCAACACAAGTCAGCATAATATATATAGATTCATTGTTAAAGAAACAAAACGAATTGAGATAGAAGTTTGATATATAGATTGATTCGACAAAAGTAAAGAGTTTTCAATGCTTTTACATATGCAATCTTCCCGAGGCAAACTTTTTCGAAACGCTCAGGATGAAAATCGAGTCGCATGTACGAAAGGGATGGGACATACGTATCGGATTTCCATTGAAAGCAGCCTCTCATTCTTATAGTCGTCGTCCTCGCGAGAAAGTGCAAGTCTGTAAAAGCTCAAAAGCTGAAAAAGCTTTTGGTCGTCGGCGCTTGAATAAAAGTTTTCTGATAGCTTAAGCTTTCGTCTTCCATTTTCCTCACACTCAGGTTTTTCTGTAGCTTCATCTTTCTTTTACTAAACTTTTATTTGTCAATCGGTTTAAAAAATTTTTTCTCTTTTCATCGAACGTATGAGAAATGCATACAGCTATTCGGGTTTAATTCGTATTATTTATTGAACAAACGATTATGAAACGGAAGAAAAAAATGACGCGATGTACGCTTGAATAGTTCGAATAAACTTTAAATGAATATTAAACTTAAGTATCTGTAGTTTTATTATTATGTAATACGATGAAATAGAATTTCTAATAAATATTTATACATTGCGTTTAATGGTTAAGTAAATATCATTGTGAAAATTGTGAAACGTCTGTAAAATAATTTAATATTAAATTTATACCACTTCTAAATTCCTAAATTATATTGATTTTCAATTGAAGTGTCATAGTTAACTGCAAAATTAATATAAGGTCTTGTAAACCCAAGCTTCTCCGAAGAGAACTCAACATTCGTTCCATTAAAAATGTAATTTTTCTCAATATGATGCGCGAAATAATAAACTCCTTGGAGCAAAATATTGAAAAAAAGCTCGTACTTCAGCTGTTCAACTTAGCTCTTATCACTCACATCAATGCTTGCGTATTCCATCATCGTGTCGTTTCAGACGCCATTCGTTATCTTTTCCATCTTTCCCGACGAGTGAAAACCAAGCGATGTCTTTTTCTATCTCCCTCTATCCGTACGCTCTTTCCTTTTTTCGCATCTGTTCGTCCTCTTTCATTCGTGAAGCTTTCCACACTTTTCCATGAGCTTGCAGACTCGTCACAGCGTCTGAGTACGTAGAGGAAAGAGAGAGAGAGAGAGAGAGAGAGAGAGAGAGAGAGAGAAGAAAAGAAAAGAAACACAGTATACTTTCGCGTATAGGAGAATACAATGTATTGGTGTATGCTCTCGCGCCACCACGTGCTTTTTTCTCCCTCCGCGTGTGTCAAGAATATACGCTTTTATTGATCGCGAATGAATACGCGAGAAGCCGGAGATATACGAAAAGTGCTGCTGCTTCTTCTCTACCTCACCTCCTACTCACTCAGTTTGATGTTTTTTTTTTATACGCGCTCACGGGGTGAACAAGCGAGTTTCTCTCTCTCTATTCGCGTTCATCCTGTGAATCTGAAAGATTTCCTTTTTTAAAAGCGAGCCGAAACATTTTTAAGGAAGACGCATAGACGAGAGTTTGCCAGAAGTATTTTCATCAAGGAATAATAGGATGACGGATTACGTTCCTTTTCCGATGGATTTTGAATATTGTTTTCAGATGCAGTAAATCACGAGGTTTGTAATGCTATTTTATTGTAATGCTTTACATCGTACACGAATTCTTGACTGCGTTACTTTTACTATGTCGAGGATAATAAAAATGCAACATGAAAAGAATTACGGTACATTGGCATCAAAACATCTTCAATCCGAAAGTCATATTATAATAAGATTCGTTTATACCTAAACTAAAAGATTGCAACTAAATAAAAACTAACGAGAGCTTCGAAACTTGCTCAATACCCCACAAGAAAAACCAATACTGTGAAGTCATCGTCATTAATTTATTATTATCGATAGATTATAAAAGTAATATAATAATTAATATCAATAAACTCGGCTTCCGCCGAGTCACGATGTAATAACATTACATTGTTGACATTTGAATAGCTAATTACAACACCCTTTCAAAACATGTACTTACTCACGTATGCTTCGAAAGTAAGACATAGAAATAATGCAAGTTAATTTTGTTAAAATAACATTTACTCGATATTATTAGTTATTTAATTCTTAAAATATATTTATTTATTCGGATCAATTTTTATTCAACCAAGAACGTATTCTCCATTAAGTTTATGTGTGTGTCATCATTATAATTTACGTTTTGAAAAGATAATAATACTAGTTACCGAAATCAACAAATATAATAAAAATAATTTAGCAATATAATAATAAAGTCTCTATTTGGGAACAAATTTGATATATATTTAATATATTTAATCATCTTTTTCATACATTTTAAATACATCTTTCGGCCTTAATTTTTTCAAAATTGAGAATTGTTTTACTTGCACTTTTGGATTGGCCAAGTTTTAAATCTTCACGATGAATTTTTAGATTCGAATATATTATAATCACGATGTTTGAAAATATGTAAATGTCGGGAAGGAAACTTCCAGATCTCCACTTTAAAAATGATATACGTGTATATTTAAAAAATGTGCGATAGATCATTTCTTTTAAAACTGAATGAAAAATGAACTTCTCAAGTTTTGAAATGGCTGAGAATAATTGTAAGATCCATTTTGACATTAGATATCTTTTTACTTGCTTATTCCGTTCTCTGCGTTAATGTATAATGTTTTTCAATATCACGAGTATTTTCGATATTCAGATTGGTTATTTAAATGTTAAACGCCTTTCCTCTAACAGTTGTAGCAGTTATTCTTTATGAATTCTACGTAATGAAATTATAAATTTTACCTACCAGTAGTTAATACTTTTGACAAATTGCGAATAAAAAGTACCGAATTTTAGGAGCTTTCATCTTGAATTCCTCGAGGCTCTCAAATAATTACGTGTAACTAATAATTCATAATATTTGTTCTTTCTTTCTTTTTAAATAGTTAAAGCTTCGTAGATGAAGAGCGAAGAAATTTAAGGTATTCTTTCAGACCCGATATAATAAGATAAGAAACCGTCGAAGCTTAATATTATTGTAAAAAGCATTTTTATTTTCTTAGCAGCTAAAACCCGAAAGATGGCGAGCCATTTTGTCAAAATAAAATATTTCAGAGAAAGATAATAAGATAATTTAACGTAAATAAATATTTGATGCGACAAGTACAACGATCGCCGAGTGAAAATATCGCTTCGTTCGACATCGACAGAAAGGCGCGACTCGCGTTTTGTGTCAATTAACTCTAAAGCGATTGCAAGGAGCATCGCTCAAGATGCATCTGTAGTCGTGCAGAGGCGCGTTCGCCGCCGTTAATAAAGTAAGAAGTCTCGTTCGTCGTTCGTCGTTCGTCGTTCGTCGGTCGCGTGGTATTAAAGACGCGGACGGTGAAGCGGCACCCTCGGAGACTTTGGAGGAGAGAAACACGTGCCGCGCGTCTCGGCGAGACGTCGTGTGTGTGAGAGAGAGAGAGAGAGAGGGAGAGAGAGGGAGAGAGAGACGGCGGGCGTCGCGACGCCGCCCGTCCGACCGCCTTGCGGATCGATGTGCCGGGGCTGAGCTCTGCGCGAACGCACACTCCCGTCGTCGTTCCTCGCGATTCAACATGGCAGCGCGGAAAGTGGAGACGCCACACCGATGTAATGCTTGACAATGGCGCGTGCTTCCAAGGGGTGCGGGATGTGGGACGCCGAGGGTGTTTGCGTTACGTTCCTCGGTTGCTTCACCGAACGCCAGCCATCCACGGATCGTCAATTATATTTTCAAGCCCTTCATTCGCCAAAGTACACTTCCTTTAATGACTAGGTATTTCACGTGGATGAGGTCTTACGGACTCTACATGTGGAATACCGTGAAAAGTGCGAGTTGATACAATTTTACGGCTGCTTCCTTAATAGGGAGCTACTTTTTACGTTAACAAATGTCAACGTCATTTATTTCCTCAAGACTTTAACAAACCGAATAACAAGATGAAAGTGAAAAGGTTGCATGCTTCAAAACTTGTTAACGATACCTACTAATTACAACAAAGTGATACTGGTACTATCTTCGTTGACGCAGTAAAGCCAACATCTCAAGGTTAACGACAATAATTTCAAGAGCGGTGTAACCAAATTTTGCGCAGATATACTAAACCGGTTGTCTAATATTGCTTAAATTTAGTACGATCAGAATATGTATTTGCACAGATTTTGTATCGTCTTAATTTTATCTAACCGTGATAATAGTGAATTTTAAACGATTTCTTTCGTGTTCATAATTTCGTTGTTAAATTAAATCTCGCTGGTTTTAGTGTACACGTTTAAGAAGAAATAGCGATTATGTACATTTTAAAAAATAAATAAACACAACTAATAGTATTGATAGACGATATTTATTACTTTGATTTATAATTTACAATTTATTTTACGAATAATTCATTAGTTACTTAGAAAATACAGCAAGATACTCGAATACACAACCACTTGCAATATTTTCGAAAATCTTTAACAAACTAACGCAACAAACTAAATTATGCAATATTTGAAAAATTTTAAGTAATGCTCTATTAGGTAATGCAACTTGAGGAAATATAAACTAATTTTTTACGAAAATCAATTACTTTTATAATTTCAAATTTATTATTTAATTAAATAATACATCTTTTAATTGAATAAACTAACGCTTTTCTTTGTGTTAAAGACAAAGAACATTCCGAACGAATATTAAAATAGTTGAACTGAGTTATTGACTGAGTCTCGAATGGCAAATATACCATACAAAATATTTTCTGGCTAAGCGATAAACATTTAAATAAATAAGTTAAGATTAACTTACAAAAAAGTGTTAAGTCTTAGTTACGTTGGTTAGTTTTCATTCTCTTCTTTCATTTTTCAATATTTATTTTTATATACACATAGTCATACGCACTCTTGTAAATGCTTAATAAATTATGATTTTGGCAAATTTAACATTAAAAATTGAGACTGTTAATTTTGAATATATTTTTGCTCCAATCTATTGTATATGAAAAAAGTGTACATTTTGCATTTGACTTGTTCGCGTTGAAATACGTTGGAAACAGGTGACTTTTTCTACATTATAAAAAGTCCTTTTAGCAATTTATTAATTATTGAAACGTAATTTTTTTTCATACAATTCATATCTCGCAATTATTTAATAAAAAGTACGTTTAATGGCAGTGGCTCATCTTTATTAGTCACTATCATTTACACGCTTGAACGATAATCGTATGTTTATAACAATATATAAAGTGAATTGTTACATGGAAGAGTTTCACGATTGAAATTCGATATAAATGCTTTGAAATAAAATAATATGAATTTTCAATTAATAATATATTTAAATGAACTACGAGGGATGTGTAATTATGTACAAAATCTTCTTTTTAATTTCTTGCATTTCTTTACTGCTGCAAAGACGAACTCGTCATTCTCTTGGTCGTCGCTCGTCCCGTCGGTATCGCCGTTCAAGAGGAAGATGAAAAATCTGCAAGGCAGCATTCCCTTGAGAATTATCGTCAGAAATTGTGATTCCATTACATGTCATCCTTCGTACTATTCTATGTCTGGCGAACGAGGCGGAACCAAGCATTAATTTAATAATACTGATGAGGTCTTATCGTGGTAATTCTTAAGATTTATTGGAATTTTCGCGTCACGATTGACTGGCATCTAATTCTTTTCAAGAAAAATCGCTTCGTTCACGTTTAACGAGAATTCTTTTTTTACGTTGTACGTACTTTATCCGTTTAATGCTTTATCTTAATATCGATTAAAATTTGATAAAGAATCAATTTGGATGAAGAAACTTTACATTGATATTGATTCTAACGTTATGAGAATATTAATATAAGACTCAAATTATTGCGGTTAAGGTGTATTTAATTTACGTCACGTTATGCTGAAATATATGAAAAATAGAGTAGATTTTCTTAAGCGTTTGCTTAATTATTGAAACTTATTTTAAAATACATTGCGGCTTAAGCGTTTGATCGTATCGGTAGGCAGAGAAACTCCACATTTCGTATTTTCATCGTATAATTGCTCTTTCCGTAACTTAAAAATACAATTATTTTACTGCCGATAAACTACACTCCGTGCCTCAGTGTAACGTGATTTAGTCCTTTGCGCAACAGTCTCGCTGTAATTCGTTATTGAATTAATTCAACTTATTAAAGCTATCGCGACGTACAATCTCT
Organism: Wiebesia pumilae; assembly: GCA_018907045.1. Classification (NCBI taxonomy): domain Eukaryota; kingdom Metazoa; phylum Arthropoda; class Insecta; order Hymenoptera; family Agaonidae; genus Wiebesia; species Wiebesia pumilae. Next base: position 214,686 of record JACCHZ010000139.1, read on the forward strand.
CTTTAGAAAATTCCTTCGGCGCGTATAAAGAGAACGGAATAAAAAAGTAATAATAAAGAGAGAGAGAGAGAGAGAGAGAGAGAGAGAGAGAGAGAAGCAAAAGAAAACATCAGTTGTTTCAGAACTGTATGGTTGTTTCAGAACTGTATGGTGGTTCGTCTTTTCGGGGGTCGGGTGGTTGCCGTTGCGAAACTCGTTTGATTTAATTCACGCGTGCACATCACAGAAGCCCCGAGTCGTACGCGCACGTACACGCGTACATTTGGCATTCCCACTGCGCTCTAAGTTTCCTTTGTGCAGTTATTAATGCGCGCGCGCGCGACCACTTCATTTTTCGTCGGGGCGTCGATGCATAGAAGTTGCGCAGCCCGACAATTTTCTTCCGTCTACCTGCTCAACGCAATCCCGCAGTTCCGTCGCCCGTCGTCCCCGCGTATGCAAATTTCCATGGACGGTTTCCATGGACGGGCCAACCCAGTCAATCGGACGGGGAAATGCCAGGATTGAGGATATGAATTTTGCGAATTCATAGGTTTTGTTTCGTGGTGGAAAAGAAAGTTTTCTTGGGGCGCGTACGATGACGTTAGGGGACGTGCGGTTAATGTAGTGTACGATACAGAAGGAACGTGGAAAATTTAAATGATAGACAAGTACGGAGGGGACATAGAGAGTGTAAGAGAGAGAGAGAGAGAGAGAGAGAGAGAGAGAGAGAGAAAGGGAGGAAGCTTCGCAGCTTGACATCTGCTCCGGTAGGACGAACAATCATCGGAAAAATAATAACTGTTTTTATAAGGGAGGAATACGTTAATATGCTATAACCGACTGTTAAGTATATAACGCGAACGTGACTGCAGGACCGGAGCGATAAGAAAACCACATTTCTTTTTGAACACTACAGGCACAAATGTACTCATTTTCATGAAAGTAAATGTAAATGACTAAAGATCGTTGAAAAAAATTGAAAAAAAGTCTACAAATCTTATTATTTAATGTTTCGAATCGACTTAAGCGAATGTTATTATATTTCAAAAAAATTACCTCATACTCTTAGTATAATTGTTGGAAATTTCACCGAATGTTATACCGAATCTTATTATAAAGGATTAGAATAACGATTGCATCGGTTAAATATACACTTTGTTTTATATATTATAATATAATAACATTGATAATTAGAGAAGACTTTTGAATAGTGGGAAAAGTAGTTTTTCAAATTTATTCGTACAAAGACTTATTTTTTAAGAAACTTATTGGGAAGAAAGTTCGTAAATGTAATTTAGAAGCATGAACGGTAAATATTAATTTAACAAAAGGACTCATTTTAATTCTAACCCAATCGGCTCGACATCTAATTCCAGAATATCTACAATAAATCGTTTAGAAACGATTTAATTGTATTCGTATCGTTGTACGTGCAGAACCTTCTAACGTCGATATTAGCTTTTATATCAGTCTTGAAATTAACGAGCTGAGAGTCACTGGCAACGTTAAAACAGTTTCCTGAAGCAGTCAGTTGTGTTGGTAAGGAAGAGAATTACCGCAAAGGCGCAGATGCCTGGAAGTTTCTACCTTCGCCATCTACGTGCGAACCGTTCAAATTCATTGATGCAGTGTCGATAAAACGAAGTCTTTGCTAATAGATTTTTTCAAAATTTATAATTAAGACCTAAGACAATTAACATAACATTTTTGTTACAAATTAGGTAAACATTATTTAACAATAGCTAGTGATTTATTTTAAAATAATATTTTACGTAAATGTTTCACTTGAAATATTTAACTGTTGTTATACCTATCTTTTATTTTGTGAATTTTATTAACTTTTTGTCGAATACAGATACGAAAGTGTACTATGTATTTTCTTCAATTTTTTTGAAAAATTTTTATAAAAACGAATATTTAACAATATCAGATAGTTTTCATAAATACCCGAAGTTAATTAAGTTTTTAATCACTAATTGCTTGTTAATTTATATAATGCAAACTATTTATTCACGAAGATTATAGATTTAGATACGAAATAAAGCGAACATATTACCAGTAATTTTATTAAAATAAAGTTTAAAAATTTATTGTAAATTTGATGAAAACTTTTTAAATTATATGTATATTCACATATAAACATTCCTCTAACTTCAAACAAAAGTATCAGACATTTTAAATTATTGTTTAAAATATTATTAAAAGAAATCTACAAACTTTCACGTTGGTAATAATAATTATAGAATCATTTTTACATAATCACATATAATTAAATGAATTGGCGAGAATATTTAATATTTATGTGAGACATGATTTTGAAACTAAGAGCATGTAGTATTATTTAATGCTTATTTAAATAAAAAAATTATTACAAATATTTATATAGAAACATTTTCTTTTACATATAAACTATAATATTGAAAGTTTATTACGATAAATTTTACTCCTGCCTTACTTAAAATTAATAATTAATGTTTTATTATGAAAAATAGGGACTAAATATACAATATAAACGAATGTTATATAAAGTTTATAAAATATGATTTTTCATTTAAGTAAAATGAAATAAATTATATGTATTTTATAATATTCAATAAATATTCTATGTTTTAAAAGTATCGATACATTAAAAATATTGTTTTTTATATATTTTTCGAACTTGTTATCCAACCTTTAAATTAATAATATATATATTATTATTTTTCCATTAAAAATGTCGTTTCATCGATTGCAAAATTAATTAAAATTTCAAGATGTCTATATTAATACAAGAAATTGTAAGTACATTATTTAGGAATCAAATCTTTTAATTGTAAGAGAAAAAGTTTGAAAGTATAAGTAATTTTTTAAATTTTCGATAATCGAAAATGATACTTTTACTTATAATTATTAAAAATTAGTTTTCCTGAATAGATACGTTTATAATTTTCAGATAAATTTAGTCAGTATTATTTATTAAGCGAGAGTTATAATTTTAGTTGACTTTTAATTTAACGAATAATATGAAATTTATTCAATTGCACTTAGAACACTCGTAGGATAATGAAATCTATTCCTTGAGAATCTTTTGTATATTTTAGAAAGAAATAAAGTCTTCATAAAAAATGAACAAAATTTTTTATATTTTTCCAGAATGAACATCATATCTATAATATGTAGATGATCCTTATATATAATAGCTTAATCCTTATTCAACGATATATTTTATTCAATCGTACTTATTAAAATGCTTGTTTTAATTTGAGATATTTTAGGAATAAAAGCTTTAATGCAACAATGTGCTTTAACGCATTGAATTTTCTTATAATTTTCCATCGTACTACTACAAAACCAATTTATTATATTTTGTAAGTTAAATTAATAATTGTAAGTTCGTATTTTCTTTTTCTCCTAATCGATTATATAAAAAAAAGAAACTTACCGAAAAGAAGACAAGTGCTATAACCGTAGCAGTTTATCGATGATTAAAAAACATCAACGCGGTTAATATTATTCGTACACGGGGCATTTGTTCTCTTTCAAGTCGGAAAAAATATTTGCATTCATATGCATATATATATATATATATATATATATATTGATAGATTTGAAAATACACATATCCTAGTGTAGTATTCATTGGGGTTAGATTTCCAATAGCACAATTCAATACTCAATAATAGCTGATATCGAACCTGTCCCTCACAGCAGGTAGTCAACACACGCGCAGGTCTCGTCTTCATACAGGTAGTATGACAGACCCTCAAACAGTCAATTGAGATCTCACCTTTTCTTTTATTTATGAAAGCCATTGACTTTTTAACCGTAAAAGAAGCAGGGATAGTGTAAGCATTTATCCCTCGAAAATATCTTTAGTAGTACCTTAAGATAATATATAAATAAACATGTATACAGTTAATGTAAATATGTAATACATTATGTAATTATGTACATATATAATTGACTCGAAAGTTATTTTCATTTATTTACTTGTCAATTTTGAAACATCAGTTAATTAATAAGCAAATATTTAATGTTAACAATATTTACATAAGTTATATGAATTTACGATTATTTCATGATTGTTGCTGAAAACACTTTGCTATTATCAAAAAGTTCACAAGAAGAGGCTTGAAAACATACTCCATTCTAAGAGACTTTTTTTCAAATTTTAATCAACAATATTATACACAACTACTACAATAAATATAAACTAAAATCTATTTAATTTCAAAGTATTTGTTATATAATCAAGGCTTCCAAATAAATTCTTTATAATAAAAACTTCTTATAATATTTAGTTTCCATATATATATATATATATATATATATATATATATATATATGTATTATATTACATATTATATTATTTGTTGCATAAAATATATTTATAATATGTTCTTCGTGATAAAAAATAAAAAAATTGAATTCTCAATGAAAACGCCTTATATCAATATAATTATTGACTGTTTGTGTTTTATGTTAATGATATCTTTACAAGAATAGTTGATTTCTAAAATTGCTTTTTAAGTACGTTATGATTTAAAATTTTCACGACAAATAGATTATTTAAATAAAAAATTAAATTAATATTCAGTTTAAGGATAAAATAAGAAAAAATTTGTTCAAGTCGATAGTCTGCGAAAAAGATATTTTTGTATAAACGTTGTAGAATAAATTCTTTTATTTTAATGGGAGAGGCTTTAAGAGAAAATATCTACACATGATCCATTGCCAATTGCTAGATTTAATATGGCTAGTTATTGGCGATGTTCGTCGATTAATTTGTCTTTGCAGAAACGATCGCAAAGCGAATTAATAGAGAGAAAGAGAGCGAGCGAGAGGAAGTGAGGGGTTGAGCGAGCGAGTGCGGTAAGAGAGAGGAGAAGAGGAGGGAGAGAGAAAATGAGAAACAGGAAAGAAGAGAGAAGAGAGCACAGAAACCGGGCGCCATTGCTAAAAGTTAGAAAAAAAGCAGACCCGCACGAGGGTTACACCCCCTACCCAGTAGACGAAGCCACCCCTACTTAAATTTTATTGGAATATAACCCGACTGAGACGCATAACGGTTGGACTCGGAGTAAAAAAAATCCAGGCGCTCCGGTATTTCCGAGGGGCCTATTAATTTTTAATTGGAAAGATTTTTAATTCAATTGCACTTTACTAGTTTCGAGAGCAAATACTTTCACATTGCCCTGCGCTAATTAAATTTTACACATGAGCGGTGATTACGATTCAGTGAATTTTCTACGATTCAATTTTGTTGTGCTGAAATTTTTATAAATTTTATGGCTACCATAATAACTCAACTTTGTTTTTAAATCTGAAAATTTCACTGAAAAATCAATACGTAGAAAATGCGTTAGATATCTCTTTAATGTAATGACAATTAATATTTTTAATAAATTTAATACTGTTGGATGTTTTCTTGGGTTGTTTCAAAATAAAAATTTACATATAAAACTAATTTCGTTACTTAAAAATTAATTTTACTAAGTCACAAGCAAAACTTTCCTGAATCTTCGGGATTTTTCTTTGCTTTTCCACGAACGCACTTAAACGATTCTACGGTATTAAAAAACACCAACGCAATAATTTTATATAATACAGGCACAATAATCTAATTAGAGAAGTTTAAATATTAGATTATTTTGTTGTTAGTTACGTAATTTGAGTAATTTGAGAGTAATGATAAATAGTCGAAAATAATTTCGGATACTAACTCCATATGTATTACCTTCGATATTTTATTTTTATGAGCACTTACATTAAGGAACGCGTGAGACAGTTTCATTAAAAAATTAATAAAAATAATTTAATACAATTACCATAACGTTCTAAAACTGATATATAAGATATTTCAGATATCATTTCTCGATAATGAAAGCAATCGTAAAAAGCGTTTTTTAATATAGAAGGTTTTTCGCATGAATAGAATTTTAAATCTTCAAAGCTGTAGATAGTTATGGCTGTCACGATATGAATTTTTACAATCATAAAATGATCGTGTGAAAAAATTTACAGAAGAATAAATATTACGAGTGCGTATATTTTAAATATTTCTTTCTTTCTTTCTTCGGTTTTATCCTGGATATAAATCAACTGAAAAAGCATCAAATATTTACACAAGAAGAAATTCCAGAAAAATAAAAAAGCTAAAACCTTTTTTCTAAATATAATTGTATTTTTTAATTTCTGAATTATTGCCCCTTATTGCGTAAACATTATTTACACACGTAGTCTTAAAATTGTACGATACAAATATAAACGTATAAAATATTATAAATGGCTGATTGCTATTTTTAAAAGTACATGTAACAAGGTGAGAATGCAACGTGAAAATTAAAATCATGCGCAAATTTATCATGAGTGAATTAATATAAAAGAAGTTAATAGAATTACTGTATGAAAACAGGTTCAGACTCATAAGACTAATAATAAAATCAAAGACGTCGTTGGTTATTTTCCTCTGACCCCAATCTTCATCTTGTTTTATTTTAAATCACTTAAAAATTTATGTAAACATTTCTTAATAATATTTCAATTATTGTTGTTTGACAATATTTTTCTTAAATATTTTGTTCATGATAATGAATATGTCAAAATATGATACCATAAGTAAATTGAAACAGTTAAACAAAACAACTATTTTGAGTTACTAATTAGATTATTAAGATTTGCAGCAGATCAAGCATTTTAATCACATGTTAAATTATAACACATTTGAATTTAAGTAGTATAGACATAGTTAATGTTGCAATATAAGTATTATTAAATCTACTCCACTTGTACTTATATATCTTTGCCTTAAAATTAGTTTAATTACCGTTGAATAATGTATACACATATAGATACATATTTATGATTAATTTTCGTCAATGTTTCATTATCCAAACATAAGAAAATTCTTAAGAAGATTCTTGCATCGAGACTGTACATAAAAATTTTTTCTATTTTACGATTCAATTTTATTTTTCATTGTTTTAAACAATAAGATATAATATAGTTAATGTTACAAAAATTATAATGATTCTTTGGAAAACATTAAACTTATAATACTAGAGAATGACTTAATAATTTCCAATTTAATATATTTTTTTATTTTATATGAATTTATGTATATTCTTAAGATATGTGTATATGTTACATAGGAATATTTTTTGTAAAATAAAAAAGGAATCGAATTCTTTATTCAACCAAATGAAACATTTGATTTAATGTCTATAATAATAATTATAAATTATCATTACAATGTTCCTTATTAAATTAAGAAATATACAACATCAAGAAATACAAACATTTTTATTTCCATTTATTTATATCTAGCAGTAGTTTGACTGTGTTAAATATATTTTTACGATTTTTTAAATTATAGAAATATATCTTCAAGAAATTTTATAATATAATAATTTTTAACGCTAGATTTGTTCTACAACCGTGTTTTGTAAAATTTATATTTCTATTCGTATAACAATAAAGCGAATGATAACACTTAACTACTACAAATCACGTACAAATATAGTAAAAGTCAATTAGAAATTTATTGCATTCTGGAACATTGACGTATATTGATAAGATACGTGGCTCATCTAGATTTTTATTATACGATAAGGAAACAACGTGATCTAGTTTCGAAATTAATAAAGATCGCAGTATTCTTGTAAAGTTCTTAACAGGGAAGAGCTAAAGTGCTTCAGTGAACAAGCAATAAATTTATCTGGTTTCGGAATTCTAATATAGTAGACAAGGATTGTGTATTACGTAAAAATATTACTAATACGAAAAAATATTAAACTTGACTTTTGTTCATTAATTACTGTTTTTTTGTTAAATTTTTTAATTTCACTTACATGATTACTATACTAGTAAAACCTGCTGTAATGTAATAATGGTACTTAAGATTAATGTCAGATAGGGTTCAAATAACTCGCCATCATTTACAAAGCATATACAGCAGATATACTTAAAAAATTTAGCGTTGACTCATTCTATATTCTAAGTATATACCTACCATCATTAAGCCACTGTAAAGCTGCTAAATCATACGTTATCTATACTCTCGTATAAATCATGTAATAATAATAAGAGAAACTATAATTTTGAATTATGGCTTTTTCTGCCTTTATAAATCGAAATAGTTATTTTAAATTCATAAAAGTGTTTAATAAAAGTTTTTATGTTTTTTAATACGAAATTAATAATTAGCATTAATTGAGTATAAAACTAAAAAAATTCAAACAAACGTGATCTGTAATAAATTTCTATTCTGAATTAGAATAAAATTTAAAAAACGAATAGAAATATACAATATTAATTTTACTCGTTAAGTTACTCGTTGAACGTACTACACTATTGCTTGATTAATAATTATTTTAATGATTGAACATTTTCATTTTTTTAGAATTAATTTTAATGCAGCCTTACAACAAGTTGAATTTTTATCGAATAAGTGTCTTTACTAATTTATAATTTATTTTTTTCTAATGAATTCGTCAGATATAATAAAAAAACGTTGAAGTATACTTTCAAAGCAAACCTTACCAAAGCGAAAAAAATCTTTGTTTGAGCAAATTGAATTTTGTATATTATATATATATATATATATATATACCACCTATAACAAAGAACTGTAATAAAATTTTGTTTAACCGCATTTGTTCAGTTAATTATATGCTACTTATTATAAATAAAAATTAAAAGAACATTATATACATAGATTATTGTTTATATCAAAACATTATTATTTGGAAAATGATACAATAGTATTGTATCAATAGCGTGAGATTAGTACAGAAAGAATAGTGAAGAAATAATTGTTTCAGCTATAGTAATTTAAGATAAATTGTATTTTTAGTTAGTAACATAAAAATAGATCGCATGCTGATGTATGAAAACGTATTTGCATTACTATGGTTTTGTTAAAGGGAAATTAAAATCGAAGACAATGGAGAATTGAAGATAATATAAGTTGACATAAATTTTGAGCGCTGACTTTTTATCACGTGGAAATTCTTTTTAAGTTTGTTAATAATCCGTGTTAAGTTTGGCCAATACACAAAACACGTTAATACTTTCTAAATCTTCCTGACACTTTTCTCATCGTACGAAAGTGTAAAAGTAAAAGTAACAATATAAGTAAAAATGCACGCGGGTGGTTTCTCAACTTTTAAGTATGATACCAACGGCGAAGTCACTCCTTCTATTGAGTGTAAGTGAAAAGAGGCATTCATCCGAGAATTAATTTTCAGCATCTCGTCAGTTTGCATTTTACGCGCTGCAAAAATGCTCTACCTTAAGTACAAAGTATAAAATATTCCTCGACTATTGCGGTTCATCATTTCAGTTAGGGTGAAAATTTATTTGGCATCTTTTTCTCTTTCTTGCTCCCTCACACGTGCTTCACTGTACGTGGGGAGCATTTCTGAAGGAGAGGAAGCGTTGGTAGCGCGAGAAAGTAGGAAGGAGGGAAATCGCTCGAGCGCAATAAGTCAAATCTTGTTTGCGAGCCGCAGTGCAGTACTCGCTACCTTAGCTCCAGCAGCTCCAGCAGCTTCAGCAGCTCAAGCAGCTCAAGCAGCTCAAGCAAGTTTTCGGCTTTTTCCCGCGAGGAAACCGGCTTGAGCTTGAGCTCTTCCTCGGAAAAGGAAGAGAAAATACCAGGGAAGAACCCTCTTTCTTTCCGTCTCTCTCACCCATTCGCTCCGATGCTGGCGTCGAGAAGGACCTTCCTCATCGACCGTATAATTAAAGCGGGTGCTGATTAAAAAAGTTGCCAGGGCCATAAGATCATTACGGGCGATGCCGGAGTTGCGCGGGGCGTTCGGATAAGGTACTACCCCCTCGGCGACGACCAAGACTACGAGCTGCGACGACGAGCTGCGACGACACGCTGCGACGACGAGGGCTAGGCGCGACTCTACGCGACGCGATATCCCAGACAAGAAGTGCCTCGTGCCTCCCCTCGACAAAATATACAGGCGTAATCCGGTTCTCCTTCCCCCTCCTTCTCGCACTTCTTCTCTTCATTGCAGTAATAGTGCCAGTAACAACCTTCCCCTTTACGCACACACGCATTCCTTCTCTTTATCCAAAAGGCGCTTCTTGCCCTTTCCATCTTTGTTACCATCCCGATCCCTCTACTTCTCTCTGTCTATGCTTCTTTCTTCCTTCTTTTCTTTCTTTCCCTCCTTCTTCCTTTCAATCTTTCTTCTTTTACTTTTCGTCTTTCTCGCTGCAATAATTATTCCAACGCAATCTATTGTTGCTAGCCCGTCTTGCGGAAATTTGAGACGAGCCAGAAAATAAAATGATCGCAAACGAGGGAGAGAGAGAGAGAGAGAGAGAGAGAGAGAGAGCGAATGAAAGTGAATGACGGTAAAGGGGGATATTTCGTTTTGCCAACCGAGAGAAGAAAAAAGTTCGAGGATTCGCGTACAAACGAGCCAAGTGGGCTTAGGAGGTTTTCTCTCTCTTCTTTTTCCCTCTCCTTTTTTTTTATTTAAATCATTAAGGAAATCTTTTGTTCTGCAACCTGATTATTTATCCTTTCCTCAAACTCCGTGGCTGTGCTCTTATCTACTTTTTTTCACTTCTTCGCTAAAAGACAATTAAATAATTGATTATCCATTGCATAAAAGAAAATATTTCACAATTGTAGAGAATTTATTATTGTTACCGTTATGAATAACCAATGTTGCAATGTAAGAATCTTCGTTTACTTTCGATAAATTTTTCTTTTATCAGTCCAATGAAGACACGTTCGTAATTGGCGAACGGATATATTCTATTTTTAAAAATTTCTTTTAAATATCAATTTTTATTGTAGATGAAAAACAACATTCGCTTAAACAAATATTTCAGTATTTAGATTTCAATAAATATTTCTTAATGTTTCTTTTTTTAAGTATATTTTCAAATTCGTTTGAATAATTTTCAAACGATAATATTCATGTAAAGGACATCAAACAAATTATAGCTACAAGAAAATAAGAAAATTTGAATTAGAAATTTCAAATCGTGCACTAAATTTTGAAACTACTTTTGTTCTTAAATCGAACTTTCATATTTATAATGATTAATAATTTGTTTTAACTATAAAGAGATTCATTTTTCCATCGGTGGTCGATACCTTTTTCATTGGTGTGATGCGCGTTTTCCGAAAGCCAACGAATCGATGTACATGATTAAATTAACCCCTTCCCTTGAAAAAGAGTTGAATTTTCTAAACAATAAATACGAATAATTGCAACTTTATAAAAATAAGAATTAATTATTACGTAACTAAGCCGTGCGTGTACTTTTCAATAATCCAAGCATGTTTAGTTAATAGGTTAATCGCATAAAGCTCTTGAATACCGTATCAAAAAATAATAAGTTCACATAACACTTTAATAATCTATTTTATCACCATCAACATGTACAGAATTAAAAAGTACATTATAATACCGCCATCAAATGTATAACTAGAGATTATCATAATTCCATTGCGAAACTTGAATGGAAAACTGAGAAAAGTTATTACTCGGATCTGCATCCCTTAACGATTAAAATTTTCTCAATTTTAGAAAACTCGTGTTCGAGTATCCATCTTGCTTCTCTCTCTCTCTCTCTCTCTCTCTCTCTCTTACGTACTATATCGCTTTCCCAGCATGAATTTTGCATCACTCATTCCCTGTACGAGGCGAAACGCCATTAAAACGAGGATCGGTCCTGCTGACTTATACAGTGTCTGGGTGAAGGAAAAAATCTACTAAGAAGATCTGTGCAATGAAGAAATAAGATACTCCTTACACCAAACACTCCTTACTTTTGCATCGGAAAATTGTGTTATAAGAAAGTTAAAACGATGAAGCTTCCTAATTTTGTGAACGATGGTTGCACGGCAATTTTCTTATGTGGACAAGTATTTTGAAAGTTTGACAAGTATCTATTAAATAACAGTTATCTTTTGTTCTGATAAAGTAAAATTATAATTCTTAATTTAACTTTAATTTAATAAAAAATAGTACGCAGAAATTGAGAGCTATTATTATTAGAGAAATATTATTTTCTGTGGTGAAAAATAAAATTCAAAAATACTGCTTCATAGTATTTTAATGGAAACATTCATTAAAAATTGAAGTAGGAATTATAGCAGATAAAAGTTAAAAATGTCGCTTATATTTTATAAACTTTAAATGTCACGAGATTTAAAATTCCTATATATATGTAAATCATTGTACGATACTTTAAAAATGGTAAAAGTAGTCGTTTCTACACTTAAAGCAATACGCACATTTTTAAAAAGAACAATTAAACAAAACTTTGTTAAGAAAAACTTTTTTTTAAAGAATAAAAATTTATCACCCGTGAAAGTTATTTCAAAAGGCAGCCTTTCAATTTATTGCTTGACATATTTATGGCTCTTTTGATATTACAAAATATGAAATTGATTTTAAGAAAATTGAATTTTTAGTAAAAAAACTTAATTATTTTCAACCTGAGGTATCCTCTTAGCTTTGTATGCTTTATTATTTTTTTATTGCGAAATAATATTTATGTCTCTGTTAGGAATTAATAAATATTTTTTTAATTTTCAATAATACAGTTCAAATAATCGCATAAAAATATTTTGTAATTTAAAATATATTGATGTAACGAATTTTTTATAGAATTTTATAACACTATGACTTTTTTTATAAAAGTCGGCTGATTAAAATTCATGGAAGTTCACAAAAATATTTCACGTTTAAATTTTCTTTTGAAAGTAAAGTTTGCTTTAAAAGGGTTTTTTTTAATTTTTGATTAAGACTAACGTCAAACGATATATTGAATTATAACACAATTTTAAATATTAACGTTACATTATTTGTATATAATATAAAATACGCATGCGTTCTAAGAAATCGCTTACTTCGAGCATTATTTTGTAAAATATTTTATACTTAAATATTATAGTAATATACAGCGTGATGTAGTATGATATACACACGTAAGATATAGTTTTAGCGCGTCGGATTATGATGATTGACCACAACGATTTTTTCATTAGGCTGTACTTTGAAAGTAATGATATTCTTTAAAGTTTTTTAACTGCTTAAATTCTATTGAAAATTACTTTTTAACAAACGTTGTCTATGCGATTTATAATTGTATTTACTGGCACATGTGAATAATTATAATATTTGATCCACCGTTGTAAAGTGCAAGTACTATAGTAATAATACCATGAGAATTAAATTTTTGAAGAATCTTTAAAGATTTTGTTAAAGAATCCTTAGCAATTATGGTATATTGAATATAAACACAATATTAAAAACAGAGGAACTGATGATAATTCATCTTCAATATGTGTAATAAGTAAATTTTAGTAAATATGAAAACTTCTCAAGTAACATAAGTGACAAATACAGTTGACAAACGCTATTACATCGAACTCTAATTTTGAGTATTTATCGAATCGTAACCATCGATATTACTTGACAAAAAAGGAAAAAGAACGGAACCTTTGAAAGTTTGGCCTCTCGCGCCTGGATGGTCAACATTATAAACCCCGATTTCATGAATTCTCTCGGTCTCCTCCTACATCGGCGCCCGACGGCGCTGTCAAATTGTAAGTCCATATTTTTATTTGTCCGCTTCATCGTATTGCGTCCCTTAACCATCGCGGTGAAGCCAACTTGCGAGACTTTCTTAAAATTCAATATTGGCCCGCGGCGACCCTTCGCCATCTTCGTCCTGGAGCGAACACGATGTAGCGCGTAGCAACGCCGCGACTCCGGAGGACGATCTCACGGGAAGAGGAAAAGTTCGCGGATGAAAGTCGCGAGCGAAGTAGCCGACCTGCGCCGAAAAAGGGAAAGAGCGAGGGATGCCGTAAGAAGAAGGGCTGTTCACGGGAGAGTAAAGAATTATTTAAAAAGGATTGCGACGAAGCTGAAAGAATGAGACGGGCATAAATGAAATGCGCACTGAGAAGCAATGAAAGTAAGATGATAAGGAGAGAGGGAGAGAAGTTAAAAGAAAATTATGTAACGTTCAGGAAAGTCGAGTCGCTACGCGCCGAGAAGAGATAAAGAAAGAGTTCGCTGCGTCTCAGAATTTCTGAACGGAGAGAGAGCGAGAGAGTTCTAAGTTTTGCTAGGTGTTCCGTTGAGGCGGGGGCAGGAGTATCCGCCATCCATCCCTTCTCTCTCTTCTTCTCTTTCTCTATAAAGTCGGCTGCTGCGGAACCACCCTTCGCTCTGATGGCGACGCGGGGGTTGCGTGTGCGCGCGCGAGAGAGAGAGAGAGGGAGAAAAAGCACAGCCACCGTTACCATGGCGATTCTTTTGCTTGACAGGTGGCGAGCCTGCTACGGAGAGCGAGGAGTCGGCAACGCGAACCAATCGCGCACGGCGAAAAAATATTCAATCACGTGTCAAGGACTCGAGGGGGTTGGCGGCAGCGTCGGCGGCACTGGATAGCGTGGGGGCGGCATAAGGGGGAAAAGCGAGTTGGGACCGAGGAGAAAGCGAGCACAAGGGATGGCGGCGACCGTTCGCTCCCTCTTGTTTTCTTTTTCTCCTTCTGATGTACGCTACACGGCATCGGTGGCTCTACTCTGCACAGTCGAAGGGGGTGAAAGGCTCCAAGGTCCGGCCCCCGCCTACTCTCTCGCTCTCTATCTCGCTCTCTATCTTTATCCACTCTTCGCAAGTTTACGTCGTGCCGGCGGAGAGACCCACTCGATGCGGGAATAATAAAATGCCCGGGATTACATATTCAAAATCAATGGCCGAACAAAGGGGGTGGCTCCCGAAAAGTGACTGAAAGAAAAAGAGAAGAAAAAGAGAAAGGTAGAAGAAAAATTCCCCGAACGTCCGACATTTTACCCAGAGATTGCTGCTTGGCTTCTCTTTTCTTATAATTTTCTCTACACTTTCTTCTTATTTATCTCTATTTATTCGGAATTTCTTTTTTCAAGATTTTTTTGTTTCTTTATCGAATTTTATATTACCTGAATTTCCTTATTTAGTATAAACATCATTTAATACCTATGTAAATGTATACTCTTAATTTGTACTAATAGTATTTAAAGATGCAATGATAGAATTAAAAATTCCTTTTCTGGCGTTTGATTTTTATTTAGCGTACTACCTAGGAATTTTAACGCGAAACATGTTGGAGTTATAAATTACTTATTAATATACGCACACTCGAAAACACCCGCTAAGTTCTTCATTATCAGATAACAAGAAAATTAACGAGCAAGCTCATTACGAGATAATGAAACTAACATTCGGTAGTAGGTTTCCAGAATTTATATTCTTTTTTACCACTTAAAGCTGCTCTCTTTTTTGGTATTTTTTTTAGTATTTATAATTTGTAAAAATTCAAAATAAAATATTTGAAATTAAGTTTATATTATATACGGAATGTTGAAACGTACATATTGAATAAATTTTTCAATTTATTATCTGTGCAAGAAATATAATATTACCAAATGTATATAATTAGAACGTAACAGTTTATCAATTAAATCGTACTTTTACGATTGCCTATGCGAGCATCATCGTCATTAATAATATGACATTTTTGGTTGAACTAACACGACAATTTGCACGTAAACCTTTCATTCGGAAACGCATTCGAGCTTTTCAGAGTTATTAATATTTGTTCAATTGTAACTAGCGATTTCTTTCGGATAAATAGCAATGCCTTTTTAAGAGCCATTTAGTATAGTTGTGCACGTACTCTATAGAACGTTTTTTTTGGAAACGCAAAAAAAAAACAAAAAAAAAAAAAAAAAAAATCTAGAGAAAAAAGCAAAGAAGAAAAAAGCGTGTAATCCTATGACTCGCCATGGGTTCATTAATCACAGGCTGCTTAATAATGATGTAAACCCTCTTTCCTCGAAGAGGCATTTTCAATTATTAGCCGTTTAGAGTCGTTTGTTATACAAGCAATTTAACGAGAATGACTTGCCCTGCGCACTGGTGCGGGCAGCTCATTCCTGGCGAGGGGTCGGGAGGAGAAAAAAAAAGCGCCGACTTGCTTTTAAAGTATCACGGAGAATCAGGCGGGATAATTTCACAGACAATCGACCAAGAAACGCCCGGAGATAGTTTGCGCGAGTTAATCAGGAGTCTAATTGACTGCGCGGACAACGAGATTAATGGTCGTCGTTCGACTATTCGCGTTTTCTCGTGGCCGCGATTCCGTGCTGTTATCGAACGCGGCGAGGGAAAATCTCCCGCGGGTTTATACAAAAAAATATCCACTCGGAAAGGGCGCGCGCGTATTAAGCTCCAGAGCTGGAGGAGACTTGGAAGAGATCTTGACGTTCCGATAAATGGAGGAAAATTGAATTTTCATCGGAGGAATGCCGTCGCGCGACCTCGTATAATTGAGGATTTTATGTTTCTATCCGTCGCGATCGTATTCCACAGTGGGACGTCTACCCTGCTTTTTCTCTTTCTATTGACGAAGGACGAAAGTTTATTCGAGCCGCGAGATACGGAATATTCCAACGCGGTCGTACAAAAACCATTTTAATTCGGTGTAAATTTCACGCATCGGAGAATTAATATTGAACGGAATCGAGGAAATACTCACTTTTTATGAAATTTAACTTATATCCGAATAATGCTTAAACATAAATTAATATCGATGGTTTTAAAACCAGTTTAAGTCTAAATTACAGCAACTTAAGAAATTAGATTTTTATTACCTCTGTGAGTAAGCACTTTAAACGTTTTACTCTTTGCCTCTTGAGAAGTCACGTTAATTAATATCTACGTTTATCAAATGTTATACGAAGCCCTTTACACGTGGAGAGTAATAAAAATATGTTTCTCATACTTCAATGACAATATTTTATTGCTTATATTTGGATATAAAAGACTTTGATTTTACAGGTTTGGGCACAAATTTTTATCGATTATTTTTAAGTATACGTATGTATTTTATATCGAAGTAGCAAAGCTTTAATGCATAATACTGAATAAAATAATTTATAAGTTAAGACTACGGTATAATTTCCGTAGCAGCTTCACATATTTAGACTAGTGATCGTTGTCAATATTTACATTATATCACGCAGCCCCTGTATCTTACATTTTCATTCTCCCCTGTATACTTCCAGACCGAAGTCTTTCATCCTTACAGTCTATTATTATGCAGCAACTTGAATCAACGTTACTAATTAATATACGTTAAATCCAGGAACGGAAAAAGCACCAGTTTTGAAAAAACACGATGGAAAAGAACGTACCGCGTATACGAGTAAAATGTAAGCAAGATGGATATTCGGATGGCCGGCCGATTTAAAACTGGCCCCTTGTATTTTGCATGACGAACGAAAGGGTTACCCTTTCGTAGTCGCTCATACGTGGAGGGGACGAGAGAACAACGTGGACTTGGTCCGGCATAAGATTTTTGCGCGCCCCAATCCGTACACGTCCTTCAGAAAGGCGCTCATTGGATGAGTGCAACCGTCTCTCTTTAGCACTCGTAATTACAAATATCGCTTCAACATATTCTAAGCTGTGCAGAAACTTAGGAATTCTACCAGAAGAATCGGCAGTTCTTTCAGGCTCACTAATAATAGAACTCAAACTTATCGATTCATTTTTGTCGCAGAAGCGCAAGAATATGCTACGTCAAAATTATATTTTAAAAACGTACGTCGGGTTAACTCATCATTCGACTAAATATCAAGATTAATTTTTTATTGAAATATTCTTTATCCATAAGACTACTGTTATAATGTTGACTTAAGGTTTCTTTGTTGACCCTAAGTCCTGTTTCATCTCGTAGTATATTTACAGTATTCAGTTACCATAGTTATACATTTGCATGCGATTGCAGGAAGTATGTTATAGCTTAGATGTAACTTGTTGATCACGTTTTAATTATTGAAAAGCTTTTTGAGACCCTTATGGTATACAAAATGAATGTTACCAATAGAATAATGATTTGACAATTTTTTCCTAATTATTAATGTCCTTTAATACTTCATAATAAGTAAAGTAATTATAATTAAGGGAGTACAATGTTTTGTAGAACATATTTATGCGTAAGAAAACTATATCAAAAAAATATTTTAACCGATATAATTCAAATTTGCCAAAGTTTGTAATAATTTTCAACATCGCATTACGTTGCGTTACATCTGATTCATAAACGCAACTTCATATAGTTTTAATATTATTTCTTCTGTTATAAAACGAACATGTAGTGACAGAAGCAACAAAAATATTCTTTGTACGAAGTAGAAAAATGTAATAGATACATTTGATAAATAATATTTAAAAAAATTTTTCGTAATTAGTTCTTGTATTTGCTTAATAAATTTTTTTCTTTTCGTATTTTACTTTGTTAGATGTATTTGCGCCATTGTAATCTCGAGTAACTGTTTTACTATCTTTATAATTTATAGGTTTTCGATAATGAAGCCATTTCGACGTAATGGCGAAGTCTCTCCGCCCCTTCGTTTCTTTTTAACGAACTAGGAAGCTAAAAATCTTAAAAAAGAAAAAGTACACTTCATTTTTCTAATTATATACATGGATATTTTTATCGTATTAAGTATTTTTATTAAAATTATCTCAACCAAAAATAATTACATAAATAAAATAATCTAGAGGCTGAAGTAAGAATATCATTATTCGCATTATGTTAATCTATTTATTTATTGTAATGCATCTCAAACCCATTAACTGCAATGTATACATTGCAATTAATTTTTTTTTTAAATACTAGAGAAAATGTAAAGCGTAAATTTATTACAGCCTAATGGATAACAGTTAACTTATATTTATATGATATTATTTAAGAGTGATATTTATTCAATATCATTTGAAAATTTTATTTGTCCAGTTGTCGAAAATATTTTATTTTTACCAACCGAAAGATAAAATGTACAGATAATTACAGATCTTTTTACATTCTTTGAGATAGATTCTGAGTTGGTCTGATCGATCTTCTTTCACTTTCGTCTTCCACCTCATATTCAGATACTCATTGAGTGCTTAATTTTAAATGTAATTTTAATGTTACATAAATGTAAAGATAACTTGTATCAAAGAATTTTCTTTAGAAGACATCTTTCAGATAAAATTAATTTTCGCTTTTAATCAAGTTAAACGTCAAAGGAAAATATTTTATAACTTAACACAATGCATTACGTACAGCACTTGCTTTAATTATTTATTTCATTAGGCGAGTAGGTTCAAAATATAATTTCTTTTAAAAGGAATTAAATAGATTTTATATTAAGTCAGACATCAGTACTAGTTATAAGTAATCAATTACATTATAAGCGATAACAAACTTATTCTAACTTCTCTTTTTTTAATATTTAGCGCAACAGTACAATACGTGATTAATAAATACGCATAAGTTCTTATTACTGAAAAAATTCACGTACTTAATTAACGAAAAAATTTACAAAATATTGTCTTTATTTAAATTTATTATTGAAGTTGAACGGAATAATAATAAAGCATCACCATCGTTCATTTAGTCCTTTTTTAAAGTAAATACTACATGAAATAAAATTCTTTGAAGTTGTTTTTCTAAAAACAATTCCGCTAAAATAATTAGATTTATTTACGTTCTTTGAATGCACATTCCGGATAAAATGCATAAATAATTAAAACATTATTTCGAATATTGCTTATTAAGAACTTTGTTGGGAAAGCAGAAATTTCACTCAGCGATGAAATCGTGACATTCGAATGAATATTTTTATCGTTTGACTCAACCTATTTTAATGGCTGACCGCCAAAAATCCAAAAAATAAAAAAAAAACGTGTATTGTAAGAGAATGTTCAGGACGTAAAGAGCTTTAGTCTGAGAATGAAAATGCTTATAATTGGCGCGCGATATGTCTTCTCGAGTCTTCTTCGCTTACAATAATTCGAATGAACATTTCTTCGAAAACGGATTCCCCGGAGCTTTTAGCTGTATTAGCTGGTTTGGCTAGTATGTAATGTCCTCCCGTCCGATCGTGTAAAACAGGCGCGACACGCAAGGTAGTATTGGCTGGCCTTGATTCTTGCAATCGCAGCGGTCGTCAGAAAGGAAGGAAATCCCAACGGCGACGAGTTCGACGAAATGTCATTGTCATGGCCGAGGAACGCGCGAGGTACGCGAGGTCGCGTTCGTTGGCAAGCGCGTCGAGGGAAAGCTGTGGCCAAGGTCACGGAGATGATCCGAGGCCGGAGTGGGCCAATAGACAAAAGCCAAAAAAGTGCTCTGCCCCGGGGCAGCTGAAATTACCGAAGGGTGGCTCAAAACCAAGAGGGACACGCCGTGCTTAATAAGCGAGAGAGCATCCGGGGTGCGGTCCAGCCGTCATTGTTTCACGGACGTATCGGCAAACGGTCGGCACGCGCGGCCGCGGAAAGGGTTAAGGGCTTAAGGCTCCGAGGGTTCGCGGGGATTACGGGCGAGCGAGAGAGAAGATGAGAGAAACCGACCTGGACCGACAATGGACACCTGGGATGATGAAAAAAAAGAAACGGAGAAAATGTAAAAGTGACTCCCGATGGTCGCGCGCGATCCGATTGTCCAAGTCCATTGTCGTGGGCTTCGTGGGCTTGGGCAGCTGTCGGGGTACACGGTCTGCCCACTGCCATGGAAGTGATCGCGGTGCTTCGCTGACCGACATTCGTGTGCGCACGCGGCCTCGTAAGCTGTTGCTCGGCCAAGTCTGGCGTGTCGGTATTGTGAGCTCCGAACGCGATGGGATGATTAATTATGGCTTAAGCGGGTCCTTCTCGAGATATCCGGTACATGTGCGCTCTGGGGAAACATTATTTTGTATTACAAGACACGTACGCCTGTACGAAACGAAGGCTCGCCTTTTTTTATCACATTCGGATGGCTAAATATTAATTGGCCAGTGTGTCTCTAATACTACGGCAGTACGAAAACGGTTTTTCGTCGCGAGTGCAACTCGAAAATGTGAAAGTCGCATGGATTTCAATTATAAACTTCATACATTTACTTCATAACTTCATAATTCATAAATTCAAAATTGTTTACGCTGCATATTTTGCAATCGCAGACTCTTTTAGACAAATCGGGCAGTAAAATAACGAGTTTTTAATTTTACACAGCCATTCGCAGCGAGTCTTTATATTTTAATGAACGATTCCTGATAAAAATTACACGTTAATACAGATGACTAAAAGTTTGAACTTTGTGAAATAACGAGTACGAAGTTGTATAATCTGCTTTTCGAATAATCGATCGATCGTAAATAATAAATGAATAATGACGATGAAAATGCAAAGAGAATTTATTTCGTAAAGTTTATTCCGTTTACTTACGACAACAAACCACTGCTCCGAAGAAATATTGCACGTGTGTGTGACTTTTTAACGAATGCCTTTTGGAATGCTTTTTTTTTTAACAAAAGCATAGCATAAGAAATTTCATCCAATTCTTCGTCGGACATCGTTGAATCGTCGCGTATTTGTATCCCTCTCGCGTTCGGTACACACCGGTGATGTACGTGTGCTCGTATAGTCCTTTTCCTTTTTATATTCACGAACGTTGCCTCGGCCCCTTCGTTATGCCAAGTTTCTGCATTCATAAAGGACGTTCTGTCTTGTTCGCCTGTTCCTTTTCCAACCCCCTCGCGCTCTTTTGCGCGGGTGCACGCACTGTACACGAAACGCAAATTCCGACGAACCGACGAAAAATTCAACGAACCGTCGACAACGTTCCAATCTCGTAATTCCATTATAAAACAGAGTTGGGTTCTGTACCCGGTTAATACTCTATCGCGTATATGCATACATACATATATATCAATAATACACGGATAAGAAAAAAGGAGGAGAAAAGAGCGACGCGAATCGATACGAAGTACATTACACGGAATAAAAATTAGACAGGACTCGGGTGATGACGATGGTGGTAAGGGTAAGGCACAAGAAACAAAGAGAAGCGAGAAGTCGTGGGAGAGTAAAAGAGAGGCGGAAAGACAGACAGACAAAGAGAGAGAGAGAGAGAGAGAGAGAGAGAGAGAGAGAGTAAATCTATGCGACAAAAGGGGATGGACAAAGGAGAAAAGCTCTCGGTTAAAAGCAAAAAGAAATAAGAGGAAAAAAGCGCGGAGAGGGAGGAAGAGGGAATGACAGAGGACGAATCGTCGAAGCCAGTGGAATGGGAATATCGTGCTCGCTACGCGTTCCTCGGAATTACGCAACCTCACCCTCCTTCTCGCTCTCTCGCTCTCACTCTCTCTCTCTCTCTCTCTCTCTCTCTCTCTCTCTCTCTCCCTCTGCAGAGGCGCCAATGACAACGTCTTGGGAACTGGCTCTTTATTGTACGGAAGTCCCGCACAGTCTGGTATACAGCGAAGCAAGGAAAAAAATAAGAACAAAAAATCGAGCGGTGAAATGAGCAGGGCCAGATAAAGGGACAGATAAGGGTCAAATGTGCGAGAGAAGTATTGCGCAGAGGAGAGCACCAATGAGAGATGAAGAGAGAAGAGGGTTCTCGCGAGCTGTCATGAAGCAGGTGGGGCAAAACGGCCGCGACAAGCGCAAAAAGTTGGAGCCTGATTGTGCGAGATTCGGTTCCACGATTACCGAGGAGAAGTACGTTTTACACGACGTAACATTCGTTATTTATTACGTACTGTTTCTTTCTCGTTTAACGAGAGCGCTTATTGTTTATTTTTCTGACATCATGGTGCAGAATTACAACGTTAAGAACAGCCTAAAGAGGGGTACATTCTTAATACGATTCGATTTTCAAATATTACGCTCTTTTGAGTAATGGTTCTAATAATAATTTTTCGTAAAAATGAATCTACTGTGTGCCTCAATCGTATAATAATACTGTTTCTATAATTTTGAGTTGTTTTACAGATCTTCAACGATCAAGTAGCATATTTCACGATTAAAGTACATACATTTTTCAATAATTCAAAATTATAAATAGAAATATTTTTATCCGCATAATTAATGTTCCAAAGTTGGCACTCAGAAAAGAGAGATTAGGTGCTTTTTTCTTCATTTCTAAACTGTTTGAAGCACTCGATGATTTCAATCAGCCTAATCATCTCAAATAAACGAATATTTTCATTATATTCAAATTTTCTATTGAAATAATCGTTGTTCAATCAAATCTCAACAATTACAACCAATATTTTTCATAAATTCGGAACATTTGTTTATTAAAAAACATTCTTTTTCTCATGTTTATTTGCAGGAAGGTAAAGCTCTCGATGTTTCAGACTTTGCAATATTTAATCAATTATCAAACTTATATTTCTTCATTAGATAAAAATAAAATTTAATTAAACTTTAACTTTATATTTTACTTTTCTTTTGTTTAAGCTTACTTATTGGAAAACACATTAATAATTATTATATTAGACGAATCATTTTATTTATCTAAGTACGTTATTGTTTTATTCCAGTATTGTATTTATAATTAGGAATTATTTCTTGAGTAATTATTATTAGACTTTACTTTATAAAATAAAATACTTGTTTCGGTTTCCATTTTACATGGAAAAAACGAAAGCGTTAAATTGACTTAAAAGTACAGAGATTATCTAATTATAGTCATAATTTACTACTTTTAGTATTTGATACAAAAATATTTTTGTGCAAAATACGTGGATTTTTTGTACTTTTAATATTATAGAAAGTTAAACAAGTTAATTTATACTTTCACGTGGTTTAAACATACATCAAGAAGTATGTTTTTAAATTTTATTAATACGTATGTGCGTTAAAATATTTCCTTATCTAAAATAAGAAAATGTTCTGAAAACTGAAAACCTTCGAACGTAGAATTACCAATGTGAAATTACCAATACTTTATATTGAATTAATATTAACGCATTATTATAGCTTTCGTATTACAAATAGAATTTCTCCGGTTATTTTACCAATTTCCATACTTTTCCAATGACAAATCTTATGTAAAACTAGCACTGAGGTATCAGGTAAACGATACAATAAATAGCTTTTCGAATAACGAAAATTGACGAAACTATTTTCGTCAACTATCATTTAATAAGTTCGCATTTTCTTAAAGAAGAGATTGACGCAACGACGTATTTGTACGGAGCTTAAGTTCCTTTCTCGCGAGTTAATCCGAAAAGTCGAAATCCTTATACCGGAACGACTGAAAGTCAGTACCGCAATCGAGCGTCGGCGAAAGCCTCGGTACATCCTCCGTCGATCGCATATTTATGCCCGTCGCCGCCGTCGAGTCCCACGCGGGAAAAGTGCCCAAAGTACTCGGATCATAAGTCGCGCGCAAACTCCTCGCGACAGGGTCGAGCGTTCCCATTGGCTCTTTTTTATAGCACGAGCGAGTTCGTCCATTGGCTTTACCTCAGCGAGACCAGTTTTTACTTCTCACCGCTAGCCGAGAGCGCGAGCTCATTACGAATGCGCGTCGGTTGCAAGTTCGCACGCGAGCGAACCGAGTAGTGGGCCAGTCGGGCCTTAGCGAGGGCCGGAGAGCCACAGGCGGAGGACAATAAGAATCTCGACGAAACAGTGGAGAGGGATGAGAGAGAGAGAGAGAGAGAGAGAGAGTGAGTGAGAGAGAGACGGGAGAGCGCATGATAGAGAAATGTGTCGAGTCGGCGCGAGGGTACGCGGCGAGAAACTTTGGCGCTCGGCACGCGGCTCGCAATATGTGCTAATGTATGCCGAGAGATGCTGATCTCTCTTTGGATTTAATATTATTATTGAATTAACGCGCTATCGCGATGTGGAACGAGTTATTGAAATTATCATGCGAGACTTGCGTCTTTCCTCGAGCGAGAAAGAGGCTTTCGTGCGAATAATAGAGCTGTTGCGATATCGAGAAAGTTATATTAATTGCAGTTCGCGATTACAATATTTATATCTCGGATCGCGGAGTTACAAACTCCAAAACACACTGTTCTGGAGCTTTTGTTTTACGATGAAACAATGCTCGACAGCGTGCTTCCAGTCGTTCTGCAAAAAAATAAAAAAAAAAATAAAAAATAAAAAAAAGAAAGAACCTGCGCGACCACTTTTTACGCGCACAAAGAGAAACGCGAAATTAAATTAAAAAAATTATTCCTTTCATTCCATGGGAATGTTTGAAAAAATTTAGTTACCAGTTATTTGTATATATGCCCTGCTGTATCATATATGACTGTTTATTCATCAAAAGTCTGTTTACTGGCGTGTGAAAATAATATCGTACGCAAATAATTAATCGATATAATGCAGGGGTCTGGACATGCAAGGTTGTATTTTAATTAAAATCAGAAAATATATATACTTACAAATTATTGATATAGTAATTGTAATTCGATAATTATAATTGCGGTTTTGATAAAACTAGTATTTCTGAAACTAGCTGAAACGACTAATTGAAAATACGTTGAATTATATAATTAAAGAGACATCTATTGATATCAATTCCCAATTTTTAAATATGTATTTTAATGACTACTTCGTGATTTAATAAAATGCGAAAAATATCTGTTAACGAAAACATTTCGTTTTTCATTTTATGCAACTGATATCGTTTTATTAAAAATATTCTTACTTTATTTGTTTCTATAAACGAATTAATTAAAAATATAACTTATCAATATATGTAACTTATTAATAATTTTTCTTGAAAATATATATACAAAAAAATTCCTTTTTGAAAATTCTAAGGTAATATTTATCCATAAGTGCAACTGATTATTTTTATATAAGTTTACGTACATTTCAATGAAATATCACTGGTAATTTCCAATGTTTTTGTGTTCGTTATTAATCTATATATTTATAGATGGGATAGTAATAATAAGATAAATAAGATTACAAGTGTATTACTTACTTTTATTTCTATGTACATGTATTTACATGAATTAATCTTTTATAACGCCAATAACTAATAATATACCCTTGTGTGTTATTTTAAATATTTTTATGTTATCGCTATTTATACTTGCCTATTTCTTATGTTTGCTGTTTGTTAAATTTCTATTATGTTCATATTTTAATTAAATTTATAATTTTACATTATCATCGCGTATAAATAGCAAGGGATTTTGTTTCAAAGTGTACAAAATGTACATTCATTAAATATACGATGTCACGGTAATTACTTCTACTTTTTATTATAATGTCGAAACAAAAATTTCTTCTTCCATATATGTAAATATAGCTTACATACTTTTATCGTTCTTGTACAGATTTAATTTTAAAATTAAGATACATATTATTCATACAAATCTACAAATGTATTGATATTACAATATTATTGTAGAATATCTTTTTAAACACACATTTTCACAAATAATAGAGAAATAGTTATACTATAGAATAAACGACTCAAATGAATATCGTTCAACTTACGTTTAAACTGAAATTAGATTTTATAAAAAAAGAATAATTGATTATTTATGGGTGTGCAAGAATTTTAATTATATTGGGAATGAATTTTCCAATAATGTTCAGCATATACTATGTCCGAACATCATTTTTTATATTTCATTTGTATTATTTAAGTAGGGAATGAATGCTCATCCTTTTGTAATGTAATAGAAGATATAATTTTAATACAATAAAATAGTATAAATATATCGTAATGTAATTGAATCCTCGAAGAAATCGATGTTCTCACTAGATTTAATTTTAGAAGTTCTTTTACAATACGTGGAATCAAAATCTTGAAAATATTTAGCATCCCTGATTTAATATTTTAGTCATTTTCTCAGTAATTTTATTCTTAATATTTTATATTCAAAGTATGCCACTGTTAATAATACTCACTAATATATTATAGTTTTAACTTTTCTACCTTTATAATATAAACAAAATACTTTCAATGAAAAATGTACAAATTGATTTAAATTAAAAATTATTTCACGAAATAAAGTGCATGACTTATTTAATAAAATTCTTGATTTAATTGAAAATGGAGTATCAAAATGAATGTATCAATTTCGAAATACGCCTGAGTACAAAAATAACATTACAATTTACATGTGATGGATATGCATATTTGTACTTATTATTGTATCTGTGTAGTTTAATTAATAACGTAAGTAGCTTTTAGAAATTAACAATTTAGAAATAAAGTGTTTTTACTTTTGGCAAAGAGTATTTTATGAAACTATTTTTACATTGATAAATTAATAAATTTACTTCTAAAATAGCAACAATACAGAAAAATTTACTCAGAACATGTTTATGAAAACTAAAAAATGATACATTTGAATACAAAGTGATAAGTGTGAGTATACCGCTCATGTTTCGAATGTGTTAATAATGCACAGTAGACATAACTCTGATGAGCGAAATATAAAATTCGGACGAACGAAAGAATAATAAATTTTTGCATGCGCTTTTGTGCCTTAAACAAGCGCTTCGCGAGCACGACGAGAAAATGTCCTTTGTACGCTCTTTATTGCTACTGTCGTAATTCACTGTTAAACTTTTTTAATACCATACTCTAATATGCGCTAAAAAAACGCGAAAAAGGATACGCAGGACCAAAAAGGCGGAAGGGATAGTAGAGGGTTAACGAGTGAGCGAGAAATAGAGGGAGAAAGGGAGTGAGAGAGAAAGTTCGAAAAAGACGAATAGAGAGAGAGAGAGAGAGAGAGAGGAGAGAGAGAGGAGAGAGAGAGAGAGGAGAGAGAGAGGAGAGAGAGAGAGAGAGAGTAAGTGCACGCAGCAGCGGCGCGGGAAAAGGGTTGAACCGGCGAATCCGGTCAAACGGTTGCACGCGAGGCACGAAAAAAAACGGGACAATGGGCAGGGGTTAAAGTTGTTACAATTGCGAAACGAGGCGCACGCACACTGACGCATAACGTTGACACGTACACGCATCCAGCGACTCGTCGCTCGACTGCGTATGCCTGATTTATTTTTGCAGTCACCCCGCGGGGCGCGTCATTGTCTTCGGGCCTTTTAACGAGTCCGCGCGCACGGCGAATCGCACCGGCCCGACGCGGACCACCTCCTCGGCGCGAAAACTTCATTCAGAAAAAATCCGCCACTCCCTTGACTTGCGCTCGCGCGCGCGAAAAAAATGCGACGGCAGAGGCGGCGACAAAAAAAAAACAAAGGACTTGGCAAAAAACGCGTCGCGCGCACTTTCAACGGTGCCTATTAACAATTAGACTCTGTTTTTGTTTTTTTGTTTTTTTTGTTTCTTTTTTTTCTCTCTCTCTCATCCTTAGGAGAGTTATGCGCTTGCGAGAAACGGAACAACCGCCGTCGCCGCCGTCGCCGCCGCAGCGGTGCACCCGCTTTAATTAAGGGAGGGACATTCGACTATATTGGAAGTGCCATCGTGCGGAAACTGCCCCTGGGTGACTATGCAGGAGCTAGAAGTGACTTCTATGTGTGTATAATGTGCCCGTGGGATGCATATATCACTGTGGAATTTGATGGTACTGCCAAACGTTGGTCCTATGTCTAAATGCCGTTAATTCGTTTCTGCTATTATATTGGAAGTCGTTATAAATCTGCTAATAGTTCCACGCTATATTTGTTTTTATTATTAAAAGAGCTTCTTCCAGTTATAAAAGTCCAAAGCCTTTCGAAATAGATAAGCTCGAGCATCTATATAAATCTTCATTAACCAAATTACGTTTATTTATCTCTATCTCTAAAAAATTAGCATTACAGTACGTGGTTAAACACTAGCTAATGAAATTAAAAACTTCTAAAGTTATAATGATATGGTTAAACACCCAACGTTCAATATTTTTTACGTTCTTTGCAAAGAGACGCCTTAAGGAATAACAATGTGTAAAAATTCCTCGTTAATTTTGATTCTTAAAACTTTTTCAAAATTGATATTTTAACATTGATACTTAAATTATAATTAAATTATCTCAAGGCAACACCGAATATAATAATTATATAGAAAGATGCTTTTTCCCTTTTCCACGCTTCTTCTTCAATTGTTTGAATATTAAAATAGATGCCTTTCATACACTAATTACAAAATTTTATTCAACTAAGATGATTGCTTCAACTTAATTATAAAGCTCCTACAAAATTATCATATAATATCAATCGGCTTAGTTAATTAAATCTCGTGTTTTAATGCATTGATAACATTTAAATTATAACAATTTCTCTAAATCTTTATACGCGTACTTTTAATTCACTATTCTCATATAATTATAATATAATAACAAATGCTATAATAACAAAAATGAGCAGGAAGAAGGCCAATTATATTTTTTTATAAAAATATTTTTTATCAGATTCGTTAAGTAGTTGTAAATTTAAGATATATGCTGTATATGTATGTTAAGTAATCCCATTTATTTTCTTGATAGCTTAACAGAATATCATTCGTATGTACGTTATACGTGTCTGGATAATCTAAATCTAACAGAGAAAATTTTGATAATTTGTGGAACAATATATAAACTAATATAAAGTATACCGTGATTTATTTTCAAATGATTTTATGCAATATATGTCAACGTGTGCTACTTTTACAGTCTCCATTATCAAATTATTCATGATTTCACTGAAAAATAATACAGGAATTTTATTCGAAATCAAATACAATACTGAATTCTAAGCTAATATTGCGGAATATAATGTACTATCTTTGTAATATTTTCTTAAGCAATAATTAAGAGTAATAATCTTCAAAATAGATACAAGAACATTCAAATGGTCAATATAGATTACCATTATATATTTAATTTTTTAATACGCGAGTAATAAAAATAATTGGACTGCAGCTATATTTAATAATGATTAACTAACTGGTGTGAAATAGATGTAGAACTTATTTCCTATTTTTACCAAGAACAATTGCAAGCGTACGTACATTTGTATAATGTCAAAAATGCGTCTGACTAGAACCGATATTACTCTACTTAGATACAGATTAATGTAACCGTGAATTCCTGACTATTAATGACACCTCAACATTCTGAATACAATTTTCCGATAAAAAATGCTTATCTACAATATTTAATTTAAATTAAATTTCTTTCGTATATTTAAGGAATCAGTTAATATATAAAAATATGTAAACGAGAAATTAATGAGAAGTTAAACTTTTATCTTATTTTGGCTAAGATTTTTTATTTTACTGTTCAACTTTTGAAGGATATTAAAATTTGTAAATGATTTTAAATTTTTAAACTAACAGGTAATTATAATTTTCAACGGTAAAAAATTAGAACTTTCGTAATAAAAAAGTTTCAATTAAAATGCAAATAATTTTTGCCTGGATTGCTTGAATATTCTTACATTCTAAGTATGTGCCCTGAAAATCACCGTGATAATATGATGTAAATAAGGTAGCACGAGACGCACTCGAAACGCACACTACTCACGGGAGCGTATACATCAAACAGTGAGTCAGCTTCTTTTTGTACCATTTTGCTCGATTATATTCATGCTGGAAGAACACGAGAGCCATTCAAATTTACGGCTCACGTCGCAAAAGTGACTCATTCGACGAATCGTCTTAAAAGCAAACGAAGGCAGATACCGAGACTTTTTTCTTCATTTATTCATTTTTTTTTCCTTTAAGGGTCGTCCTTCGACGCAGAAATGTTCTTAAGCATCAAAAACTCAGTTATATCCGTACTATTCATTAAAACTCATTATTCATAGCCCATGTTGTAAAAGAATCATTATAAATATTTTAATTAAAAATTTAAGACGTTAACTGAAGCCGTGTGCAATTAAAATCACAAAATAATATAAATAATATAAATTTCTGCGGAATGTTTGATAAATAAGCTTCTTAGCGTAAGAAGACGTAGAAAGTCAGATCATTCGGATTTGCATCGAATTAATAATATAATAAATGAAGTAAAAAATTTTTCTTTTTTTCAATAGAGCTAAGAAATAGATGGACTTAATTATCAAAAACAATGGTGAATATATTTTAAAACTTTACACTATATCAATAAAATTGTTGTGTGATTTTTTTATTTTTATAGAAAAATACGTAAATATTGCGATAAAAATAGCGGAATGCAATAGAACTTATAATAAGTAATATATTGATAATTAAGTGATTTTCAATTAATTATGTAATTAATCAAAGTCATTTGAATATTACATTCTATTGATATTTATCAATTTATCAAAATGTAGCTCGAGATATATATATATATGTGTGTGTGTGTATTATATCGTAGCTACTATTTGTACGTTTTTGTAATCTATCTGTAATGGACATCTATTGTAAATCATGATATTGTGTTTTCCTGTTTATCCAATTTATTATCATAAATTATTTAACGATTGCATTTAATTTATCATTTAATAATAATATATTATCTATGATTTATTTGAAATGTATATCAAATATTTATAATAACAAATACGAAATTTTAAAGATGGATTTATCGATAATTTATTAGTTTTATTTCAGATTTATTATTTAAATATAAATAAATCAAAAAGTGAATAGTACAAATGTTATTAGGATTAATAATATCAACTGCTGTTTATGATATTTAATTTAAAATGCTTTAAAAATCTTAAGTAGTAATCAATTTCTAACACTATAAATGGTGTGTCTTTAAATCACTTGACTACCTATGCGTGATACAATAAATAACGGTAAGTTGAAGTAACACACCATCCTCAAGGAATAGTTAATAAACATAGTCGTAAAATGTCTCGTAGTTCCTACTTTCGTAGTCATGGAAGCCGCATCGTTTCCTTCGAAAATTCCGAAATATCAAACGCAATTTCCAATTCTTATTACAGCCAAATGAGAAAGACTTGCCAGATTTTCATTCAACGTCGATGCAAATGGTAGAGAAACTAGAAAAAGCACGACGAAAAAGAGAGAAAATTAGAGGGTCAGAGGAAAACTGGTAAAGGAAGGCAGAGAAAGAGAGGGAGAGAGGGAGAGAGAGAGAGAGAGAGAGAGAGAGAGAGAAGTTGGTTCACAAGAATGAAAGCAAAAAGGTTAACACATTCGCAGGGTGGTAAATCGCGTATAATCTCAGCACGTCGCTGTTCTTCGATAAAATTCATCAATCTATATACCTAATGAAAGAAAAAAAACTTTTCCCCTCTCACTTTGAATCGTTAATTCTTTTATCCATAAATTCCTTACTTTTCTTCTATTTAAACTTCTTTTCTCTATTTCTACAATTTTTTCATTTTCTTACTAAATATATCAAAAAATTTTATAATATCTGCAAATGATTATTAGATACTTTATTCTATGGATATATATAAATTTTTTTATTTATTTTAGTCTTGATGAAAACAAAAGTTATAATTAACATCAATTTTGAACGTTGTAATTATAATAAATGTTCAATGCGGATAGCAAATTTTAATTAAACTCAGTTAATAGTTTTAAAATTTGTCTTAGTTTTTCAAAAATATCCAATTATCAATCAACAATTATCCTGTAAATATATTATTTAATGGATTATAAATATTCGATATAATATATCCAATTAGAAATTAATATAGACACTTTAATTCGAATCGAAATCAATATTTAGATTACACACGGAAGGAAATGATAAAATGTCATGATCAATAGAATATTCCAGTTCATTTAGAATCAATTAATTGCAGTATTTTTTCTTTGAATATTTTCTCCGTAATTTAATTTCTTTATCTCGGTTAGAAAATTAATGAAGAAATAAATCCCAAGTCCCGAATAACAATGGAGGCGCATGAGTTTCTTTCGGTAGGAAAGAGATTGCAATGTTAGACGATACGATCTGGCTATTAACGTCGATGGATGGGTACTCGACCGCATCTATATCAAGTAATCAAGTACACCCCAGTAGTGGTTCAAAATGTTTAATTTTTTGGAAAAGTGTATCGCTCGAAGAAGTGGACAAAGAATGTAAAGGATAGAGAGAAAAGTATGGAAGGGTGAACGAGACCAGAAATAGCGGTGAAAAGGAAGGAAAAAACCGAGAAGACCAGAGACTACGAGTCGACTTTCCTCTCTCTCTCTCTCTCTCTCTCTCTCTCGATTCATCCACAGCGACCTCAACTTCGTGTGAAATTTTGCGTTTAAGCTCTGCCTAAATGCTTGTATCTCCAGAGAAACGAAGACTACGAAGAAGATATGGAATAAGCACTATCGTCATTTGAGGTAAAAGTAAAGGCGAGGAGAAACGAGGGAATGAACGGAGCGAGCGAAATTCTTTGATGCATAGGATATACTCTTATATAATCCTGCAACGAGAAGCTGGAGATAAAGTCTTGTGCGGTAAGGCAATGGAAGAAGAAGAAAAAAGGAAAAAACTAAGCGCTCTATAAGAAAAGGGAATACGGAAAAAGGTGACTAGGCTCCTTTCTTCTCTCTTTTTTCTTCTTTCTTTCTTTGGGGGTATGAAATAAGAAGGGGGACGTATATAGCAAGAAAGAGTCAGGAGAGGGAGCAATAGCCAACGCATAATGCTTAACAAGTCGACTTGAAAGGGCGTCTGCCATTTTGAGTCAATACTTGAAAGTCTTTGCTCATTAAGAATATTTTACCTTCGAAGCTCGGGCTTCCTAAGGCAGAGCCCTAACTTTTTTCCTCTCCTCCCTTCCTTAATTCCTCTCTTGGCTTCATCCACCTCCCTTAAAGAATCGAGGGGTTGCCGCGGGGGCGGAGGCGCGGGGCCGCCTTCGGGTAGATGGGAGTTTTTCAAGCACCTTCTCTTTCTCCGTCTCTCTGGTTTCAACCCTCCACTGCGTCTGTATCTACATACATATATAGAAGTTAGTTCTGGTCCGACCCCATAACGCGCTCCGCTCCCCTTGTGTTTCTCTCTCCCGGGCCGCTGCTTCTGCTGCTCGAAACTCCGA
Source organism: Wiebesia pumilae (assembly GCA_018907045.1). Lineage (NCBI taxonomy): Eukaryota > Metazoa > Arthropoda > Insecta > Hymenoptera > Agaonidae > Wiebesia > Wiebesia pumilae. The sequence goes on from JACCHZ010000139.1 coordinate 248,402, forward strand.
GGCGCGTCCACCCACTGTAGTGTGGCTTCGCAAATTCCGTGCGTTTCCTCTTTCGCCCTCACCAAAGGGGCCGAACCCCGTCAAGCTCCTTCTTTTCTTCGCTTTCTTTGCTCCCACCCCCTCCCATTATTGCCATCGCTCTCTTTGGCTCTATCTTTAGATGTGTTTTTTCGTCAAGCAGACGCACGTACACTTTTCTCTCTCGGTCGCGATACTTTTTTTTTACAAGTTGCGTATGCGCGCGTGTACGATAATAGGGGGAGGGATGAAAAGCTAGGATTCAGGATGGAAAACTAGGAGTCTTCTATCTTCACCCCTCGTAATCACTGCCCCATTTCGCCTTTCGCTTTCTTTCCACCGCACCATCTCTAATTCCTACCCAATTCCTTGGCTCTTAGCATTTCAATTTATGTACGCCGAGCGATTTGTCGCCGCTGTCGCCGAGGCCAAAGTCACGGATAGTCGTGAGCCCGTTCATTTATTTGTGACCGAGCTCTTATTCGGCTTATCGATGAGGCGACAATTAGGTAGTATGCAATAAAGAAAGATACGCAGTAATGGTATTACATATTTACGTATTTAGAATAAGTCTATGAACAAGAACTGTGCCTTAAATAATACAAGTACGCATTACTATTGCAGTGAATTTATAGTTAAAAATAAATTGCAAACGGGATTTCTCAATTCTGAAATGAAATTGATGGGATAATAAAATCTAACCGGATCATTATAAAATATCGCAATTTTAAGCACTAATTACCGATAGAATTGTTCTTTTACTCACTGGCGATAAAATCCAATTTGTTTTTACATTACCAAATAGTTATTTATGTGGAATTCATTTTGACAAAACTTTATTCACTTGCATTTCTTAATTCACGTACGTTTTCTTCAAGTATATTAACAAAAATTTAAGCTAGTAACTACGAATAACGAAGATATGATCAAATTTGAACTTTTACCTATCAAAGGATTTTTAAAGGATGGATAAGATAATTCGATCTTTTATAAGGTAATTTATAATTTAATAAGCGGCTGAAGCACTTACGTTGAAACTAATTAATTCAAAATCGATTATATTGGAATTAATTATCTTCTAAATTAAACGAAGAATTAATAAAACACACACACACACACACACACACACACACACACACACACTCGCGCGCGCGCGCGTATATAATAATTTATAATTTTTTACTTACATATTGTACATTATATTTAACTTTCATTCGGAGAATTATGCCATTTTCAAAGTGCAAAAAATTCTGAAACATATTAGCTTAGGAATTCTGACATTATAGCGGACGCAGTGATAGTGTTCTTCCACTTATCATAGTAGAAAACCTATCCACATATCTTTTGTAGAAAGCCCAAATTAATTTGACAAGCAAAAAGCAAATCGAATGGAAATGCAGTATAATGTCGATCGTTTCGACATCTTCTCTTATTTTCATCGGTGCTATATACCGTGTGCTAGAAGCAAGAGAAACAATGAAACTGATAAAAAATGAAATTTCGAGATAAAAAAATTACAGGATTACTTGAGATGACGAGGAGCGTAGTAAGCAGATGGTATAAAAGAAAAGTAGAATGCCCGAGGGATTCGAAGAACGGGCGCTCCGTAGTTCGTCCTGCGAGTAAATGCCTAGACTCGAGGAGATGAGACTCTCACCAATGGACGACCGTGTAGGATCCGCGAAGCTTCTCGATTATTTAGAAGGGTGAATTAGCCCTGGGCCGCGAGACGCTTGTTATATTTCTCCGTGTCCTGGCATTTGGCTTTGACTTTCACCCCTGTCTGTGAAACCCTTGCTTATCCTCGCAGACCATTGAAATGAGGTTGAAAAATGTATTAGACTGCAAGGCTTGTGTAAACGGAACGTTGGCTAACGACGTGTGAATATGCATGCATGTACATAAAGGATGGAGGTGGAAAGAGTAGCAAAGGCAAACAAGGAAATGGACTATGTTTATTATTGATCAAAAAACGCATAAACTGCATTTAATATACAAGGCAAGTGTTGCGACAATTTTCTGTTTCGTACCAAAAACGTATAATTTTCGGTATATAATGTATATGCGTTCAAAAGGAACTCACATAATACAGTCTTTGCGCTTAGCCTGTAGTTTAAAATCTATTCTTGTGACGTGTTTTTACAGGATTAATGCAATATTAATAGTAAGAATCAAACTGATAATTTACAGATAATCTCCGTTTACGTATCGTATTACATTTGACAAGATTCTTCCGATAATCTCAAAATTCACTATAAATATGATAAAATCGAAATGAAATAAATTTTCATGACATCTTTATAGCTTACAAGTCACATAAATAATTTATGAAAAATTTAGGATCAAAATTTTTATTATTTATCGTTAATTGCCTATGCTGGAGAAAAATATATTTAACACGCATACATAATGTACATCTTGAAAATTTTAGAATCGAATATTTAAAAGAGTAGCTTTGGTTTTATCTAGAGAAAAATTTATTTTAATAATTATTATATTCAATCCTGATGCAATTTCTCTTGAAAAAATTCTTACTATTACAACTAATGACAATTTAAATACGTACGAAAACTAAGCGTATATTATGTTTTATCTAGTTTGTCATGTTTTATATATTTTGTCATGGCTATTCCATTATTACAATATACCTATAACACTTCATATTGTAAGACAAAAAAATTGAGTTAGCGATCCAAATAAAGAGTTCATATGCATCTAGAATTTTTTCTCCATTTAGAAGACGTCTAATTAAATATATGATATGTATGAACTGTAAAGTAACTATACTAAAAAGTAACCAAATATCATGATTCCGTATTTTATTAAAAAATAAATAATCCAAAATTTCTTTATAATAAATTATTATTATAAATTTCCTATTTAACACCTTTGATTTAGTTAATTTTATTAAAATTATCAATTACCTATTCAAGAATATTTGCACTTTTTTATGATTATTTTGAAAAGAATAATAACGATTATAACATAATTGTGATAAAATATCTAAATTTAGTCATTTGGCTTCAATTACTAAAATGACCTTTTTTTGGAATAAAAAAATTTTTTGCATATACAAGTAATAAAGAATATAAATTATATAAAAATAAGAATGCCTAGAACTTTAGAGTACTCTATTAGAATCACATTATTCAAGATATGTTTCAACTTATTCTATTTAAATATAATAAAACATTATTTTAGATCATAAATTTTCAAATAAAACATAAAAATATAAGTAATTTTAGAATAAATTTTCTTCAATAAAATTACATTTGATATAATATCATATTTAAGCTTAAAAATATAAAAATCGAAGATGATATAAAATGATATTACAACATCGCATATATAAATATATTTTTCTTTCTCGTATATTTATATATTTTAAGCTATTCAGTCTAATCAGTTGAATGATAATGTTTAAAAATTACTTAATTGTACGATATAATCGTATGAAATCTCAAAGAATATTTCAATAAACATAGAATAATTTCATTTTTTCTATACCTTAAAGAGCGGATCGGCTTATAAGTATTTCTACCGTGCAATATTTAGCTTTTTAAGCAAAGCAGTTATTCTAGAAGAATGTTGTTGTTTCTGAATTTATTAAAATAAAGACTTCAATTATAAAATTTCTGTTTAAGCCATAAAATAGTTTTCAAAGAATCCAAAAATTTTTTATATAAAAATGTGTTGTAAAAAAATAAATATTTTCAAAAATAATTAACATAATATCTTAAATTTGTAGGAATAAAATGATATGTCTATATAATCGTATTGTTTATAAAGTAAAATTATGATATTATCTTTTTATATATTTAGAAATTATCGTAATATTTTACCTGATTCAACAGACCTGAGTCTGTTGAATATTTAATTTAATTAAATATTCAACGTTAATTTAAAAAATATTTAATTTAATATAAAAATACCTATTACATTAAAAAAAAATTCTTTTTAATTTAATTTTTTATTTAAAAATTTTTGTTAAATTTCAAAAATTAGAAAGTTTTTAAATAATCTCTTTATTTTATAACTATTAACGAATGTTACTTCAAGTTAAATTATGAAATTTTTAAAGAAAAGAGATAATAATGTTTTGATCTAAAATTACTTATCTATTAGTGGTTATTATTAAAATATCCTATTAATACTTTTGATGTCTTATTTAACAAAATTAAGTTAAAGTTTTTTATCTTTTAAGTTAATAATAATTAATTTAATAATAACTCAATATATTATTTAAGTTTTAAATATTTTACAAAATTTTAAACAATATTTTAATATTCATATGTTCGGCAAAATTTTATTATACGATTACAAAAATATAGTATATTCACTTTCTGCTATAACATAGAACAAGCCAATTAAGGAGTATAAATTAAATAATTTATAAATAATTAATTAAATACTCTACTGTTATAATTAACTAAGCATAATATATACATATGTGAGGAATTTTAAGATTTTGTATCTCTACGAAGATACACATATACGATGCATGAATTATAGTATTCATAATATAAATTTGTTATTCTAAAAAATATGTAAAAATTAATTCTATGTTCTAAAATTAATCAATTTAGATTTATAAGTAATTTAAGATCATCTATAATAAATCGGTAATTTTATCTAAAAAATGAACCATAGCCAGATTGTTTTTGAATCGACGTTTAGTTCCAGAAGCCTTGAAGTAGACTTAAAGTTACATGCTACAATTGGATATTCATTTATTTCTTATTTATTTTATATATTAAAGTTTAATAAAATTCTTACACTAATACTACAAATATAGATAAATATTACCTATATTTGTAATAAAATAAAATTTTAAAAAATTCTTATACTTCAGAGAATCTTTTAAATGATTCAGATGAAAAATTTAGACTAATTAAATTGAATTTTTGTTTTTCGTATAGAATATTTATATTTACAATAGGAATAATTTCCATGAATTTTAGTTTATAATTCTTCTAATTCTTCATAATATCTATCTTGGGCATCTTTTTACAAAGATTTATCCATTTTTATTTTATTTTAATTTTAAAACATTCGAAATGCATTATTTAGTTAAACAAATGTTATATTCATATATACAAATACACATATACACGCGCGCGCAGGCGTATAATACATAATGCTATTAATAAATATCTAATCTAATGACTTAAAATTTTTAATTTTATAAAAGAATACATACTTATGAATTAGAACATTTTGAAATATTTTATATTGAAATTATATTAGATGAAAAAAAGCAAGTGACTTTTTACTAACTTTTTTATTCGCGTGATTAATACCTTGTATTGGTTAATAGTTTTATTCTATTTATATAATAGAACTGAAATTATTATGTACAATAATATTAATTTTGAATTTTGAAATATGTGCAAAATAGATGCATATAAAAACTAATACAAACCTTTTATCAAAAGATTATAAGTCATAGTAATAAATAAGTTGAAGCAAATACATATATGTATCTGTATTAGTAGCATAATATATATATATATATATATATATATATATATATATATATATATATATATATAAAAGGATATTGTTATTCTATTTTACTAAGTATATATAGTAATTATCGAATCGCTTTCAAAAGTAATATTTTTAGCTTCTAATTTTTTAAGTTTCAATTGCTAATTAAATGATCCTTTTAATTATAAAAGAAATTCTATAGGACTTATGAAACATAGACAACATGTAAATACATTGAAAACGAAGGAAATTTTCCCAAAAATTACCTCACATTTCTTGTTAAATCGAAAACTTATACTTGATTAGAGTCTATTAAAATTAGAATTAGCGATTTGTGTTAAATATATTTTTAAAGTGTTTACATTGTTATACGTAGAGCTTATAAAACCTACATGTGATATTGTCTTAACAGAAAATTTATCTGCTTATGCAACTAAATAATTCTCTTTACAAATATGATAATATTGTTTAAATTGTATATTTACATGTAAACAATATTTTCTTATTATAACGACATCATTAATCTAAAATAGGTAATATTATTAATATTTTACCAGTACAATTTTATTATTAATACAATTGGCAATAGATGCTCATTCTTGTTGCTTTTATTATGATATATTTTTAAAAATAACTCAATCAAATAAAAAAAGTTCTTTTAAGTATTCTTACTTGATTGTATTAATTTCATTATTTCGAATCGTGTACATTATTTTATTTAAATTGTTAAATTTATTTAGGAATTAGAGTCAGTAATAAAATAATATGAAATTAATATCTTAATATTAGAAATTACGAAAATTAATATTTGAAAATTAGAAACTAAAGTAGTTTTTATTTTAAAATACTTGGCTTTATTAAAATTCGATGTATTAACATCGAATGTATTAATGGTAATGAAATATCATACTTTCCTATTCTACTAATTTATTTAATTAATTCAATGAATGTTTTGTACTTGTTAATACAGTACATGCTCTTTCGCGTATTTCGAAATATTATAGTTATAATATTGTTCGGTAAGAGGTCTAAAAGTGATTCACTTTACATTATTTTGTAATAAATAATTTTATAAGATTATGAATTTTTATTTTCCACTTTAGTATCCTTTACAAAATAGTAAAAAATTAAAAAGAAATTTTCGTTTTAAAATTATTTGCTTTAAATTTCAAAACGTGTTATTTAAAAATTATTATAATATTTACAGGAAATTGAGGTTTAAATATAATTAACATGATAACTAATTGATAAAAATTGATGGAACAGAGAAATATTCATTTAGTGCTCAAGTTAATGAAAGTAACTTATGCTTTTGTAATTGCATTTCAAACTCCGTTGATAATGGACCAAAAATCGCACTACATGGAAATAAATCTGCAGATGGTAAGATCAAAGCAGTAATGAATTATGCCGGTTCCCGTATGATAGCACTGGTGACGCAAAAATTCAATATGAATGCCTTGTAGCTGTACCAGCTGATCGGCTTTACAATGTGAACACGAAAGTTTTTATAAATTATTTTGTAAATAAACATTATATTTGGTCATTTTAAATGGAAGATGAAAGTGATATTTGGAAAGAACTATCCAATATTCCTGCTGATCCACCTGAAATGCGAGATAAATGCATTCAATGCAAGTTAGTGAATATATAATAGTAAAGTATATGGATTACATAGACTGTGAATGTGAGATTTATTTAATGTTCATTATGAGATTCAATTAATTTAATTTATTCATCTTTCAGAAGACCTGCAGCAGTTTGTTGGTGTCCTGGTTTACCGAAAATACCATTGCATCCGTCTTCAAGAATTATTATCCTACAACACCCGGCAGAAGTAAAACGATGTTTAAGAACAGCTCCAATGTTAACATTATCTCTCGAATTGGGAAAATGTCTTACATTTCGGTGAGAAAATTGTAGAATACAACTTTTAAGTATTAAAAACTAATTATATACAATAAATTTAATATTGATTAAAATATGTAGAGGTAAAAAATTTCCATCCTCAAAACATGATGGACTTGCTGAAATTTTAAATGATCCAGATACTATTTTATTATACCCATCCCCTGAAGCAGTGCCATTAAATGAATTAAATATAGTTGGATTAAATGGTCAAAGACCTTACAATTTAATTTTATTAGATGGAACTTGGCCTCAAGCAAAGGTTGATTTTTATTTATAAATAATTCACCATCGTAGAATTCAAGTATTATAATTTTATTTGCTTCCTTAGGCAATGTACACTTCAAGCACGATTTTAAATAAGCTTCGGTCATGTAAGCTTGTTAATGTTCCAAGCAGCGAATACGTTATAAGAACACAGCCAACCGAAGGTTGTCTTTCAACCCTTGAAACTGGAGCAATTGCACTTTCAATATTAGAAGGCAAACCTTGGTTAAAAGATGAAATGCTTGGACCACTACATTACCTCTGCAAGTAAGAAATTCTTTCTTATCAATACATTTATAATGAGTTTGAAGTTAATATAATACATTTTTAAGATTTCAATTAGAAAATGGTGCAGTAACACATCAAAGCAAAGAATTTTTAATAAAACAAAAAAGTTATCCAAAATTAATTGGTAGAAGACTTGCTAAACAATTGAGAACTTTACCTGATAATTCCTATTAACAATTATAGTATAAAAAAAGATGATTTTGTAAATATTTACACATTTTATTTTAAGACTTAAATAATAAGAGATTATATTTTTAAAAACAAAGTTATAATAAAACAAATAATACAGTCCAGTACCAATGTGAAGTGATATTTCATAGGTAATATGCTAAAACTTCAAATTGCACTATATTTTTTCAAATGTATCCTAAACATACACAAGCATACGCGCGCGAGCGTGGGCACACATACATCCATATGTACATATGTTTATGTATTATTAATTTTTTAATTCAAAATTGAATTCTATTCTTCCTTCTTGAGGATCAAACTTAAAACATGATACAAGAATATTTTTATTTGTAACTTGTTCAGTTTCATGGAATAATTTAACACCCTGTCTTGTGTAAGGATCCCATGATATTTTTGATCCAGGGATTATGTCTTCTGTTGGACCAGATGATACAATTATGTCATCGTCTAGATACCAATCCACCCAAATTGCAATTCCATTGCATAATCCATCACTATCATTAGAATAAAATTATAAATATGATTTTATGATTAATGTTGAATGAGGAATAAAAAATACTTACACAATAAATGGAATTTCACTTGAGGAGTTAATCCGCATTTGTTTAAAAACGTCATCATTAAAATTGAAATCTGTTATATTAAAAGGTGAACTAAGAGGTTTTCCTGGATATTCCCAAAGAGGCTGAGCTTCAATTGGACTATCAGCTTTGACACTTGAAGACTAGAAAATGTCCATTATTTAATATATCAGTATAACTTATCATCTTTAAATTATATTTTTTCAAAGGTACCTGTACCAAATTATCAAAAATAGTCATATCGAAACCTTCACAAATGCCCAAATTAGCTCGTATTTTTTGAAGGTCCTTAAACTCCATGGCAATACCTTTTATTACTGCTTTTTTAGGAATATGCGTTACATGCTCAGAAGAATATTTAGAAGATAAATACCAGAAATGTAAATTATCCCAAGGGAGAATTGAAGTAATATAATAAGGTTCAGCAAAAATAAAATTTATCTCATTACTTTGTGGTAATTTTTCAATTGAATCAATAATTATTACATTATCGACCAAATTATTTTTACTTATAAGCATTTCAACTGTCTTTCGCGATAAAGAATTAGTTTCAAGTAAGTACAATTTTTTAACTCCCATTTTTGCAATAGAAAGACCTAAGAGTGATGCATCAGTAAGACAAAGACATACAGAATCTGGAGTTATTTTTTTGCGTAATAGCTCCAAATATTTATTATTCCTATTTTCGTCATTCCACTGTCCAATGCGTGTTCTAGAAAAAGCTAAATGTATATAACATTCACACGATGGCCTTTTCAAATCATTAATTTCATTCCTAAAAAATATCAGTTTTAAAATTTAACGCAATTATTAATTGTAATATTAAGCAAAACAATATACATTAGCACATTGTTCAAAGAAAACCAAAATGAATATTCATCGTGTGAGCCGATAAGGAAAGTTTCTTTTTCTGGAGAAATATGACAATCATTAGGAAGATAATAAATAGCTTGCATCCAATGGTCTCTCCAAGGAATTTTATCAACTACGTTTTTATAACTTTCGCCGTTTTTAAGATACAATTGAGCATCTGGATGTGCCCAAACTGGTGCACAACTTAATCGAATCTACAAAATATATCTGTTTATAATAAAATTAATGAACACGAAAATTATTATAATAAATAGTAATAATTAAATTAACTTTTTTACGTACCTGAGCATCTGTATCCATATTTAAATCCCACCACATAAAAACAGCATGAGCTATTCCTTTAGCAACAGGTCTTATAGGTAAAATAATATTTTCATTAAATTTTAAAGGCGTTTTACCGGTCCAATCAAACCTAATATGATAAAATTTAATACAATAAAATAAAATGGAAAAATTTTGTTATGTATTTTTAAGATAATAAAATTACTTGAAAATTGGTTGCGGTTCTATTAGCGTAGTGAAAGAGCCTTCTGGTAACTGTGAAAGTTGTATATCATGAACTGCAGATGCTCCAGAACAATACTGTGTAATTTCAGGAGCTTCAATTAAATTTGCTTCACTATTTACATATTTAATTGGATTAACCCTATTCCATCCTTTAACTAAATGACTTTCTACTACTTGAATCCAAATTGTTCCACTACTAGGTACTACAATACAATTTTTCTGTAAATAATTTTATATTTCTTTATTATTTCAATTATTATTCTATTATTAATAATAATAAAAATACCTCTAAAAGAAAATCTTGGGCATGTTTAAAAGTTGAAAGTGCACCTTCTCCTATAAGCTCAGTATCAAATACTTCTGTAACTAATATATTAGCTCGTTTTAATAAATCACCATTATCCCCGACGGTAAGCTTTGAAGATTTTTTATAAATTAATTTTATTTTATCAGCAAAGCCATTTTTTTGTATTATCCTTTTGGCACACTCAGCAATTGGCTTAAAAGTCTAATTAATATTTTACAATATTTTAATTACTAATTCATTTATAAAAAGTATAACAAGCTCTTTCTTACTAACTTCGCAAGCAACAATACTATCGGCACCACATTTGGCAGCCATCATCGACAATAAACCAGTTCCAGTTCCAATATCTAAAACATTAGCTTCTTCCCCTGCTTTATGTTTTTTATCAATAGCAGCTTTAAGTCCTAAATAATACTTTAGATTCTGAAAATAGACACCTTTATTTATTAACGATAAAAATAATTATACATTATGCATACATTTTTTAATTCAAAATAATACGTACTCGCTCATGATCATGCAACATATCAGCAAACGCTGATCTAGCAATTTCTTGATAGTAATCATAATCTGGATCTCTTTCTTCCCAAGTGGTAATTCCAGTAATAGGATTGATATTTTGTGTAAAAATACTCATTTTGAATGTATTAAAACAATGAAGTTTAAGTTTTCGAAACAACATATAATTATAGCTCGTAAAAAAATTTGAATGTAGTACAGCTAATAAATAAATAGATAGACACAGCTGATAATAAATAATAATAAATAATAAAATTGATAAATAGATCTCTTTTTATTTGTATTTATATATGCACTTAAAATCAAGGTACGAGTGTGTAAATAAGATGCATTGAGGTTATATAGATAATTCCGTTATAAAACTATACGTTACATATAGTGAGCTAAAAAATATATCTAAAATATATTTTAACCACAACTTTTTAAAATTATCAGTACTACACATTTTATTAATTAAATACGTAGGAATAAATTAAAAACACGTGCAACTTTGAAGACCGCTTCCTCTTTTCGAAGTTGTGGTGGCACCGACTGTAGAGTAGACTCTAACTGTAGAGTGGCCTAAATACCCATAATTGTTCAATTAAAAAACTGATTCCGGTAAACACAGTTAACTTGCAATTAACTTGTAGAAAAAGCGCTAAGAAAAAAGAATCACGACGAATAGAGAAAATGAAACAACATTCGCTCTCGAACTCTCAACGCATCAAGTTGAACTCCTTTTATAAAAAATCTAATTCTTAAATTTAATTTTTATCTATCAACAACTTAATGAAAATTCATCTTGATAAAATAATTCATTCATTCGTATTAATTCATTTGCTCAATATCAGATAATCTAATAATCGTCCACTGATACTCTTTTTTATCAATGTACTTTAATAAATAAATATGAAAACGAAAAATACTTCATTTCACCATATTTTTCAAAGATTTCGAAAAAGGTACTATGCTAATTTTTTAATACTTTTTCAAATATAATCGTTCAATATATAAGCTAAGATTTAATTTTAATTATTTTCACGTTGCTTTTATAATGAAATACACATGTTTTAGCATTTTTAATTATATTTATTGCTTGTTTGAAAAAGTACATTTTTTATCATACTTAACAATAATTGTAATGTTTAAAATTTGTAATATAATACTTGATAATTTTCTTACGTGTATACAGTATTTTTTTATTTTTTCATGTAATTCGATATGACAACCAATAAATTTTTCTTTTAAAATTATTTTTAAAAAATAATCAATCAATCAACATCGGACCAATGCAGAAATCAGTTTTGATATTCTTTTCCTTTGACAAGGCAATCGTTTTTCTCCCATTCATATCAAAATCGACAGAAATTTCGCTGAATTAGCTTCTGAATTCCCATTCATAAATCAAACAAAACAACACTATTTTATGAAATGCAATGAATAAGATTAATTAATTAATTAAATTTGATATGTATTTAAGGTTTCCTTTTCGTCAGTACCTTAAAATAACTTTGATTTATGTAGAGCGTCAAATATACAATTAATTGATTTCTGGAGATTTTGCATTCAAATATATATGCTTTATAATAATACATTATATTTATAGATATTTGAAAGCTTTAACGTTATTAGATTTGTTTATAATTTTTTTTAGCATTTTATTTTTATTTAATTAATTATTTTGATTATTTATTAGTTTGAGAATTACGTAATTATAATAGACAAACATATACACCTCCTCCGCACACAAATAATTTTTTTCTTTATGAGTGCAATTGTGCAGTTGAGAGTATTACTGTATGTGTGCATGCACGTGTAGGCCTCCCGCTGTTCAAAGATGTAAGTGCAGTTTTGAATATGTCAAGATTGACCTTTTACCGATGACAGTACAGATCCTGATTGACAATTCTAGATGTATTAAAATTTTCCTATTTGAGAGAGAGAATAAAGAAAAATTTTCTCTACATATATTTATCAGTAAGACACAGTCGTAACACTGCTTATATTATATTTGGATGCGTTTTAAGCTATGTTAATTGTTTTTGATGAAGTATAATAATATAGGGCTAAACAAAAAATCTGATAGTGTTTTAGAATTTTCTTGTGAAATTTAAATTTAACTTCACATATATACATAAGAATGAGATATTCTTAAGGCAGTTTTAGGACCGTAGCCCATATCAGGTACGTATACTTAATTGTATAGGGCATTGCGTTGTGGACGTTACACTTGCATATTTTAGGGTCAGTTAAAAATTGCAATTATACTCAAGTTTAATGCTTGTAGAAATTAAAGGTAAATTGTATTCTTTATTTATTCTTGGTTTATTGAATTTTTTTGCGAAGTACTTATATTGTCAAATATTTACCGGAATGTCACGTATCATTTCCAGATATTATTCTAATTTTTCTCTGCTAGCTCCAGTATTTTTGTCTTCATTCTTTAGAAAAGAATAAACTTTTTTGCTCTTTATAATAGGTGTTTTGAATCTTAAATTGAAACCAAGAGTAATTGTTTCATTTTTAACAATTAATAATTTAAATTTTAAATAGACTGTTAATCCAGTTTCGTTAAGCTATGAGAAAAATTCTATAAAATGAAAAAGTATAATCTTTAATTCATATTCATTGGATTTAAGTTTCTTAATATTGATATTTTTTTAATATTTTCTTTAATACTATAATACTAGACTTGCTGCATTAATATAATCATGTAAGAGCTTACGTTTACTTAAAAATTTATTGACAGTATTAGTTAAAACATAAATTTCTTTATCTTAATGATCAGGTTTTATGCATTAGGAATTAAAATGCATAATAATTATTAAAAATGTACTGAGAAATGATCGAAATAGTTAATTAAATCGGTATTTGATAAGAATCAGGTAAATATTAACGTAGCTTATGGATTTATATTTGAGATATTTTATAAATTTTATAAATTTTCATATTTTTTTCTATTTTTAATACATATACGTAGTACATAAGATTTTCAGTTTACTATGCATAGATAAGTTTCGTATTTGTTACATTTTTAATATTAATACTTTAATCACTAACATTCAACGGTAACGATTAATATTATTTATAAAAAATTATCTGTGACCGATCACCATATTCATGTACGTTAAATTAGATTACATTAAGGTAATAAATATCTAAGAATAGAGGTACTTTGTAATAGGCGCATCTTTCTCGCACATACAGAGAGATTGGACCTTTTATACCGCAATTTGGAACTTAATCCTTATGAGAAATGAAAGACGATGAGCGGTAAACTTTTATATCATAAATATACAGAAATTTTTTTTAATAATACAATTTCTCGTGCTTGATCATATGTCAAGTACAGTTTATGGGCTCATTGCACAACCATGTAATTATATCATTCAGTTAATTTGAAATTAATTATTCCATATTTATATCGAATGTATATAAATCAGTATTGTACTTCACAAGCATTTACTTCCCTTTTTATCCTTTTTACTGAATTTATAAAAGAAAGATACAAAAGTTTATTATAACCGTTGATCTGTTTGGTTATATGCTCGTGCCAAGTACTAAAAATAATAGCAGTGTGAGTACGCGGGCTTGTGTGTGCGTGAAAAGTGATTTACTTTATGATATTATTTACAGTTTCATTTACGAAACTGTGCCGTTTTATTTATTTTTATAATGATCTTTGTTTAAATCTTTATAAAACGATAAGTTTCAACTATTAAATTCAACTTCTACTAAGGCAAACTCGAAAGCCGACAAATCGAAACTACTAAAGGCACATTTCAGAGATAAAAGGGTTCCAAGATGTTATGAAAACGTTTGAACATTTTTTGTATAATTAAAAGATAAATAAATTGTGAAATCGCAAGTGATTCTATAAAAAATCATTAATATTTCTATTGCTTTTAAAGCAGCAAATACAAATTTATCGACCTTTCATATGAAAATTACCACAATATTACATCATTTAAGTAAATATAAATTGAGGTTATAATGGCGGATCGTTTAACGCAATTACAGGACACGATTAATCAGGTACTAAAATAATTAATTGTATTTCTAAAAATAATTTTTAGAATTTAATAAGTTTCCGTTACGTATTTTAGCAAGCTGAATATTTTTGTAATAGCGTTGGAATTCTACAACAGTATTCAACACCTAGTAAATTTCCAGGATTTGATCGAATTAGTACACCTCAGCAACCGAATCAAGCACAAGAAGGTAATAACGAATAACGAATCCAAATCATACAGCTTTTTTAATTATTTGCAGTTCATCAATAATTTAAACTTAAAAGATTTGTTTGCAATATTGTAAAAATACTTAGTATATAACATGTAAAATCCAAATTTGATCATAGATTTTAGTTATTCAAATAATATATATTCAATTTCTATATCATTGTATTATAAATTCTTTTATAAATTTTTATAAATTCTTTAATTTATTGTACAGATTATGCTGCTCTTTTTGCAACTTTGATCGCAAGGTGTGCCAAAGATATTGATACTTTGATCGATAGTTTACCCAGTGAAGAATCATCACAAGAATTACAAGTAGCAAGTCTTAGCAGATTAGAACAAGAGAATCAAGAGGCAGCTGAGCAGCTTGAGGAAGTTGTAAGACAAGGTGAGGCACTTTTGCATCGAATTCAAGCTGCGTTACAAGATATTGCTCAAAGTCAGCTAGATATGCAAAATCCTACTGCAAATACAGTGATTAATCCAAGTCAACCCCTTAGTACAAGTAGTATTATTAGTAGTGTAAGTGTAAAACAAGAGATTCAAAATAATGTTAGCGTAAAAAATCATCAAATACCAGATGCATCTTCTAATTCTATGTAAATGTGTACAAGTAACTTTATGATTTTATATTTCAGTTTTAGGTAAAGAATTACTATAATATTTTTATATTAATTGAAATTTTCCTGTAAAGTATATATCAAATTTATCCATGTAACATAAGGTCAAATTAAGATTCAACAGCGTTAATAAAAACATTAAATGTTTCTTTATATTTATATATAGTATTATAAAATGTAAGTAAAAATTATAAGATTAATTTATTACAAATTAAGAAAAGTAATTGTTAAATTTTAAATATTGTATTTTATTTAATACGTGATATTATTATAAATGTATAACATCAATATATTTAATAATGTCTTAAAATTGAGTCATAAAGATGTTAAAAAATGTTCAAGGAAAGTTATTTATATAATTTTAATTGTTAATAATAAGAATCAATACACTAAGTGAAAATTTATAGGATATTAAAATGATATTTTATTTTGGAATTTTAGAATATATTCATTAAAACCAATATTTTAAGAAATAATATTTGTAATGTTTGATAATGAAAACAGAAGTTAGAATTTATTTTAAAAAAATTCACTTATTTAATATAATTCATCTCTTAGTTTTTAATTTTTTGAAAATAACTTTACAAAATTTAAATATTATTACATTATTTTAAATAATTTTTTAAATACGTCAGATATCCATATTTTTAAAGTGTATTTTGTAATTTAATAATATTAAAATAACCTTGTTTAAATATTAAAATTAAAATAATAATTAAAAATCAGATTCTTTGTAATTACTGAAATAATGTGTATGAAAATAATAGTATGTTCAAAGACTTTTCAAAGACATGCACTTTATTTTATAACATTTTTAAAAATACAAAATATATATTATTATATAACAAGGTAGCAACAAGTACAAAATTTATTTCTATTATACAATTATATAGAATTGCTTAGTTGATTTATGTACAAAATAGAAATTCTTAGTTTTATTAAAACATTAAAATAAATTAAACTTTTTTTTCTTCTTCGTTAACTAAACAATTTAAAAATATTTTTCTCTTAATTTAATTTCTTTATCCTCAAAGTTTATCTATTATTGTTGATAATAAAATAGTATTCAAAAATATTTTTTAAATACTCTTGTGTACATTGCTTTAATTTACTGAGAGACTATTATGATAGTTTTGAAATTTTGTATGATATATATTCTTCTTACTTGTTTGCGTACATATACATTTTCTAGTAATATAGTGAGTCACCCAATATTCTAATAAAAATAAATATATATTTATGTATGAAAATAAAAGTAGTACTTCTAATAAAGCAAAATAAGAAAGAGTTAATGATTTTTTAAATTATATCAAAGTCAGACGGTTTTTTGTCCAACTTTTTACTTCTGCAGAAATTCTTTCAATATCTTTTGTGCCAGTTCTACAACATCCTCCAATGTAGCGAACTCCAAGATCAAGCCATTCTTTTACAAATTCTTCAGGTGGACATATATCACCGTCCATTATCCAGCTAAATTTTGTAGATGAATATTTTTCTCCACTATTTGGATATGCAATCATAGGTATCTGTTCTTCACTAATAGTTTGTAATAAGGGAGTTATGGCTCGAGGAGCTAGACAATTAACACCGCATGCAACTAACTGTCCTGAATTTACTGCCTTATAACATTGCAAAATTGTTTCTTTAAAATTACTACCATCTACTATACTTTTTCCATCAGATTTACACGAAAATGAAAGCCAGGCCTTCACATCTGAAAGAATTTACAATATGTAAATGCACTTAATTAATTCTTAAACAGTTTATTTAAAAATTAATATTATAAGAAATTGAAACAACAAAATATAAAACTAACATCCTTACCTGGATATTGTTTCAATAAACTAATCAAAGCTAGAGCTTCCTTGCGACATGGGATTGTTTCAATAGCCAAAAGATCAATGCCACTGCTGATCAATATTTCAAATCTAGGTTTATGCCATTCAATAATTGATTCTACGGAATTAAATATATCACATGATTCTCCAGTATATTCTGAGCAATCATGCGAATAAGCTGCATAAGATCCAATTGAGCCTGCAATGAGAGGTTCTGAATTGGATACATCAAGGTTCTTGCTTTCATCCTTATATACTTTTACAGCCTTTTTAGCGAGATCGACTGCAGATTTTATAAGCTCCCAACTCTCTGTTTTGGTCTTGTTTAGATATTTAACAAAGCCTGGTATCGAAGCTTGATACGTGTTTGTCTCGATAATATCGGAACCTGCACGCAAGAAGTCAAGATGTGTTTGAAAAACAGCATTGGGATTGCTGTAAAGGAATTTGCTTGTCCACAGAGGATCACCGTCAATTATATCACCTACGTGAGTAACAAGCTGAGTTGAGAAGCCGCCATCGAGAATTTTTATGTCTGTTGTCATTGCAGTTGACTTTCAATTAACTTGCCAATATATGGTACACTGCACTATGTACTGAACGGAACTAAATTGCAGTGTGTACCAATAGTTGAAGTTTGTGCACGCGATCGCAATATTGTTTTAATTTACGGATCATGCGATAAGTTTGAGTTGGATCTTTCTACTGGAGAAAACAATTGTTACTTATAATACACGAACACTAGATGGTTCCACTGTGCGATACATCAAAATATTAAAAAAAAAAATCTTTTGTTTACACATTTCTTCCTAAGTACACTTAAAAGTATCATGTTTTTTTTTTTTTTTTTCTTTTTTTCTTTTAATAGAACCTATTCATTATCGTCAAGATATCAACTGCATCATTTATAAAAAAATTATTTTTTATTACACGATTTGGCACACAGCATACTCCTGATTTCAGTGCAATAAATTGACATTTTATATACTTAAGAATTCAATGAAATTACTCACTGATTGAATATTAAAAAGTGATTTGCGGATATTAAAATGGGAGCTTTAATGCATTTTATTACCGTACTTTAGTTGTTGGAAGATTTATTTTATTTACTTTTTCTGGATTAATGAGCAGTATTTTTATATTCAAATAGCAACGAATAGCTTGAGTTTTTTTTTTTATGTAATTGTTTGACGAGCTTATCTTCTTCCAAATGTTTAAAATATGAAAGAATTATTTAACATGTACGTTTGGTAATGCAAAGGAAGCAATATAAAAATGAAGTTACCAATACCAGATTTATTACAAAACATTATACTAGTTAATGTACTAGTTAAATTTTAACTACAAAGTACTTCTATGTGTACAGTTTATAAATATTTATGTTTATAATTCTATTCTCCTGCTTTATTACAATTTCATCAATATTATCTGTTTTAAAAATAACGTAATACTGCGTACTTTAAAATTGCCAAATAAATCTTTTCTTCGAGTCTCTAACAAAAGGCCCATTGTTAACGATTGGAAGGGATTAATTTTAGATATTCAAATACTCGGAATCATTCGAAACAATCAATCCTTTTTAATTTCACGATCTCTTAGAATGCTCTTGCAATCTTATCAGTGCATACTTTGAGACAGGCAAGCACTTTAAATGTAACAACATTTTTGTAAATTATATACTTCTTTTATTCATTTCACCAACTAAATAGATAGCTTATTAACAACTTCTTATTTCTAATTACAAACTAACATTTGAGAATAACTAATAAGGATAAACCGCGAATAAGGCAAGAAAAAATAATAATAAATAAACTCCTTGCTCGCTACAAGGCTTAGACAAGACGGTTATAAATTGGAATATAATCTAATTTGTGCGGGTATTTACAGATATTCAAAATTAATCAAAAGTATCGACGGAAACAGACATTCTATTGTGAAAGGACGTTTTTGTCCTGTCTCAATCCTTTACTAATATAAGTTAGTCGACGCGAAAGTTCAAATTGAAGCTTTCTCTTTAGCCCTAGTTACCCTTGTATACTTCTCTCTCTCTCTCTCTCTCTCGGTCTCTTTCGTTATATCTTCTTGTTTGTTTCGTTAATCTTTTGGATTTTGCGAGCGACTACTACAGCTTCGCTATTATCGTTCATCTTTGAGAGTTTGATTGCGCGAAAATTTGTTGTGCGATTTTATGTAAACAGTCAGTTTGTTGAACCGTTACAGTTTCTAAAATAAATGTTTTTGTTATTATTATTGGTATTTTATGAACTTAGGTGCTTATATTTTGTTGCATTTTAATAAATCAAAAAATAAAATACTACTGTTATATATAAAATAATATAAAACCTATTCAAGGGAATTCAATCTTTTATTTAGAAATATATATTCCTTCGTGATTTCAAGTCAATTACTTGAAATTTACCTTAGTGAATTTCAAATTCAATTATTTATGTAATTAATGTATGTTCGAGCCTCGTACGTGTGCATTTGCAGTTTGCCACCTAGAAAAGTCGGATCTTTCTGTAATTTATTATACCGATGTGGAAGTTCCATGGCTCAACTCATATTTATTATTTATGATATCGCATTATTATGATATCGAGAAATCCGCAAAAGTTCGACTCACTCGATAAATGCACTACGATGCAGGTAGTCGTCCTTGTTCTTATGTTTCAGATGTTCAAATCTTAACCATAGCATTAAATAATTAAATAATGCATTTTTTATCGTTTTAACTAATAAATGTGTTGGTTTAAATGTACATAAATATATGTATATTAAAGTCTAAAAAGAAATTTTGTTGGAGAATTAAGAAAAAAAATAGAATAACGCATTAGGTTCTTATAATATATATATAAGTTTTTTATTTAAAAATACTTCATGCTTCCGTAATTACGTAATTAGTAATTATTAATTACTAGTCTAAGACAATATTAAAAAATCCCTCAAATTAAAATAAAATTGTGTTATTACGTAAAAGATTTTGAAAATATTCCTTTGTTATAAAAATGGCGAGTATTTGAAGTCGCTCAAAAAGTTAAAATATTATGAGTTTTCAAATAATCTTACATGATACATTAATATAATATTATTTTAAAGTGCTGTTAAGATTTTAAGTAGATTAAAGAAACGTAGAATAATTTAAAGGAGTCTGTAGAGTAAGATAATACATGAATTTTTATTTAATTGAAATTTTATTTCTTAAATAAATTCCTTATGAACTATTCGAACCTCAAGTATTCTGCATATTTAATAGATTCACATCAACTTCTATTACTATAATAATATTAAATAAACGCTTTCATATTTTATCTAAGCAAACACATTTTCTTTAACAATATTAACGTAATAAAGCCGTTGGGAAAAATGTAGTTTTGAAATAAACGCATTGATTCCATTTTTAAACGTATAAATTGGGAATTTTTCAATATTTTACCTATATTTCACGATATCAAAACTATATACAAACTGTTATTTCATCCCATTATAAATATCTTATTTTACTTATCCCGATTTGTTTTATTTTCTCGACAGCCTTATTTTCTTGATATAATAATTTATTTAAATTCTCTTTTTAGTGCATTAGAGTTATTTTGCACATATTCATCAATGATACATCCCCTTCAACTTCGGCTTTTACATTAGTTTTTCTATAAAAAGGAATTAATCGCCGAAAATAAACATAAAATGAAAAACACATCTAAACATATGAATATGTTAAATTTTTTAATTTATTCAATAATAATTACAACACAATGAGATGTTATACGCAAATCTAAAATTTTACTTCCATACCAGAGATTATGATTAGATTTTTACAAATCAATCTTTGCCGTAACAGTGAATTTACGGTTAGAATTCAAAAGCTTATCAAACGGATAGAGGGAGAGACACTCTAATAGAGCATGTCTCGAATGTGAAAGGATTGTGCACCGAAAACCTGCTAGACTGCAGTAGTAGAGATTTGGTATTCTCTTTTTTTTCTTTTACTAAAGACGAGAATGGGACACAAAGGAAAACAATGATAGCAACATTAAAAAACATATATAAGTCTGAAAAGTTATTTTCGGACTATAAAAAAGGAAAAATGTCAGGGGCTGACGTGATAATTTTAGAACAAAATATTCCTTATGGGATCTTTTGCACGCTACTAATTTCTTCGACATACTTAGCCGGCATAGTGACAGGGTTTGCTCGTGTAAGGTTCTGAGATATAGAATGAACTCGGATCAGTTGGTTCATGACAATGCGGTTACCTTAGTCTGGCTGCTGATCCACTGCGATCGTTGAAAAGGTGGACATGCTGGTTAATAGAGGGTTCTAGGGATTAAGCACAAAAAGTATCCCACATGAGTCTCCTTTAGCGAGGTCAACGAATCTACGATGAAATATCAGGAAATATCAGGAAAGAATTATTGAGCAAATCGATAGAGATAAAAGGACTGTAGCATTCCAAAAGAATAATTAAAGTACAACCGTACCATATTGTTAATTAAAAGTAAGCCAATACGAAAAATCAGCTTTTCTCGAAGTACATTCATCATTATTTTCTTTTTAAACATAAGTAAATAGAAATGGTTATAAAATACACGCGTACATATAATCGTATTGTAGAATAATGATGATGATGATGATGATGATGATGATGATGATGATGATGATGATGATGATGATGATAATAATAATAATAATAATAACAAAAAGGCCATATTAGAAGTAACGAATAAGCCAATATAAAATTTATTATTATATAATAATAATAATAAAAAGTTGGTAATTAAGTACTACGTTTTATATGTAACGTGAATAAATAAGAATGCATAAATAAATTTAGATTAACGATTTCACATAGTTGAATGTACAATTTATGGTTAAATACATTTCTATGCGCGCATGCGTACATTATAACATTAAATGGCATATAAATATGCCTACTTAGGATTTTGTGTGTACTATTAGTATTATTACGTATATCTAGTTATATAAAATTATAGGCTTAAACATTTAAAAATAAATAAATTTTTTTCTTAAAATGTGATAAAAAAATATTTTATAAAATGACATAGTAAAAAGTTATAGTAATATAGCGGTATAAAAATAGTTCAAAATTTTTTATTCCAATAACAAGTCTTATGTATAGTTACGTAAATGATATATGTGACACGATCCTTATTCTATATAGTAGCCTTCGTATTATTTCGTAACACGTTATCTAGTAGTTCAATCAATCATTTAAAATAATTTAATAAAAGATAAAAGGCTTATGGTAAAAATTTCAAAATTCAACCGAATTTGGTGAAATTTTAAAAGTTCAATAAGATAAAAAGAAGTTTATAGTATCTGCATTAAAATATAAATATTGAAAACAGGTTTGTTCTGTATAGGCTTCATTTTGCGTTTAAGGCAATATCATCAGTTGAAGAATGAGATTTTGGATTATGGAATAGGAATTCCAGGATAAAGTAATAAATAGCAAATGTCAGTGAAATGGTGTGGTGGTGACGCTTAAAAAAATTTGTCTTCGTTTACCATTTATATTCTTATTTAATTTAGAAGCTCAAAGAGTTCTCTTAAAAACTGAAAGTATCATTTCCTAATCATGGCTGAATATTTAGCTTCTATTTTTGGTACAGAGAAAGATAAGTAAGTTACCATTATTAATATTACAATTCATGGTAATTTAAGGTTATATCGATTGTTTGAAATTCTCACCATATTTATACTTTTATTTTGTTTTTTTTATAATAGTTTTTAATTATAAGTTTAAAGTTTATTTAATAGTTTTTGAATATTACAGGGTGAATTGTTCGTTTTACTTTAAAATTGGTGCATGTAGACATGGAGATCGGTGTTCTAGAATTCATAATAAACCAACTTTTAGTCAGGTATTTTAAATGAGAAATTTCTGATATTAAACTTCATTTGGTCAAATAAATAGTTTTAACTTGTTGATATTTTAGACTTGCCTACTGCAAAACCTTTACGTTAATCCTCAAAATTCAGCAAAAAGTGCAGATGGCTCTCATTGTAAGTAAAAATTATTATAATTACTAAGTATCTTTTAATTTATAGAGACCAATTAGTACTTACAATTTTTAATTTTCTTTAGTGGTAGCAAATGTTTCTGATGAGGAAATGCAGGAGCATTATGATAACTTTTTTGAAGATGTATTTGTTGAATGTGAGGATAAATATGGAGAAATTGAAGAAATGAATGTTTGCGACAATTTAGGAGATCATCTAGTTGGTAACGTGTATATCAAATTTAGACGAGAAGAAGATGCGGAAAAGGCAGTGAATGATTTAAACAATAGATGGTTTGGAGGTCGACCTGTTTATGCAGAGTTGTCTCCAGTAACAGATTTTCGAGAAGCATGTTGCCGTCAATATGAAATGGGGTAAGAAAATTACTTATTTGTTAAGATTCTAAAAAAATAACTATTCACTTATTCTTTTTATAACAGTGTTAATTTTGTCGATTATATTTTATATTACTTCATAACTTCTATTAAATTAGCTTTGTATTATTACTAGGCAAGCAACTTTATTTATATAAAATATACAAGTATTAGTATTGAAATAAAATAATAAATAACATTTTACCTTAATTTTATATTTTAAAAAATATATGTTGAAATTGACATTTGTGCAAAAGAATGTGATCATTACATATATTTTCAATTCTTTGATAAGTCGAATAAGCTAAGGATATAAGAAGCTAAACTAAAAAAGAGTTGAGATACTATAACTTGATTTAAAAAATTTTTTTTTAACTTACAGTTTTGTTAGTGATTTTTAATAAATGAGATAAATTATTAATTATTTTGAAACAATATGATGTTTCGAATAGTCTACAGTTCATAATTAAATATTAAATAATTTCTAATTTATACATCATTTATTATTTTCTAGAGAATGTACAAGATCAGGATTTTGCAACTTCATGCATCTTAAACCAATTTCTCGAGATTTGCGTCGCTATTTATATAGTCGTAATAAAGGTGGTGGCAAAGGTGGGAGATCAAGGTCACGTTCTAAATCTCCAAAACGTGATCGTAAACGAAGATGGCGTTCACGTGAACGTAGATCAAGATCCAAAGAACGTCGTAAGGGAAGAGATAATCGTTCTGGGAGATATTAATGTGGGAGAAGTAATTTTATTATTATTTCATTTGTATGATACATGGATTCACATAGTTAATATTATTAAGTTGCATATTTAAAAAAACAAGAAAAATAAGAAAATGCATAATCTAAAATGTCATTAAAATTTGTATTTTAGTTAAGTATAACTATTTTAATAAAAATAATAAACTGAGTGTAATAAACTGAATAATAAACTGAAAATAAATCTACTGTATTATGACTTAACTAGCCAAATAAGTTGAGCACTTTAAATAAATTTTACAAGAAAATAAATAAATGCCTATGAAAATTTTGTTTCCATTATGTAAACCATTTAATTTCTCTATTCAGATTATCATTCGATAGTAATTCGACTGTTATATAGATAATTGAAATTGATATCTTTAAATTTGATGCAGTCTAGTTTGCGTATATAGTTTTTTTTCTTCAAACATCTTTTAAAATTGTATATAAGAAAATTCTATTACTTTCAAATATTTCTAATTAGTTTCTTTTGCCAAATTATTACATTTAAAATTGCAATAGAAATCTTTTTTTATTTTTGAGATAGTTTAATAAATAAATCTATTGGCACTGATTTTAGTATCCTATTGAAATTTAGAGATGTTATATCTAAATAAAGTTTAAGAGTTGATTATTTAAAAACATACATTTTGTTATTATATTCAAGTAAAACTCTAAATTTTTATTATTTTAAGTTTATATTTAAAAGGATATAAAAAAATGTTATTTTCTTTAAGGCAATTTGATATAAACGCAAATCTTAATAAAATAATTATTATATTTTTTTAATAGATTTATAAAAATATATACATAGTATAGTGTTTGCATATGTACAATTGTCATATATGTATAAAACTCTGTGATATTAACAAATTCATAGGATATCCATATGATATAAACATTACTGGTTTTGATAAAGTGTAATGTATATATTTTTTTAGCAATAAATATATTATTCTTCTTTACCATCAATCATTATTGCAGATTATACAGATTCGAATGAACAATTGTTATCACTGTCTAACAGATGTCTCTAACTTATTCTTATACTACTTAAAAAATTTCATTTATTAATCTATTGTTTATTTAACGACAAAAGGAATAAATTAAAATGCACTTGAGTAATTAGAAATATTTATTTAAATTGATTGTAACATATAATTATTAATAACTGTTGAATACATTTTATTCTTCGACATTTTTATAAAAAAGTAGTAAAAGTATATTGTTTTTATGAAAGAATGTAGTCTAATATACATCGAAAAACAGATATCGAATTTTCAGTAAGATATTAACAACACTAATTTAATTCAATGAAATTGTACGCTTGATTGATTATAATTTCTATGCATTAGATCAAGTTTTATCTCAATTATGAATTACGAGATTTCATTGTGTGAGAATTTCAATGTTGAGAGAAGTACTGTTGAAAATGTATTTCCTTAAATATTTAAGCTAATTAAATGGCAAATGCTGGTGATTTGACAGAGTTCTTGTTGGCTACAATTTTTTACATTTTATATTATGATCTCAAAAAACAACTTATCAAATTTACTTTAATAGATTACAAAATCATAAAATTAATTTATATATTTTTTAGAAGTCAGCTATAAAAACGGAGCAATGGTAGTTGAAAAAGTACAGGAACAATATAGTTAGCATGATTTAGTTTGTATAGTTAAAAATTTCAAATCAAGTTTTTTAAAAAAGGAATATCAATATTTTTTCCTGTGAATGTTCATGATTTTATCTAATTATGTTTAATAATTATGTTTAATAATTATGTTTAAAATAATAATCTTCTATAGTTCTCTAATTTTTATTTAAAATATTTCGTTTAAAAATTAAATATTTGAAAGCTTTAAAATGTGTAGTAGATATTATCATCTTGAATAACGGAAGTTTTAGTGTAAAGTTAGTTTTTTATTAATATAAATCAAATATGAAAGAAATAAAAATCGATGTTTCGTTAACGTAGATTAAAATAAATTTAACATGTTATTAAATTAAAGCCCTTCGTGCGTCTGCTCACCACACATTGTTAACAATATCTACGATAGATTATATATAATCTGACTATTCTCGTATATATTATATAATCTCTTATATAATTCATACATTTTATTATCACAAAAATGACAAATTTAAATAGTTAAAATTTGTCTATAAGTTCTAACTCCGTATTTTGGAAATAATATTATAAAAAATGTATATATTTTCAAATAAAATATATTTAAAGTTGAATAATGGAGTTTACCATTTTAAATATTTGACATTGATTAAAATTTAAAAATTTACAAATTTAAAGTAAATTTTATATACAACGAATAAATACTAGTAATATAAATATAAAAAGCTCACCCTGTCGGAATATTCTTATTTTAATCTGCTGCACCAAAAATTTATCAGTTAATTGGTGTTTTGTTTTTCTCCGCTAATCAACCATCTGACATAAAAAGTTGAAAGGCTTTATATCTAAAAGGAAATGAAAATTATCTGTACGCATCCTTATAACATTATTCAATTACATCAGTAATATAAAATTCACGGCATAGAAAATACTTTAACACAAAAATATGTACACTTATAAAATGTGGTAAAATTTTCTTTTTAATATAAGATATAAAAATATGGTAAATTTTTTCAATTTAAAATTTTTATACGTGGAAAATTGAAGATTAATTAACAAAATTGATAATGTTAAGATACTTCAGATAAAGTTTTTCTGAACTTGTTGCAACATTAATGATAATTAAACTTGATTTTAGAACTTAAATTCTCAATAAGAAAAGTCAAATATTTTAAGATTTTAAATAATTGAAGTTGGTGATATATAATGATATTTTTTAAATATTCATATTAAAGAAGTTTCAATCTTACTTATACATATTTAACAGATCTTAATAGAGATAGAGAAAAAGAGAATTTATACCCATCTCTACGATTTTTTTTCATTGTTTTTTTACTTAAATTGTATTTTATAAGTAATATAAATAATTTAATCGGATTATTAGAGTAATTAGAGTAAAATGCAACAAAGCGAAAAATTAATGTTAGATGTATGTATTATTTTATTTTTAGTTAATTTCAATTTATTACAGAAAATAGTCATTTAGATTATTACGTTAATGCTTCTCCTTTGAAATGAATTCGATAATGAAAACAATTATTGTTTCTATTACTGTATACGCAATTTTTTCATAAAAGAAATTACGTATATAATTATAGAATAACGAATAATTTTACTTTCACGTTATTCTTTTGTAAATGATCAAACACTCTACCGTAATAGAAAGCATTAAGAAAAAAATGCGAATAGTTATTTTTAGCGCATGCTATAAGGAATGTATAAACATTTGCAGTAGTTATTTGGGATAATAAGATTGAAAGGAGAGTGCTGTAATTAAAGAGAAACAACACTTATGTATAAAATCCAATATTTGATTTATTAATCGTGTTTGATACTCCACTGCTGTTAAATGTAATCTTTCGTATTAAATTAAATTTGATATTAAAATATGTTTCAATAAGATTAAAATATATTTGGATGCATTTAAAAATTGAAGGAGATACAAAGAAAACTATTTTTGAATACTTTTAAAAGGAAGATATTAAATAAAGTATTGAGCTTGCCTGTCCTTTAAATTATTCGATAAAATTTGATAAACAAATTATGACAATAAAACGATATACCGAGCTAGTGATCAAAAACAACAAACAGCAAATAAAATAAAAGACTTCAACGGAACTAAGGAGACTCGTTACGATATTAAAAAAGATGTTAAAAGATATTAATAAAATCATATTAATAAACATAATTGCGTAATAGTTAGGCTTCGCACGCAGCCTAACGCCTAGGACATAATTCCGGTACTTCATTCCTATAAGAAAATCTGAAATTTCTCATTTCTCATTTCTCATTTCTCATTTCTCATTTCTCATTTCTCATTTCTCATTGAGGTGGAATGGCTGTTGTGAGGTAATAAACATTAGAGTCTTGAAGGTACTGTAATCGCTGAAGCAGCGGAGTAAGCGAAGAAGCAGCAGAGCAAGAGTAGTTCGTGCCGGCCAACTGTCGCAAAATGAGTCAGAGAAGTGGTCTTTCCCCTTTCCTCGTTGCCACGCTCGGGACGCGCTTGAAACGCGAGAAACAAGAGGCAAGGTGAAGCGGGAATAAAGAAAGAAGTAAAAAGGAGGATCGTCGGCGTGTGCATCATCCGAATCCAGACGACGGCCGGCACGTGTTTCGGCGATGGCTAATTGACGGTGCTTCTCGCGTTCTCCCGCCCGTTAAGTGCGCTCTACACCTCGCGCAGGGCAGATGGTAGTCGTGATTGCAGCTGCCCGCGCTGGAACACCTGCCCATCAGGATTCACGGAATCACGGCCCTCTTCGCCGACGCCCGTGTAGGTCGGTCCAGCTTACTCCATAGCGTGCACGCGGTGCCTTTCTCCCGAGGCCTTCACTCATTACCGGACTACACTCGGACCAGCTCTCTCGATCCTCCTACCCACACTCTCCTAGCGACCATTTCGTGCTCCTGTCTTTGTCTTCGAATGCGAAGCCGCGCCGTATTATTACAGAGTCGAAGGCTCGATCGCTCTATTGCAAATTATTACGCTCTCTCTCACCCTTTTTATCTGAGAGTCTGGTGGTCGCTTGCTCTAATGTAAAAAGTCGACGCGGTACAATATTTATACGTGTGAGATGTGAAGATATTTACGCCTCGACTGAATTTTTACCGGGTGATACTTTTATTCGTTGATTTCTGCTGAACAAGCGTCGTATCGGCATCGTTTGTTCGTTAAACTCACGGGGTTGCGATTTAGATGTGTTTTCGTTGTCGAAGAAAAGCGTTCTTTATAACTAACACCTTCATGAACAACATAAATGTACTTTGTCAAAGAATATTTCTGTCAGGAATTTTATATCAAAGTGTCTTATATATTGTAACACCGATGTGAATTTGCCTTTTATATGTAAATCAAGAGATACAATTAATAGTGGAGTTTTTTTGGTCTTCCACATCATTTATTTTTATTTCATCATTATCCGTTGATCAAAGTGTCTCTACGTTGGAGTTCAACATTATGTTCTTTCATTTATCTGATCTTTCTTTGTATTTTTATCCGTTTATTATTTTTAGTTTCTCTTGTCTCAATTAGTACGTCGCGTAAAATATTAAATATTACTTTATAAATATGATGGATGCACGATATTCTTTTTTTCGTTACAAGCGCATTTCAATTTATTATGTTTGAAAAGTTTGGTAAATACTTTCGTTGGCTTTTGCAGGTGCTTTAAAAAATAATATAATCTCGTCAAGTTTTTAAGTAAATTATCCTATATGTTGTTTAAAATATTTATTTAACCGTCATTAATGAATTTATATTTCGTAGTTTCTAAAAAATATTTTTGTTAAACTTTTTCTTGATAAAAATAAATATCATGTTTTTTGAACGCTTTACATCTGCAATCATTAATTACATTATAACCGTTTTCAATCATTTAAAATTAATTGATATGTTAATTAATTAGATTAATATATTATCATTAAGAAGGAATTGGTGCAGAAAATGATTAATTATCTGTATACCGCAACAATTTTACAGTTCATGGAATATAGGAAAAATTTACATGAATTTAAATTAGAAATATTCACTTGATACCAAGAAATTAGCATTTAATCGAAATCTATAAAAAAAGTCCTCATTACATAATATTATATTGTAAACATAAATCTTGATTTTTTATATTTAGGTATTATATATATTTAGGATTAAAGTAAATATAAAAGTGATTATTATTTGTGCAATGATAGTTAATATATTTATTGGAAGCTGATTACAAAGGTGAGCGATTAAGACGTGTTAACATTTACTTTAAAACATTTATAGCAGATTTCTTTAAGAAAAACTTTTTTAGAATATAAAAGTTACATATAATTGTTTGAAAATTAATTTAAATAAATAGCTTTATATTGATATTTTTAAGATTTTTCTTGGAGAATTTTTTAAATACCTTAGTATTAACGTCTTGATAATAACGAAATGTGTTCAAAATTTCAATTTATTTAACTATATTATTTAATTATGGATATGAAAGAAAATGTTCATTATCCAAATTATACAAGATTGAAATTTTTCATTTTTTTGTGCCCAATTTGTCCAGAATATTTAGAATATTATATCTAACATAGAAAACGTCTTTAAAGTACAATTGAATATTATCTAACAAACCAGGTTATAATTCATTTGAAGATCCTTTACTTTTCGGTTTCCCTTTTGTAATGCAGTGTACTGTTTTATAACATCAATTCCACATACGTAATCGGTTAATTTTTAATTAACCAGTCATAAAATATTAGATCAAGTATACAGTTTTTCTATCTAGTGAGTATAAAATTTTCAACATTTTCATATCCGACATTTGTATTTTTTCACATTATGGATAGCTCTATTTTTTGCATTCACGTTTTACCACAGATGTTTTTTTTATTTTAAATTCTAACTTCTGAATTAAGCGAGCTAGATATTTTAATAGTCTGTTGAAAGTAAAAATATTTATTTTGAAAGCGTAACTTTTCCTTAATTTGCGCTTTCATTCCATTTCTGTGGCTTATTATTATTATTCTCAGTTATTTAAATTTTTCTAAAATTTATTAACGACTTTTTTATAGGGATTTCCATAATATAATTTTAAAGTAATAACAAATACAGACTTATATACATGTAACCCTTTTTCATTTTCTAGTCTTTAAAAAATGTGTTAAAATGCCAATTATTAGTTTCTTACTATTGCCTATTATATATAAATTACTGAATATTATAATACTGAATATTGTAACGTTTTAATAGTTAAATAACTACGATAATTTAAATCCATTTTGGACTTATTACGTCATAATGTACATTGAAAAGTTAATATTATTACTATAAAATAATATGAGTCATAAACTCCATTTTTAAATAACCGACTTGATTTGAAAATAATCGTATCAACTTATAAATTTTTATGCTAAAATATGTGCTTATAATATTGAAATTCTCAGAGGCAACAAAGTTTATTATTCTTATACTATTTTCATTACTGCCACTTTACAAAAACATTTTCCTCTTGCTGTTCGTTTAAAAATAATTCCCCTTACAATTTTCGTATTAAAATGATCTAAAATAATCTTCTGTGAATACAAATAAATGTGTGTATTGAATTAACTATAAATTAATTATAAATACATATTAACTATAAATATATGTAAAAAGACATACGTAAAGGATTTTAAGCTAGTTTTTTTCATTTGGTGTATGTGCATTAAAAGAAATAAATAAGAAATAGGTCAGCATTTAACCATTATTAAGGAGGGTAGAGTTTTCATTGGAACATAATTTTCACACCCTTCAAATGAAATTAAATATGCTCATTCAATATTATTTAAATATACTTTTAAACAGTCTTATTGTATTATATTAAAATATTAGGTTCGCAAAATATATCGTTACTAATTTAAAGTGAAATTTAAATTTGGTTTTCTAAATTTTATAATTTTCTTCTTTTAATATGTGTCGGAAAATGATGGAAAATCAATATTTCAGATAATACTGAAAGAGATTTTGTAAAGCGCGTATTTTTAATACAAATAATTATGATTTCATATTTAAAAAAAATATATATAACCGTTAATGGATAATTTTTTAATTTTAAATATTCACTAATTTTTAAAAAAGAATACAAAAGAAACTTATTTAAAAAATTATTTAAAAAATTTTAAATAATTTGATTTGTATAATTTCTGTAGTAGTTTTTTAAATATTCTAAAGAATTACTTTCTTGTAGGTTAATGCGAGAGAATGAAAAACAGTATGAAAAAAGATATCATACAAAAACAGAGAAATTTAATGTGCGTCTGACACACCCTATACGGGTAACAAATAAATTTAATCGATTACTCGCACACTTGCTGAATCTGGACAATACTATGTTTCCCTTAAAAGCCAAGTGTTTGCTTTGTGTCTGTCACTTTATCTACGAGAGGTTCAACATAATTCCGTCACTATCACCTTGCGAATTCGATTTTTTTTTATTTTCATTCAATTTCTATTACAATTTTGTTTTTTGTTATGCAAGCATTTATATTTATACATAACACTGTAAGAACAACTATGCTTCGATAACATATCCAATTGAACTTTTTGATGAATTCTTAATAATATTCTTGAATCTTGACTTAATATTCATTCCGAATTGCAATTTACAGTTTCAAAAAGTCGGACTTATATTAACAATATAACATATTAAAATACAAATGTGCCAATTCAATTTTTTATAATTTTATGATAAAATCTATATAAATAATTAGTTCTAGATTAGTTAAAAAATATGGCAGAATATAGAAAATATAGTAGTTATCAATTTTATATATTACTTTATTACTTTTGAATCCATAAAATGCATAGTTTTACTCGTTTTTATATTACAAAAATAATCATTGGAAAAGGAATATTAATAGATATGATTGGATTTTTATATGAAGTTTAGTGTATATTACATATTATATGTTCGTTGATGATTTCTATTATTTTACACTAAAGTGTCAATATTGTGAAGTACAATATATCCTTTCAATACTTCGTATAATTTAATGAAGTGCCGAAGCCGTTGTGATCTTAAGATGAAAATAAATAATTATTTTTTTATTTAATTATTGAAAATGTTGAGAAAGCTCAATAATTTTATTTTAAGGTAAAGTGCATTACAATAAATAATTTATTTAATATCCGAGTTCATAAAAGAGATAAATGTTATACGTATATATTAAGGGTAACGCTGAGCGAAAGTTCCAAACTTGTCAGGAGAAAAGCCACGTTAACTTGCACCTTCTCTTTGCACGTAGTCTGATAGACTAATTGTAAGATTGGGCGATGAGGAGTTGGGAAGGAGGAGGAGAAGGAGGAGGAGGCATAATAAGTGTTATGTGACCGATGGTATATGAATAATACAGTATTAGCCTTGATACTCGATACGACGGATTTGATGAAGTTTTATGTGAAAAGTAAGCCGATTTATGTATAATTTTGTGTTTTATTAAAATAATCCTGACAACAACGTCAAAAGTAAACAAAAATATACGAATAATAAGTGCTTAATATCATAAAATTCAGAGAAAAAGAAATAAGAAATTTGATAAAATGTATTGTTGAATTGTATTTAAGCAAATAATGCCTTAATAATTAAGTTATTTTTTGAAAGGAGAGAGAAAAAATAAACTGATTTCTGTTCCTAAGATATTAATGAAAAGTAATACATCACCGTTTTCATATTATAAAAATATTAGTTTTTCATTGTCTTTATTTACTATTTCTTTAATACCTCAAGAACGAAAAATTGGTTAATTTTTTAGAACAAACTTATAAAGAAAGTCTCATATTATTAAGTTTCTCTTAAAATTATCACGGACAAAATTAAACAGTTTACAACATTTTGTTTCTTTTTGTAAAAATGCTAGTCATTATTTATATACTTAAAAGAAATTTGAACATAAACTTCTACAAAATACTTTTTTAATTTGATTTTAAAGAATTTAGTACACTTTAAGAAAAATTTATATGTACAGTTATTTAAGGAATATAATCTATGTAAGGTATCCATAACCAATAAAAATATAATTTTCATATTTCCATATTTATATCTATCGTTTATCTTGTAAATAAAAGAAGTTTAATTGTAGCAGTAATCTGACAGTAACGTGATTTTTATATACATTATATTTAAATTACACGTAAACTTAAAATTAAGTTTGACTTTAAAAAATTGCTCAGATCTTATGTATTTGATATATACATATATGTAATATTAAATGCAAATAAATGCAATGAGTCTGTAAAACGTAGTATGCATATGAGAATTCAAAAGTTTTTATAATGCAAACTGTTCAAAAATTCAAAGTAATTATGATAATTTTTAAACATAATATTTCTTTTATTACGTTTTTATCACCAATTTATTATAGCACTAAATATGCCAACGAACACTTTCATTTCGTTTTCAAAGTAATATTTCAAATCAGTTGGACAGAAAAAATAATAATTCTTGCTAGATTATTTTAATATTCGAATACAAGGCTATTTATATATAATACATATGCTTTGGATGAAAGTAAAACTTTGTAATGTACTCTATAAAGTTTTTTGATTAAAATGTATTTGTACACAAATGGGAATAGAATTTTGTTTTTAAATAATTAATTTATTTTAATTATATGAAAAAAGGGATTTATATTTCCTTAGCTTGTTTGAACATTAACGCCTACAATTCTAAGTATCTCAAGCCCAAAGACAAAGATCAAGGAAGAACTTATTCTCTCTTTAATATTTACTAAGGTGACTTATTGCTCTTTATTTATCGCACGAGAGATTTTACTGCGTGACTGCGTGTGAACGCGTGTATGTTTTGTGTTTATTCTAATCTCGTACATATTTACATTCTAACTGATAATCCTGCTAACAATGATCCATTGAAAATGACAAGATACGAGAACAACAAGATTAAAAGACATAAGGAAGATCAATCACGAAGAGCCCGAATTCTTCGATGGCTCCTTTTTTTAACGTCATTAGTTGCTTTTCTCCCTCTTAATTTTGATTTTGTACAAGTTCTAAGCTTGTACATTCTAAACGATCGGGTTATCCGTGTTTTGGACACGGATAATGTGCGAATGTCACCCATTTCATTTTATTCGTACTTCCAAAGAATCTTCTGAGAATAACTTATCGTCATATGTGACACATTTAATTATTTAAAATTTTTTAAATGCTTGTATATTTATACGTTTTGATGTAGATATTTTTGAAGCTGAAACTGCATATCAGTTTTCATCTTTGAAATGTATGTAAAAATGTCTTTTGGAAAACGTGTCGATCTACTTCAATTTTGTAACATAAAATTGAAAATATATGCTTTTATGTATAAAACTTTTCCATTAGAAGCTGGATTTAATTTTTAAATTTTAAAACTGATTTAATATTTTTATGGAGAGATTAATAGCTTTTCATCTATTAATACTGGTATTTCATTGCGTTTTTTGCTTGGACTCGTAATAGTTTCGAAAATAATCTTCTACATTCAATGATATATTTTATTTACTGATATACAGATTTTTGTAAAAAGCTGAAACATTTTTGTTTCTAATAAATACCAATCAATTACAAGTAATGTAAATGTATTTATCTGAAAATACTTATTTGTTAATTTTTTTCAAGTTTTACTCTAAAATGCCTTAATTACTTAAATAAGTAATGTAAAAAATATATATTTTTATGTACATATCTTGATTTTTATTAAATTTTCAAGTTAGTATTTTTAAAAATATTATTGAAACTTTATTGTAGGTTTTAATTGTTTTAATTTTAATAAATGTTGCAGTGTATTGAATTTCAAGGTCTAATTTTTCTTCGCAGAGTTATGTATCAATTATCAAAGTGATATTCATCACATTAAGGATTTTCTTATATTAAATAGTGAATTATGATGTCAATTTTATAATTTTGCAGATGGATTTTTTCATTTACAATGTTGTTACATAATGTCGTAAAGATTTTAGATACATTGTTTCACATCAATTACAGTCGGTATTCTTATATCTATACGATAAAGAAGTTGTAACCTCATAAAGATTAGATCAGAATGCATTTATGAACTTTTCGAGTAAATTTAATATAATTCACCTTTACGATATCATAAATTAAAGCATGTTCTTTTATTAATCAAATTAGATCTTCAATTTAATTAAATTGATAAACTTTTTAAATTTATATTAAAATTGATATTTAGTTTGAATAGTGTACAGAAGTGCGCATGGTGGTAAATTATTATGTTTGCGTGATATTGTCTTAACGAGAAAATTTATTTTAACGATATATAGACGATTTATATAGATAGATATCGAAACGAAATAGATACAATTATTTGTGATTTATTTACATTTATAATATTTAATTTTTATACTAGTTATTTAAGAATTTATTATTATATTATCTTTATTATTATCAGACATTTTGGAGAACTAAGTATTTTTGTCGTAATATTGAAATCAGATTTTTCTAGAGCAAATCTATATCATAATTTATCATTTATTGTATAATTTATTGTTTTTTACTTAAATATTTAAATACTTTATTTTGACGACAAATGTATTAGAAGATCTATTTTATCGGTATCCCAAAGTTAGAAATATAAATATATATAATTGATAACAAGTATTTGGAATTTGTTAAAAGAATTTTCGTTTTATGCGATTTAATTTAATACTAGATAAGAATCACGAATTCAGCCTTTTTCTAATTATTTATTTTATAGTGACCTTTATATCAGTAATAATTATTAGCCATATTTTTACGAAACAGTGAAAAGAAAATTTATTTTTATTAATGTCAAGGTTACAGATATCACTTGTTTTCTGCATCTGCTGCAGGCAGATATTTGTATATTCATTTAATTTAATATTATGTAATACTAAGTCGGTCGACTTCTCTTTCTCACCGATGGCAACACTTAGTATAATCAGAAAAATTGCCGACACTTTTTTCATTTTTACTTATTATTGTTATAACGAGGTATTCATTTGTCGTGAAATTATTACAAGTTCAAAGATAATATTTAAATTTGTTTCATAGTGTAAACATTATTAATAAAATTTTATAAATTATTCTATACATTTTTAAATAATGTGTATCGCATCTATACTTAAACTACCAAAGTTGTATCGATATCACTATTAATTTCAATAAAAGCCATAGCGAGATTATTCAATTCAATTCTACAATGAGATCTTCAAAATATATCGTCAAATTTTGCATTTGCTGCTTTAGCTTTGTTTTTTTACCCTATAAGTTTATATTATCATCTTTATTAATTTTATAGAGTCTTCTTTTCTTACATACGTATGAAATTTCAGATTAATTTTTGACTTGTTAACATTTAAAAGTTATTTTCAACTTTATTTTTTTTATTACAAAATAGTTTTAATTATGTTCTTCTAGATAAATCTAAGAATGTATATTTTTATGATATTTTTTCAAATAATTTAACGTTATATGTAACAAATTAAGTTTTTTAGATGAAATATTAATTTAGTAAATTGTAGTTTGTCAAGAAATTTTGATTGATCTTCATAATGCTGATATATCTAATAGGATGAACGGAATACTTATTTTTAAGTCTAAAAACTGAAAATAATATTGAATATAATAAAATTTTATTAAAATTTAGATTTTTTTAAATTATTAGATTTATAATCATAAATACTATTTTTTTAGTTTTGGTATTATCGATATTACGATTATCTACTTGTTCGGATATAGATAATATTTGGAAGAATCTGTTACTTCTTTCATATTTGGATATTAATATCGTTAATGATGAGAAATACTTTAAGCGGATAAAATATTATTATTTGGATAATATACCGATTGCTATCACATAATCTTTAAGTTCAAGGAAATTCAATAGACGGCGATAACTATGTATTATATTCATTAACCTATAGTTTGCTAATTAAATGTAATCTAATAAGTAATTGTGGATTAACCGTTGAATGAAATAATTCTTGAGTATTTTTGGAATAATTATCTTAGTTAATAATAGTAATAATAACAATAACAATAATAATAACAACAACTATATTTATTAATATTTATATCTTTAGTTATTTGATAAATAAATATATCATTGCAAAGATTTAGATTATCGTATCTTTTTTTAAATTTCAAGGTATACATTTACGGTGTTAATAATTATAAATTTAAGTATTATAGGCACCTGTAATTGGCTTTAAATATTGGTGAGCACTTACACTGCAACGAGAAATATTCTAATAGCTATTGTTAATCTAGAACTCTAGATGAAATTTCACCTTTTTATAAATTTATTAAAATTAATTCAGAAAGTTGAGTTCTTAAAATAAATTTAAAAACGTTAAGTAATACAAATTTTGTTAAGTTAAAATTCAAAAATTTTCTCAAATTATAGTGACATATATTTAAGACAAAAAAAAACTGCTTATTTTTTTTTAATACAAATATACAATTATGTACACAATTATGTATACATTTTTGTATACATAAATTAGTATACAATTACGTATATAATTAAAAAAAATTTACTTTATGTTCGCGATAGGATAAGTCAATTTTTGCTGATTAATCCTGCTATAAAAATAAAATTCACGCAATTATTCGTCAATAAAATCAAAAGTTATGCGTAGAATTTGAAATTAAAAATTTTCTGAATGATAAACCAATAAGTAATTAAAATGTCAGTTAGTTGCGAAAAATTTCATTCTCCAATTAGTGCATATATTAGTTTTCGTTATAACTTGTATTTAATTTAATAGCACAATGGCTCGTAGAAGCCCAATACTACACGAAACACATATCAATTGAAACATCAAATAACGCGCGTCAAGTCTGTACCCGAAAAATCTCTGTATAAAATGTAACTGTTTTCTACCGGAAAAAGCAAATGGAATAGTCTGTGATTGAAATCGCGAGCCATTTGAGGATCATAATTAATCTCGGCAATCTGCCAATTTTCTTTCTGCTTCCATGCAGACATGAATTGCAACGGGCGAATAAGCTACATCACTGAGAGTTGTAAGTATCGTATAGATTCTGGAAAGTGAGTGAGTGAGCGAATAAGAGACAGAGGGAGAGAGAGAGAGAGAGAGAGAGAGAGAGAGAAAGAGAGAGAGAAAGTCCTGACAGGTGGTGGTCGAAAGGGACATTGTTAAAATTCGAGCTCTCCAATTCAAACTAACAAGCTGTTAACAACCATATTTTACTTCGATATCTAATTCTTTATTTTTCCTTTGCTATCTAATACAAGTCCAACGTTTTCATTTTCTACGAGTTGACTGAGTATTAGACGAGAAAATTATTTTTGTTTTCGAGATGGATAAAGTATTATAGTTTGACTGTTTTAAAACAAAAAAATTGAAAAAATTTTTAAAACAAATTATTTCAAACCTAAACATTATGATCTTTTATAATTAAATACTTATTTCAATTTATATTTACAAAAGTTATTTAATATTTATTTAAAATGATCAATAATTTATCCAAACATTGAAAAATTGTTTCCTCATTAGTTTTTTTTTGAAGAAAATAAATTATCAATATTATAAGTCAAAAGTTTTTTCAATATATTAAAAGATGAGCATAAATTTTTATAACAGTGAATGTTAATATTAAAATATAACTTGTATTTTCTCACATTATAAATTAAAATTAATAAAACAATATGTTATATAATTATTGCTTATAAGATTTCGTTTTATGTATATGTAAATTAATTATTATGGAAAACTGGTTACAATTTAGATAGAACTTTTTTGTGTAGTATCATTTTTGTATATCATTATATTAAAACACTCCCTGTGCAGAAACTTAATATTTTCATCAAAATTGATTCACATTTATTTTTCACTAGATTAACTCTTTTCCTTTATACTAAGTGCATTTTTAAATAAAATTATCGATTATTAGATAAAATTTATCGTAATTATAAATTAGAGTGTCATTTAATTAAATGTTAGAGTTTAAAATATAATGTTGATTTTTTTTAACATCCGAATGGAATATGCACACACACACACACACACACACACACAAAATATTTTATTAATTAAGTTTTTATTTTTTAAATGTATTTTTATGAATGTATTATATTTATATATTATTTTATGAATAAATTTATTTATAAAATTGTTATTTCTTACTTGACTGTGCATCGTTGAGAAATGTTTATAAGAAATGAAAAATGCATGTGAAAATTTTATACTTAAAGTTAATATTGTAATTTTGCCCAACTACATAAATATTATTGCTATAACATATTTTATCTGATTTTCTTCGTTAATTATAATTTAATTGTAATATTTGTCAATTTGTAAATGGTCGTATATGTATTACATAAATAGCATTTTTTAAATTTATATAAATATTAATTCATACATTTATTAATACAAAATGAAAAGACAGTAAATTGAAATGTACACAAACATTTAATTTATTATAGATATTTACAGTACAGCACAGGTACAGTACATAAATTATAATATAAAATTAACAGTAGTTATTTAATATAATATAAAAATGGGTTCGTTATTGTTATGAATATAATCCATCCCAATGGCTAATTGATTAAAGGTATATTAAACAAATGAATATTATTATTACGTTGCTTTAATTTCGATATTAATATAAATATGAATAAAAAATGCAGAAATAATTATGCATGAAATTATATGTTTAAAAGACGATGTAATTTAAAAACGATTTTGACATAATAATATTGATATAATTACTTGCCCTTAAAATATAAATACATAAAATATACAGTTAGTGATTTTTTATTCTATCATTTTTATTTATATTTACATTTACATGATTTTGTCTTGTGAGGCTTTCAAAAAATAAAATATATTTGTATGTGTACTATGCTGTATGGTTATTGTAACTTGGAAATAATTATAAATGTGTAGTGAGCAAGACATTACAGATTTGTTTCCGATTCATTCGGCCGTTATTTTAACAGTGTTCGAGCAAACTCGCAAAATCCGCATTTGGTAGTTATAATACTTGGTAGGACATGAAACGAAGTCCTTAGGAAAAGATTCTGGTTTTTTCAGATACCATTGGAGGCTCACTTAGAGGATAAATGCCGGTCCTCTATTTGCGCGCTCAGTATGAATATTTACATCGAATTAAGGCGTATAATCAGTCTTAAATTAGAAATTGTACGCAGTTGTGGCTTCACATAAGTATGTTTTAGATAGTAATTTTAGTGACATCAATTAATTGTTTCCATTTCCATTTTCTTTTCATTTAATGTAAATTATAGCTACGATATGAAAATCTTTAAAAGTATAACTTTACATTAGTATTATTACTTTATAAATAATTTTGTAAATATAATTTAATTTTCTAACGTAATAAAATTGTATTTTAAAAATTAAATGATTAACTAATATTATTTTTAGAATATCTATTAATTATATTCTTTCATTTCAGAGAAATATTTTTTCTTTTCTAGAAATATTTAGGTCGACTCTTTTACAAATTTTTACAGTGATTTAATTTTCTTACAATGGATTGACATACAAATTAATTAAATTTATCTGAAATTTATTTTAAAAAAGTACTATTTGTCCGTGATAGTAGAGGTTTTAAATTTTTACCGGGCATTAATAAATTGGTCTTTAAATTGAACTCAATGATATTGAGATTAATTTGTTTAGAGACCCTTGGTTTATTACAGATACACACTTGACCGTGCAGTATTCATTGCAACACAAATGAATAAGATTTCGAATTTGTATCTCATATTGTAACTAATAAAATTACGTTTTCCTTTAAGTTCATTAATATCTGAGTTGTTTGTAAAGTTAATGTAAATAAGTTTATAATTACTAATGCATTCATATGGAAATATAAACTGAGTAAAATAAATCAAAAGGAACCTAATATCAAGTAATGGAGATAATCGTCACAAGTTATTGTAAGCTCAGTTTTTATTTTATGAAATATTACACAAAACAGTAAAAATTTGAATGACTTTTCTGTTTGAACGTCATTGTAAATTAAAAATTTTCGTATAAAATTATTTGTATTAAAAATGTTTTCATTATATTACATTTTCCAATAATCAATATAATCAGTATTTCATAAGGGAAGTACAAATAAGTAGTTTGACAATGTGCGTTGATTATAAAGTTATTGATAAAGGACTAATTAAGTAATTAAAATGAAAATACTTAAATTATAATGTTGCTCTTTGTAATGAATAATTCAAGGTTTATCAATTGACAAGGTTTAAGTACGTGTAGTTGATTTATCCATTTATAACCGTTATTTATACATTCTAATGGTATTTCAAATAAGCAAATATTCACAAATAGTGCAAAAGTATGAAATGCTTAACGAGTTCTTGTACTACACATTTTTCTGTTACATTATAGATTCATAACTTTTATAAATTGGAGAGATATTGAAAAACATACGATATAATTTGAAGATTTTCTATGTAAATTCACATTATCTACATTTTATTATATGTATGGCAACATTCCTTTATAATATAGTACATTATAATACATTATATTTGTAAGTATAAAAATACCATTAATTGGATTTCATTTCAACAGCTAAAATCAAGTTACATATGTAATGTTTAATAGAAGCTCTTGCAACAGTCAAATTGTATAAACTGAAAACTATTTCACATACGAATTAACAATTTTTTACGAACGGTTTAACTCTTTTGTACATAAGATTAATGGTTGTATGTTTGATTATTTTATCTAGTTCTTCATTAGTTTAATATTGAAGTTTTTAAGTATTTAAATTGTGAAAACGAGCACATGTAGAATATGCTAAAGGTACTGAATAATTAACTATTTCAGAAATAGTTAATACATTCGAATAATTATTTAGGATATATAATAACAATTTATGTAGAGTGTGCAAAAGGTTTATATAGAACTTGATATATGGTTATATCGCCGCAATTTTTATAATAAGATGAAAATTCGTTTGCCAATTTAAATTTTTTCACTTCGTTTTAAAATATACTTTATTTTGTAACATTTTTATTCTCAATTAAAGGTGATTATAAGGCGGTGTAAAGTCTTAAAGAATAATTTAAATATGAATCTTTATTTCTACACAAACTTCACATTTATTTATTTATTTTTTCACTTTCTATGATTATATTTATTTAGTTTAATATTTCTTTTTTCCTGAGTCATTTCTAACAAAGAAAGTTTTTGTATAATTTCATTCGTTACTATTACTTATTGATACATATTGGAATGTGGATACAAATAACGCTCATTTTATAATATTAAGTAGGCTTCTTCTTGGCTAATAAAGTCAAAGACAAAGTTGTTAGTCTACACGATAATGTGATATTAGAACTCTGTGTAAATAAAGTGCAAAAACTTTGACAGAATTATATGCTCCACTTGTTTAACTAGTTATAACGTAGCCTTTAGTTAGCAAATTTATTATTTCGTTATTCAAGACAATATATTAAGCCGCTTAAGAAATAATCACTATTCCGATGCTTATGATGAATGATGATATAATGAGATATTATTAGGGAATTGTAGATTTATTTCATATCACGTAACCTAATTAGCTCTTCGTTTCAAAATCAACAGTACGTTAGAGGTTGTTAGCTGTTCAATAGAATGAATAGAGTTAATTATAAAATAGGATATGAAATATTTAATATTATCAATAATAATATTCGGTTGTTATAAATAATTTTTTAATAACTACTGTAAGTTGCATGTTGTATTAATTGCATAATATTATCCATTTATTATGTATTTATTTATTTATATACTCATATTTAATGACAAATCAAGATTCATAGAATGTAATTCAATTTATGAGTTTGTATAAATAAAAACTTGTTCTAAGTCAATATAAAGGAGATAAGTAAAAAGTAGGG
The DNA here is from genome assembly GCA_018907045.1 of Wiebesia pumilae. NCBI lineage: Eukaryota > Metazoa > Arthropoda > Insecta > Hymenoptera > Agaonidae > Wiebesia > Wiebesia pumilae. The sequence goes on from JACCHZ010000139.1 coordinate 292,688, forward strand.
CTTTTCGCTTAAAAAGCCTTTTTTGAATCTTCTGAGGTCTTATCGTCGGTCCTAGATATCAATATAATCATCGTATTTAATGCCTGTTATTATTATATAAACATTTTGCCTTTTGGAAATTTAGAAGAACTATTATTCTTGATAAATTTGTCGAGTCAGAAACTTTTGATAAGTATAATTTCACAAATGACTTTCTACATAAATAATTGAATTTTTATAAACATTTTATTAAAATATATATACATATACATATATACATATATACATATATATATATATATATATATATATATATACATATATATATATATATGTATTATAAAGGATAGTTTAATTTATAACTTTAGAATTTCTTTTAAAACAGCATAAGGAATAGTTTAATTATTTAAACGAACCTTTTACAAATACAGTTTCAACCAATCCTATTTTGACATATAAATTATATTGAAAATTTTAATTATATTGGAATACAAATATTCACTTCTACTTAATATGGTCGATATTAATGAATAATTTTATGTTTTATCCTAAAATGATAACAAATTTGATTATTTTAACACAAATTATTTTAATAAAACTCAATTATGCATGTAGATACTTCTTACTGAGATGTATTCCATTGTTTAATAACTTATGAGTTTACAGAATATGATTTATCCATTTCGTGTGTTTAATTACAGAAACGGTTTGGAATGAACCGTCTAATTCGTGTATGACGTGTATTGTAGAATTCAATTGAGAATGGCAAATAGAATCATAAATAACTCTTATCCCTTCATCCTTAAGTCTATCCTTTCATTTTTTTTAATGTAAATTCAGTAATGTTATCATTTAAAATTTCTTGTATCTTTAGCATATTGGTAAACATATTTTAAGAAGCAAATATGATTTTTCACGGAATGCTTCCTTCATCCTGTAAAGATATTTATTTTACGTGTAATATCTATAGTATCATTAAAATGTCCTTAATTTTTTTCTTTTCTATGAATATGATTTGTAACAGTCAATTACTATAGATTTGTGATTTTATCGTTTATCGCATTATTAAAGTTTATGATTAAAATTATCTGCAGTAGTTAATTAAGTTTTAATAATAATTTTTTTAAACGTAGATGTACAATAATCGAAAGGTTTTAAAATCTTTTCAATGTTCTCAAAAATAGTTTTAAATGACATACAAAATTCCATTTCTGTATTTGTATATTAGTTGGAAACTTGTCGTGATCACATAGTTTTCTCACGTCGTCTTATGCTTTGGAATATGAGCCTGTCGCTTATAGCTAGAATGTTTTGTACTTTTTCAATCTGACACTGGTACTATTCGAATTGAATAACTGACTGTTCTAACTCAATATAGTCTCTATCAAATTCTTTAACTTGTATATTGAATTTTTGCTTTCGTAGACGTTATCTGGTTTTGCCTCAATTGCGACATTTTACACATACAGTTTTGTCATTTCGCTTCAAAGCTTAAAGCAGGATATTTATATTTTCCTTCTTAATTTTGTTATTTCAAAAAATCATAAAGTAATTTTAATATGTAATAACGAATAAAACTGTTTCAGTCTTAGGCTTTTTTCATTCATCTAGAATAAAGTAACTATCATTTTAAGTAGTTGTTTCATTTACGTATTTTTAAATAGCATTCGAGATAATTTTGATATTTTTAATTTTTACGAAAAAAGAACGAAATCATTTAAATATGAAAAACATAAAGTTTTTCTTGAAAAAAATGCTGTAGCCTTGTGAGCTTTCGTAAGGAGCGCTAAATTAAAAAAGTAACGTACTCGTGGAATAATATTGAAAATTGAATTTACATCTGTTAAGATACTTTCGTAAAAAATCAGAGAATGCTTTTCATTGTTACAAACGTACTCATATTTATAGATAAAGGAAATTTTACAATTACTTTGTAATACTTACTTGCATTAAAAGAAACTAATTTCATTCGAATTATTTTGAGGTATATTAATTATATTGTTACAATACTATAATTATATTATAATTAATTGTTGAATAGACTTATATGACTTTCTGTCAGATGTTCAATTGAAGATTCATTCGAGAATTTACTCCTGATTAAGTTCTCCCAATTGAGTTTCGAATTTAGATTTAACATATTAAAGTACGTATGAAAGTATATCCTCAAAATTAAGAATCTATATACTCGTGAATGCATGAATACTCTGTAAATATTCAAATACGTATCAAATTTATTTAGATTATGCATTACCAAGTTATGTGTTAATAATGATCAATTCATTCTATGAATAATTCATCTTGGTTTTTATTATTAAAATACCGAAATTCATAATTCATATAATACGTTTTGTGCGTATAACCATATTATAAATACACATGTCTCAAATAGTAAATTAAGTAAATTAAGTAGTAAATAAACGATAAAAACTTACTTAAATATGTATATTTACTTAAATTGTGCATAATTAGATCAATCGTTAATAACTAACAATATATCATACGAATAATTTATATTGAAGGTATTATTAAAGTGACAAAATGGAGAATATAAAGTATATAGTTAACTAAATTAAATTTTCGCAGTAAATGTACAATGATTCAAGATATCGAACAAGATGATGGAAGACAATGGGCATGATTTTCTTAGAATTTTCTTAGAGTGAATACAGAAAATAATTACATAAAATAAATTTCCGAGTCTTGACTGAAAATGAGTCGGATAAAATTATTCTATTTTTTGATAAATATCGATAGTTTCTCAACTCTAATACGTGATACATTTCAAATATAATAAGGGGAGTGTTTAAAGACTTTGTTTTTGTCCTGGAGTCATATCCGTAACTATCGTGTTGCAGTGATCCTGAGTTTAAGACACTGAGAGAAAAAGGTATAAAAGATTGTAGAAGAGGAAATGCTAGAGCAGATAAAAAGAAAAAGAAAATGGAGACGAGAAAGCGAGAGCTCGCGGATCAAGGATGAAAGAAAATGAGATTTCGCGATGAGAATAATGCCGAATTTAATATGGTGCCTTGGGGCTCGTTTAATCATTTAATCGAGTCGTTTCGTCGACGCGTCTCACCTTTATGAAAGCATTTCGGTGGAAAGGGTCATAGCAATTACTTAAAAATCCAGTTCTCTATACCATCAACTCCGTCTCTTTTTCTCAACTTCTCATCCCCCTTGATCTGGCTCTCTCGTTTTTCCTTACTAGAGCGCCAAGCGTTTACTTTACTCTACTTCTATTTTCTTCATGCAATTCCTTTTTTTGTTTGCGAACTTATACCTATCGCGTCGAGGTGGAGAAGATAGGCGGAGCATAAAAGCAGTTAAGTACCATAAATCTGTGGTCCTCAAGGAATTGGATTGTAATTTGGGATCTCGGTTGATGATTGTAATGTAAAGAAGGCTTCTCTTTTATATTTTTCTTTACAGCTATTTAAGTTAATTTGTGCTTAAGTAATGATATGTAATGATTTTTAACTACATTTTTCTCACACTGGTCATAATTTTTAAAACTATGTATACATATGCATACATACATACACACACACATACATATATATATATATACGTAAAGAGAAAGACGTTTTTATTAAGTTATTAGGCATAACTTTAGGGAAGCACTGATTAAGTTACTTGAAGTACAATAAAAACTTTTTAATTGTATATGGTATTTTATTGAAACTAATAAAACGAATTTTAGTTTTATCATAAAATTGTGAATGCAATTATTAAAGATCATAAAACTCATTATCTTTCTATTTTAATTATTTAATTTTAATTATTGCTAATTTTATCATTGATTTCACATTATTATGTATTACATTTTATTAAAAGTGCTATGGTGATATGAGAATATTATGTTATTCGATACTTTTCATATTTGACATATTTGACACATTTGACACATTTGACATATTTGACATATTTGACATATTTGACTATTACTGGGCTTAACTTTAATAGATTTGTACATATTATAGATAACGTGGTATGAAGGCAGCAAATGATTCCGTAAAGCATAAAAGCTAAATAAATTGTAAAAATAATAATAATTCCATATACATAGAAATACCCTTACTTCACACGTAGATACATAGTTCAATTTTATTGTATAAACAATTAGCCAAACTAATTGACAGTTTCAGTTTATAACAATTAGTTTATGTATACGTATTGAAGTTTTCATTCTTCTTCTTTATTCTTTTTATCCACGTACAAATTCTGTATAAATATACATAATGAGGAAAAAGCAATATTAGAATAATGTTCTTTCAATGTATACGGTAGAAATTATTAAAATTTATGGAAATTGTTTCCCTTCGACAGTATTTGCTTCTTGTTTCCTTCAAGTTTAGTTAAATCCTTTCACTTTTTATATAATTCAACCGATGATTCGATAAAAATTCTGCATTATTGTACATAAGCGAAACTAACGCGTTTATTAGCTACAGAACGGATGTGCAGAAAAAGAGATGTGTGTTGTGTGGTAATATTCAAATGCAAGGCCGTGCCGTCGGATAATTTGAGAGCATCGCAAATAGAGGCTCAGAAGCTAACAGATCAATGAGAGGGGACGGGATATACTGCTAGTGCTACCACTACTGCTGCCTTTTCCCTCGATAATGAAACAGCCTAAGTGTATAAACATCTATTTCGACGTAGGCGCATTTTCTCGCGACTGTTTGATTAAAAGGACCGAGAATTCGCTTCACCGGCTTTTCGGGGAAACTTTACGTTCTCGACATTCAGCCCTTCTTCGTACTTTCCTTAGGAATTCCAGTATTTGTACTTTTATAATTAAAGCACGTTAGCTGATACTTCGTGTACCATTCAACACTGATATATATTTCGTCGGCTTGTAACAAGTAGTTAAATAAGAAGTCAGTGCTTTAAATGGCAAATTAATTACTCACACTAGTACATGAGAATAAATAAATGCATGAGAAATTCTATATTAATATAGAATATTAATTATTTATATTAATATAAATATTCTTGCTCAAGAAAATGTAATGATTACTCTTTTTGACGCGATTTCTTAAAATATCGCGTATTCATAATTTACAGTTTTTCTAATTTTATTTTTCAAAGATATTGTCAGTGGAAATATGCTAGAATATATTGTGTTTTATTTTATGACAACATAAAGCATCCCTCCAGCGTAGAAAGAAAATAAAAGTGTTTATTTAGAATGAATTCAGTTTATTGTATTCTTTCGACAATTTTTTTACTAAAATTTTCCATACGATGTAACGATTAAAATATATTTAGATTTTTAAATATTTAAAGACTCCTTTAGTTGGTGAATTAAGATGTTATTATTTCAATGCTTTTTCAGTTAGAGTTATCAATATTTTAAGCAATATCTCTTAATATTATATCTAAATAATTATTATCCTATTGATGATGAGATGTATCAGGCGTTCACCATATGCGAATAAACACGTAGATATAGATAGAAATGAGGATGGAATCATTGTATTTATAATACAGTAAGCGAATGGTCTTCCGAAGAAAAAAAAGTTGAGTAATTTGAAGGATTTAGTTAGCAGCGTTTTTGTAAAATATAAAAGAACATAATTTTTAAATATATTGGTTAAGATATTTTGAAAACAGAAGGTTCTCTTAGATGGAAAAACTTAAGAATCCAACTAATCATAAATATATCCAACCATATGTAGGGATTTAATGTATAATTCCATCAGGCAGACTTTATATAAATAATGTTTTATTTTCTTCTTTCTTTTTTGCATTTGCATTTTTTCACAACTTATCTTACTCACAGATGCTGCGTTTAATCGAATTCAGTTTGATTAAATTAGTTGTGATAAAAACATTTAATTATTTTTATTGCTTCCTACTCCATAGAGAAAATATTGCAATCATCGAAAACGCTTGGAAAATAACATTTTAAAAATACGTCAATACATGGAGCAATAATTTTGCAACGGTCTTTGTAAACTCATTTTTTTCGTTATAGAAATTCGAGCTTTTCGTTAATTTAAAAAAGCCAGTATTCCATATCATATGGCTGACAGATTATATTTCAAAGTATTTTAACGAAAATTCATCATCTTGAAGTAATATTGTAATAAAAGGAAAACTTCTTATTCTAAGTATAATTATTTTCTTAATTTTTTTCATGACTTTTTTTTAACCACCACAGTGTTCTTTAGCATTATTGTATAGTAAGTATTGTGCTTATGGTAATTTTATTGTTTTAAAGTTGAGGAACATCCATTCTTGAATTATTTTTCATAAATATAAAACATATTTTGAAACTGCAGTAACCTAGATATACAATTAAAAAAATACTCTTGGAAATTTATATTTTTAGACGTTTTTGTTTCAATAACGATCTGAGAACTGATAAAATTAATGAATTGAATTTTAATAAGAATCAGTACAGAAAACATTTGAGAAAAAATGATGGTGTGCATATAATGATGTATTAATATAACTAAGGAGATCTGAATCTTTGTTTTCAAAGTTTTTTATTATTTATAAAAATGACGGGTACTTCAAATATGAATAAAGCATTGCGTAAATTAATAATCCACCGTAAATTATTGAAGAAATAATGAGCTACAGTCATTAAATGTAGCGATCAATTTTACAAACAAGTATTAATAACATTCGGCGAACATTATTGCAAATAATAGAAGAATACAAAGAGAAGTTATATGATTATTATTCAATTACTGTATTGGATTGTAAAAAATGTCGCACTTGGTAGTTATCTGTAAATAAGTTTAACTCATAGATACAAATAAAAGGCAACGATACACATACGATTACTCAATTACGGTCGGTTCTACTTGTTTATCATCTACACTCAAGTTATGTCTAATGACATTATCATCCTGCTGCAGCTTTGGTTACTCGCTTTATTATGAATATAAAATAAAAGTGGAGTACGAACACAAAATCTAATACAATCATATTACAGATAAAAATATCAACAAACGGTCAGTTCCTCGACTTCTTTCGCGATCCTTTATCAACGCTATGTTTTTAGCCAACGCATGCAATTTTCGACGAATGCGTAGTTGAACGCGTAGTTGAACGCGTAGTTGAACGCGTAGTTGAACGCGTAGTTGAACGCGTAGTTGAACGCGTAGTTGAACGCGTAGTTGAACGCGTAGTGTAGCACTTTTCCTAACGCGAATGCGAGCAGCAACGAGTCTCTTCATCTCTTTTCCCCCTTTTTTCCACTTTCTTCCATCACACGTTCTCGCACAAAAGCCCACATCGTCGCTTTGATATTGTTGACAAAGTCAAAGTCTCTGACGAGTGTGTGCGGACACTTTATTGCGCGATTTTATTTCATTTTCTTGCGGTGCCTACTCCTTTTTTCGAGCTTCTCGGAAGTGTTGCCAGTTTTTTTCTGGATTCCGCCTCCGTTTGATAATTGTAAGAGTAGAGTCGCTGCATAGTAAAAAGAATCGCTGGATTCATGAACCAAAATGCTAGAGAATGTCTTTCGTTTGTCAGCCAGTGAAGCTCGTTTTTGCGATCCTCACGCGTATTTTTTCACTCTCTCACTCGCCTCCTATTTCCTCTTTTTCTCCTCTGTGTCTTTATCGTTCAAGCCGGAAAGGATAAGGGGTTTAGAAAGAGAGAATTGAAGAGAAACAGAGAAAGGGTGGAGATTATCTTGCGTCTTTAATGTCCGTAGTAAAAATGAGCATTATGATTTTACGATGTTCGTCACGAAATCGCGTATGAACCTCTTTATTATTCCGACCATCGCAAGAGGAGTAATAATGTTCTTTATGCCCCGACACGTGTTTCTAAGCCCACTTCCTCTCTTTTCCTTTTATTTCCCAGTTTCCATTTTCTATCTCGCGCTGTCCCTCTCTCTCTCTCTCTCTCTCTCTCTCTCTCTCTCTCTCTCTCTCTCTCTCTCTCTCTCACTCTCTCTCTCTCTATAGCCCGCAGTTTCTCGATGTGAAAGCACGTTTTCCCCGTGTGCGACAATTAGTCAGGGAATTACTATTCGCGCTACTCTTGCTCCAAGCGATTTCATGGAATTTCGCTCCTTTTTGTGACTGAAGGTCCGCGCGCTCGCAGTAATCTGTCTCATTTGTCCCGCAGAATGGGAGCAATGAGCACGTGTTCTTGAAATGTGAACTATAGCTGCGTCGCGTTTTACAAAATTGAGATTTAAATAGTTTGCGACTGACACCTTACACATTTGTCGATAACTTTCTTTTCTAAATTATTGATTTGTATACTATTTGTTGAATACACATTCAACACATAAAAGTTCTCTAGCTTTATACCATTTTTTTTCATTTCCATCATCAAGAACACGCGTTAGCAATATGTAGTTGGTAATTAGTTTTTGGGAATACTGTAAAGAAATGTATTAAATAAGCATTTAAAAAATGATAACCTATAAAAATATAAAAGAAATTGTTACAACTTTAGGTCTTTTAGTTCAGATTAAAATATTATATATTTACGTGTACTTTCAAATTTACGCTAATGTCGTGTTATTTTTTAATTAATAAACACTTGCTAAAATGTTAAATCGTACAGATTTCGGTTATTAATTTTCGTTTGCACGCGTATATTGAAAACATAAACAAACACCTATATAGGAGATTTTTGGATTTTTTATATCGTTATATACCGATCAATATAATATATATGAATAAAATTTCAAGATCATGTTTTTCATCGTTGACGCGTCAGAAATTTTAATTTTTCAAATGTTAACTATTTAAATCCCTATATATTTCAATTAAATTTGTTATCTTTTATTGAATAAATTTTTATTGTCGAAACATACATTTCTATAATGCAAAGGTCAATTAGCTACTCTGAAATTATGATGTTAGAAAGAATCTTCGAGACAAATGTTATTGTTTGTTCAAGTGCGCAATACTGTAATTTATAGTATTTAACTAACTAGCAATTGCAACTTGAGTAAAGCAGGTCAGTATTTATTCAGTCACTTTTCAAGAAATAATTTACCGACACATTTGAGGCTGTATTTTTACAAATAATCCATCTGCTGCATTATTATTTGCTCATATCTCTGTGTAAGCCAAAAGATAATCGAGATCCAAGAACAAATTTATTTACAATTTCTTTTCTTTCCGAGCGTGAACATTCATTGAACCTTCAAGAGAGCTTTTATGTACAAACAACAATCCGCAGTGAGATATCCATCAAACGATCGCAGATTTCCCGTATGCATCTTTTGTTCTCCCTTTTCCGAGACTCAGGCTTGCCTATACGTTTTATTCGACGTCGTTGACAAAGTAATTGTGACGGTCTCGCGACATTCTCGTTTCTTTATCGAGTCTCATAAGCTTCTCTCTTTTGCCGAGGCTTCATTGCTGCTGCTGCTGCTGCTGCTGAGCGGTTGAGCGTATCTCACTCGTCGTTACGGCCTCGTTATAGTCCCATATAAAAGAAACGATCCATCAATAAGCCTGTCTTTGAGAGGAAGGTAACGACGACGACACGAACGAGCGTCTTTTCCTTCTATCGTTTTCCTTTCGTCTCCGGCATCTTGAAGATCCTTTCCTAAATCCTGCAATGGGAAGTGGAAATTATCGCAGTCCGCGTAAAAGGGGCGAAGAGAGATGAGAAGGATGAAGAAAAAGAGGAGAGAAAATGTGTTGGAGATATAAAAAGAGTAGAGTGACGGCGAAGGGGGGAGATGAGAGAGAGAGAGAGAGATAGATAGAGAGAGAGAGAGAGAGAGAGAGAGAGAGAGAGAGTGCAAGAGCGTGGTCGCAGTACTTTTCGAAGTTTACTCGGCCGAATTACGAGCGCTGGGGTAAAAGCCAGTAAATCAAGGCTTTATTCAAAATTTGCGTGCTGACGTAGTGTTGAGAAGGGCGGCGCAACGCGCTCTTGATTCTGAAGGGAGATGCTGAGAGAATGATACAGAAGGAGAAAGAGCGACTTGGAGGGAAAAAAAGAGAATCGAAAGTCGCCGTGCGGAAAAATGAAAGGAAAATGTGAAAAACTTATTAAACTATGTGGCGGCAGTCAGGAGGGATAAAAGTGTAGTTGAAATCAGCTTCTTTACGCGTAATTGGTTTTCAGTCGATTTATAAGAAGTTTATGAAGTGACGAGATCTACTCAAAATTACCGTATATTTTTATAATAACTTCAAAGTACTTTTAATAAGGTTTTTTTTGTGAAATTTTTTATTATTAAGTACGATTCTCATTTTTTAAACTAATTTACAGCTCTAGATTTATTATTATTAAAAATTCATTATATTATGCTTTTCATTTTAACGATTAAACACGAAGTATTAATTATGTAGAGCAATATTGTTTTTTTTTTTAAATTATACAAATATTTGGGATCAATGAATTACAAAATTTACATCTTTGTAATTTGAAATGATTATTCGTGTACAATTCCGTATTCTAAGCATTGATTATACTTCCCTTTTTAAATGCCTATTATTTTTTCAATCATGAATTACAAAAAATAGAAGTAGCATATTTGCTGATATTCCCTTGAATTAGGACCTAATGGATAGAAAAATTAGGTTTCTATCTTACTTTGCTTAATATAAAGCTAATTTAACATCAATTTCTTAAAAGCAAAGCAACAATTTTTAAAGTTTTTAAATAAACACAGAATTACGCATATACTCTGGTTTATAGTAAAAGCTATTTTAGCTTTATACGCACGCACGTTGTAAAAAACGGCTTTAAAAAAGAAAATCAGTTTTCTGAGTTAGAGGTTACAGCCTTACTAGAAAGTAGTTTTCGACTTTTCCCACAATTTTTTCTTTTAAGCGCAAATGCTGTTTTAGCATATGAAAAACGCTGCTTTAGATAATGACTTTAGGGTACGTATATAACATTAGCTTACAGTTTATTTGTATAATGTAATATTTATATAATATTTAATATTTACATACTCATCACGTAAAAATTTAAAGAAATTTTAAATTTGGATCCATTTTATTAAAATTATGTGACTGACTATAAAGGAAAATAAGTTAAAACTTTAAATAACGCAATAGATGATCATAAAAAGTACTTATTAATAAACTTGGTGAGTTGTCAACAATATTTAACTGTAAATAATTAATTCTGTAAAGTACTACAACATATTCCATTTTATTATCAAACAATTTTTAACCAAATTTAGCAACACCATCGTATTATACACAGTCTAATTCCTCATACATTAAATAATATTGCCAAATTTATATCATTAGATCCGAAGAAAGTTCAGTCTTATAAATGTAGCAAATGTCTTATTATATATTAACTTGATTATTATAAGTCTATTCATAGTTCGAAATTAATCGCTTTCAAAATGTAATGATTTGTACAAATTCTTATCTGTAACAACTTTGATTTTCATTTATAGCAATATGAGTTTTATTTATATTCTGTAAATATTAATGCATAAAGTTCGTACGTAAATGTAAAAACTTTACTGATAATTTAACCGAAAGTGGAAACATAATTTTACATACTGTAGCCAAAAATATTGTACAGACTTTTAAAACGTACAGTTTTATTAATCTTCTTATTCAACGTTTATAATAAAAAGCTAATTAAATTTATCTAAACAATATGATACTATGACGTATTTTAGAATTATTCACTAGTTTTGTCAATATTGGCAAAAAATTGAACCGAAGTTTAGAGTTTTAGAATTTAACTTCTTGCATGATTTATTTTCGCCAAAATATTGGATGATTGTAGCCGAACTTCGACTAGACTTTTACAAAAATTACAGTTAAAATTCCACCCTAAATCATGCTCGTCTTTGTATAAGATAACTAGTAATTATAAATTTTTTCTATCATAAGTTAACAATATTTTCATATCACGAGTAACTGATTCATACTATACATCGTTAAACATACTTATTTAAGAACAACGTTATTACTATATAGTATGTACCGATTTTTTAAATCTTATTTACTGGTATTGTTGTAATATCAAGAAATAATTACAATAATTATCATAGAGGATATTTTTATACGAGAAATATTGTGATAAATGAGTTTGAAGCAAAAGGAGCTTCTAAATTGTATTTCAGTTAATAGGAAGTGTAAAACTTTTCACGATAATTCGACCAATAAACGATAATATATCAAAAATGTTAATAGTTGTTAAAAGGTTCTAGACTATCGTAAACATGCAGCAGTAGAATTTTGGCAAATTTTAACGAAGAACCCCAATTTCTGATAATCAGAATGTATCGTAAAGTCCAGGTAAGCCAGCGTACAGCCTTTATCAGCCATTCCGCGCGCGTATATGAAAACAAGAAAATAACCAGAGTTAAACAAACGAAATGGACGTGAGATAAATAGCGCTGAAAAGTACTGCAGATACATGGTAAATAAACAAAAAAAAAAAAAAAAAAAAAAAAAACGGCGTTGATTAAGATCGAACACTGCACACTGTGTACGATTCACCATCGACGCAGCTCGTGACGTCAAAGTGCGCGCTTCCATTCCCCGATGACGAATAAATCTTTCGACTCGAATAAAGCCCTCCCTCCCTCCCTCCCTCCCGCCGCCCCTCACTCGCTCCTTCACGTTCGTCGCTTGAAGAGTTTATACGAGGACATGGATTTTAAATTGCGTCGTGGGATGTTTCAGCGAGATCACCGGAGATTCCTAGCAGGTATATATTCCTTCGTTCCTCCGTCCAAGGCTCGCATTATACGGCGGCTCCCGGTCTCTTTTAATTGCAATTTTATGCGACGCATTAGACTAAAAGGCTATTCGTTCCCTCCGCGAAAAGGAACTGCTCTCTCGCGCCGGGCACCGAGAAATGAATGAAGCTACTTTGAATTTTGCGGTTTGCTCGAGCTCTCGGCTTGTGTTAAGGAAGCTTATCGAGACATCTTATCCGCGCTCGTGCTCGCTAATTACTTTTTATAATTCTTGTATATCTCGAAGCTCGAGACGTTTTTTTCTCGTTTCCTTTTACCGACTAGTGCGCGAGATTTCGCTCTTCCACAAGTACGGCGGTTATCTTTGTATAAGCGAAATTGAAAATTACTGAATCTAAAGTGAGCAAATTTTTGTTCTTGATAATGAAATTTAAAATGGCTATCCGTTCATTCTTTTCTCATTAGAATTTTCGGATTAATTTTCATTCAAAATTCAACAAATTTATCGACGAAACTTTTTGAAACTATTTTTTAATTACGTCGGCAATTATATTTATGTAATTTATTTGCATTGATCAAGGTTCGGTGAAATAAGTAATAGAACGTATTTTTAAAATGCATTTTGTTATTTTTATATTTATCGTGATTTTTAGTCAGTGATGACTTTAATGTGCTCGAGTTAAGTAAGTAGGATCCCACCACATTTCATGTGGTCATTTTGTGATTTTACATTTTGAAAAGGGTTCTCTTTAAGTTCAAACGATTTCGATTAAATTTCAATTAGAGGTACATAAAAATTCATTACTTTTATTTAGTTTATATATTTTTTGGCAATACTCGAGCAAGTATGAAGAAAAAAAAAATATTACTAGGTTTCTATGCGCAAAAAATCTTTATCTTCTTACGTTATAAGTATTTTTCCTTGCTTTAATGAATAATTAATATATTTTTAATTTACCGCCATATTTATTTTCCTATCATATTTAAGTGCACAATATTCATTAAATAACTAGTATGATTTAAGATCCTCTTTTAAAAGACCAAATTTTGATTTTTCTACTTCATACTTTTATTATTTGCCAGACGTCATTGTCCAACTCGTTATAATCAGATTTAGAAACTTTTCTCTTACACTTTAAAATAAAATAAAAATAAATACTATTGCAAGCAATTAAAGTTCTCGGTATTGGACATATATATTTCGGAAAGTATTAATATATATTTTTAAATGTATTTTTCAAAAAATCATGTTTCTATCTGTTCGGAATAAAGAATAATCTAAATTAAGAGCTATTTGCTCAACGTATGTAAAAATAAATTTTAGTACTGATGGAAAGTAAAGAATGTAACTTATTATAATTGAAATCGGTAACGCTTTTATATAAAACTCGTGAAATGAACATTTAAGGATTTAATGTATTACTCCTTATAGTTGTAATCAGATAAAGAAATATATAAAACTTTATTAATGTCCAGAAAATAAAATGTGTATATAATGCTACTTTGCTATGAAAATATTTGTTGTAATTTTTGCTATAAATGTTCATAGGTCGAACACACCATTAGAGGTGAATTTGTGTAATTACATTGAAAGTGCATTTACACCGTATATAACAGTACCTCGATCCGTAATCTCATTTATGGTAGAGCTACTTAAATTTAATTGTTAGATATTTGATCGAGTCGCGCACGTTAAAATTTTAGATTCGCATTTTAGAATTATTTATAATATTACTAAAGGATTATCACGTAATATATAAAATAGCTTACTCAGATGTAAAAGAGAATATTTCGATGGATGTATTAGAAATAACGAGCGTAGTTTCGGTCTTTCTCAAATGCAAAAAGAAAAGCGAAAGCGCGGTACAATGTACACGTTGAAAGCTTATTAAATATTCGTTGATATATGTTAATTGAACGTTGCGTTAGCTTTGCGCATTCATCTGTAAAAATGTAATGAAACTTCCAGTAATAAATTATTGTATTTCGATTATACCGAAAGATAAGAATAAAATTGGTGAAGCGTTGTGTTGTATAACGGAGTCCAATCAACCTTTCAGTGTTTCTAACCTTCGTAATTGACGTAAGAAAATTAGAGTAGGAGAATGAGAGAGAGAGAGAGAGAGAGAGAGAGAGAGAGTCATTATCGGATTGGCAGAAATCAGGAAAAAGTAAAATCAAGTGATCATCCGTCGGCCTCCCTCCTCTAATCGATTTCTAGTTACCGGAGCGCGCGATCGTTCAGCAAGAAAAAAGAACTTCCTCCGGCGGTAGAGGAACGTCGGCTACGTCGGTGACGGGTAATGCCAACGGGACGCTCCGCTGAGCTGCGGAGCGTTGAGCGTCCCTTCGTGCACTTCCCACGTCCGTCTCCCTCGAGCGACTCGCATTTCTCTTCATTTCTTTCCCATCGCCCGAGCGAGCGACAATTTGCCGCGTGGATTTCGCCCACCGAGCGATTGCACATGCATGCGCACGGCGTATCATTGTCGCGATGCCTGCACTGCAACGTCTAATTACGATCTCTGCCGTAGTTCATTATTCGCTCTCAAGAGGGTGAGAAGAATATCTACACGTGGAATTACGTGAGCATATATAATTAGGCGATTAGCGGGTAGAGTTGGAGAAGCGGCAGAAGGAGTCGCAAACTCTCGTTTATGCTCATCGATTGAGATTGTTTGATCTCTTACGGAAAAGACTCGCAGAGGTGACGTCGAGAGGTCCCTTCAACTACGAGTTATTCACATTTCTAAATATTTCATTAGCGCGATGAAATGAAAATTAATAATTGTGAATGCGTTCGCATTGAAAAGAATTTGACGAATTAGTTGAGAACCCTGCCAAACTAATTTCCTAGCCAACTAATCAATGCGACTGCACGTATGCGCGCGCGCGCGTAAATTCTAACATTACATATTACATTAATGCACGTACTTAGTTAAGGTTTTTAAGTATACATCAAGTACCATTGGTGTGCCACCACTGGTGGAAAGCGGATGGGTAGCATCGTCGACGTTAATAGAAAAAGTCATGAATGCGCAATGAAATGCTTCTATCGGGGTAAACAAATTAGTTATTTTTTATCTTAAGTAGACGCAAGTATTTGGATTAAAAGTAATCAAAAGTTTTGAAAATAAAATGCCAGGTAATGTACCGCTGGGATGTAATTCATATTAAAATTATCCGTACATTTTACAGTATCGCGACTCTTATTTAATAATATCGAGTGCGTTGATTAACAATAACGTTAACCGGTTGATCGCAACGAGTACAAACAAGTAATTAAATCGATTAAACGCAAACAGATATTTCTAAGTAGAAATAAAATAAATGCCTACGGCCCCGTCAATATTCTCGCACGCGCTATTTTGTGAAGCGAACTCAACGGGATATCGTCCCAAATATCTTGCAAATATTTACGCAAAAGTTTAAAAAATTGTAATCAGCGTGCGAAACGAGCGTACCTCGAGACACCGCGAGCTTATCGCTCTACGGTTTATTCCCTTATTTTCTACCGTCGCAAAAGCCAGTACGTTACACTCCGTCATAAATAAGCCAGGAAACGGAGTATTTTTAAGCAAGACTTTAATGCGAGCGAAAAACCACTCTATATAAGCGCGCCGTGTGCGAATGCGGGCTATACATAAATTTTTTAAAGAACACTGCACTGGGCAAAAATTTATAAGACCCCCGAGGAGAATGGGTGAGATTTTTTTTATCGATTTCCCGACTTCATTCCATATTTGAGTGCATTGTGCTCGTCGAACAATAACTCATCCCGATATTGCCGCAACATCGAGGAAGCGGCGCGGCATTGCAGCGGCCCTACGCCAAAGCTATCCGCGTGCATATCGATGCGTCTCTTTCAATAACTCTCCATGCCGATGCAGCTCCCGATGTCGATGCAGCTCCCGATGCCGACGACCGACGACCGACGACCGATGCCCGACGCCGACGCCCGACGCCGACGCCCGACGCCGACGACCGACGCCGACGACCGACTACGGCTACGGCTTTTACGAGAGAGGCAAACACAGATCTCGCCGCTTATTATGACGTTACGTCACCCTTGTCCAAGTCCTTTTTGAGTAATTGAAAAAAGAAAGGGCATGTATGCACAAATGCAAACATACCCCACCTGTGCTTTGGCTTTGGTGTCTCACGGAGTAACAGTTTTATTATTTATTAGTGAAATTAAAATTGAACTTTACAGATGATTAATTTACACGTTGTGCTCTTAATCATTTTTATGAAGGATTTTTTATAAATCGTTTGTCATTATTACTTTTTCAATCGGTGAGGATTTTTCTTTTTAATAAAAAATAAATTTACTTTTCACTTTTCGATACATAAATTATCGAAAATCTGTCAGCCCAGTGACATTATCAGGATCGATAATTTTCATTTATAAATAGCTACAGCGCACGTTGAAAGTAAGAGGTGGACCTTCGGATAATTATGAAATTTGCATTGTTTTTAAAATATCGACTATATTCTATCGTAGCACCATCATCTATCATCTCGATTGCCTTTATAAACATTACGGAGAAGCGACCTTATTTCTTTATATACACTTTCTTCGGAGTTATACGTGAGTCTACCTTTAATACCTTTATTAAAAGCCGATTTCTTCTATTTTTTATCATTACATAACATCGATGTACCTTTATTTCAGTGTATTTAATTTTTTATCTCAAATGTGTAAAATTATTTTTTCAACGAATAAGCAATTATACGTAATGTGCTTTATAAATATTATTTTGCAAATGCATAGAACGAATTTGTTTAAACCACTTAGTTTATTAAAAGGGAAAATAAATAATTTGTGGGGAAATTAAGTAAAATTTAATTTCTGAAAAATTTACGTGAAAATTCATAAAATTTCATCCATTTATCAAGTATTCTAGTTATATTGGGTAGATTTTTTATAATTAAAATAATACGTATATTATTTTTTCAATTTGTTGATATTATAAACGCACACTTAATAATTAATATTAATAAATAAATGAATTAATTAATAAAAGAATATATTACACCAGTGTTTATAACACTGATATTGAAATTAATGGATTGTTCATTTTTGGTCGGAAATTTTTTCAGACTTACTTTTCTCTAATATTAGCTAAATGTAGAAAGGCAGGATATTCTGAATAATCTCAAGTTATCGGTGAAAATTTTGATAGCGTTGAAAGCAAGTACCTTCTTGATAGGCCTTAATCTTTGTATTCTCTCAGCAGGTTAAGCCTTTAGTACAGCCAGTGAAGTTTTTCACAATTTTACGTCTCGGACCTTTTTTGGTGAGATGATGGAGCGGTTAAAGTGGCCAAGGAAATATACTTATATTGGCTGCAAATTCTGGTGAATAATTTAGTAATTTTAAGGTATTCTTGCCGAAAAAGTATCTGGAAGTTTCACCTTCACACGTGTAAGTCTTGTATGAAAAATTAGCGATGTATGCAGATAAATTGTAAAAATCGTCAATTGAAGTGTACAGATCACGAAAATTATTTCCAAAATATATGCCGTAGAAAGTGCCTAAATATACGATACCAGCTCACTCTACGTTAAAGGTTATAATTATTTTAATTAAATACGCATCCATTATTATACAGATAATTTGCCACGACTACATTGGAAGTGGATAAAGAATTGCCAGAGATTCACGAGAGACGCCATTTAGAAGACTTGTTTAGGATTCAAAGAGATTATGGAGTTTAAAGGTCTGAGCCTTACTAATGTCGGTGACGCTCCATGAAGTACATTTGAAGCAGTAATGTTACTAATTGAAGACAATAACACTTAAATTAATTTTAACCTACATTACGTACTTATAATATTGCAGATAAATCAAATTGTTATAAATCTCGTTTATGTACGCTGTCAGTCAATGGTTTTAAATCCTGATCATTAGGAAATATACAAAGCAATTTTAGTCAATACGAAGCGTATTATATAACTCTCGAACAATTCATCCTTATTGATGTGTAATTAATTTACGCACCATTAAATAACATTTATATAAAAAAATGCTGATCAACTCAGACGCGGTATTTCAAAATTGTTTACATAATGTAAAAAATATTTTTAATTGGATGCTAAATATGTGATAGCATATTTAATATTTTCGAATGAAACATTTAACATATTTAAAGCTTTTATGAAATATATACGATGTTACTATAACTACGTGTCCTTGTGAAAGTTCATTTTTTAGATGAACAAGTATAATCGAAGTAAATTTAAAGGAATAAGAATTTTAATAGTAGTCTTAATTATGCAATGGAATTAAAAGTCAGAATTTAAAGATACGGTGTTGTATTGATCATTTTTGATTTTTCATTCTTAATTCGTTATTTGATGATGTATTAAGTTTTCTATACTAAAAGCATATAAAAATAATCGAGTATCGAAGATTTTTTAATACTTTTTGAATTACAAGTAATAATAAAACACATTATCGTATTAATACAAGAATAGGAGAGAATATGTTTATATTTGAAATTTGTCCTTTATCATAACATATATATAGAATTATCATTGCAATTCTTAATTCTTTTAGGTTTCCAAATTTCTTGGGATACATTTCAAATTCTAAAAAGACATATTTTATTGCTGTCCATTACATATTAAATATGTAAAAGAATGAAGATCACCCATTCAATTTTAAAACTAATACTCTTTCACTTAATAAATTTCTATCGAATACAAATTCAATTTCATTTATTAGCTTCACTTACGATCGAAATTTCTAACATATCGATTAGGCAGTTGTTGAGAATGCGACTATAAGCTAACTTCGCCTCTTCTTTTCATGTTGCTTTTATTTTCATTCTTTTTCTTTATTTCGGTTTTATCTTTCATTCTGAAAAACAAAATGAACATCCTTTTATAAATTTTTACTAAATATTTCGACGATAAAAATCTTGGAATAAAATAGATTTTAAAATCTATGTTTCTCGAAGAATGAAATTTTCAAAAGGTTTATGCTCCACTTGTAAGTAAAAAATATTCCTTCAACTCTCAATTGGTTTTTTTAAGTGATCATAGCAACTCTGGCACTTTGAACGAATAGAAATATTTATTTGATATTACTATATTTATAGAAAAATAAACTAAGTCTGCCACAGATAGATTAATGTTTATTGCATTGGAAATTAGAAATATCTATTTGGTTGGAAATATTTATTTTGAGAATTCGTAATACATAATTTCTATGGTCAGAAATTCATTCATCAAGAATTCATCAATTTCACGCTGTGCGTTTAATACAAAATAGGCAATTAACTTTTTGCAAGATAACATTTATTTTGATTTTGAACAATAGTTCAACTAAAAATAAAACAGTGATCCGTATTTAAGATCCGCAATGTGTTTTTGGGTTTAAATATCGTTCGTGCCAATTGAATATTTTTTGCATACGCCATTGTCTATCACTTTTGAGACTATAATGAGCTGCGGATGCAGCTATAAAAAGGGGCCGAATTATAAGGTGACGGTGCGTTTCAGTAGACGTCAGATAGCGCATTTGATTATGGGAGCGCTGAACGATGCATTGGCTGCTACTCGCAGAGAAGGGACTGAATAATATCCGTGAACCTCTTGCGCATACTGTATTCTCTGCATTAGAACGTAATTGTGCCCTATATAATAAATTTGGATATTATCTCTATATTTAAATTTTGCTCGCATACATAATGCTGATTGTTTATGTTACAATTAGCTTTAATACTTGTATTTTTCCCTTGACGTTTATCATATTCCATGTTGGTTTCTAGCGAATAGAACAACCTAGTTCATCTTCTGATCGCATTCCCTCGAAGAGTTAAGCAATTATTAAATAAAAAGATGCAAGTAATACATGATTTGGATTTGTAATATTGAAGCGATCAACCAGTGGAACAGTTGTGTAAATATAAATTGTAGTTGTATTTCTTTCCTTCGGAGATAGGTAAGTTATAATTGTTGTCAAACCCAAGCCACGAACAAGTAAATACTTTGCCGACAAGGTCATTTCTTTGGATCGATGTTGATGTACTCATATGATGAAAATATGTAGCAGGTAATTGGATTTGCTCTCTTATTGAAATCAGTTAGGTAGGAGCCCACGACCGTGTCGCACTGCAAAGATATTGATGAAACCTCTGCTCTATTCTTTATTAGCCTTCGTACATAACTTCATAGGATTCCACAGTTCAGATTCCGTGCAAAAGAATCGATTTGTGTATTATTTTTAGAAAATGAAATTTTGTAGACACAGTTTTCCGCACCCCTGCTACCAAACTCCTTCCTCCTTAGACTTTCTAACACAGTGCAAGCTCAGGTGTATGTTTAATTCCAAGTACATTCTTCCTTTTATCATGGAACAGTGTCAACGTATCTTCGTTCATTTATTCGGCTTGCAAGCTTCAACGTTGTTCAAGATAACGTGCAGACTGTAAGTTCTTGATGCGAGGGTCTTTCGCAGTAGATAGTTACACAGATTAGTAATTGACGTGGCGCAATTGTCGTATACTGTGATTCCGTCTCTGATAATATCTTTTAAATTATACCGAGTGGATTGATTAATACAGAGAAGAATCATGTCGGTAGACAATATCAACTCTCAGCATTTGCTTCTAAGTTTGGTGGTTGCTCTTGACATTCGAAGCAATCTTGTTGTGCATAAGCCATCTGTCAACTACGCCTAACAAGATAGCATCGGGGTGGATAACCTTGGATATCAGTGGGGTCTTCCTAAGTACGTAAAGTAGTTCATTCAGCAAATTTTCGCTTTTCTCTACCAAGCTCGCTGCACGGGGTTACTGTCACAGAGATACGATCACTATTGTGACTTCATCGACATACTTTTCAACTGCTTCACCAAGATTATAGGCTACAAGGTGTGTTTGAGAATTTTTTCTTATTATCGGCTTATTATAGGTTACCATCGTCTCTGATGCCTTCTTGATCAAGAGTTCAGGATCTATACTTGGCGAAGAGAGCAGAAAAAAAATGAGGTATTCAGGTTTAATTTTGTTCCATTAGGAATCTGTAACTGATAACATCGTGCAATATTTCAGGAACGATCGACGATGCCCGTAACACCTGTAGCTGGAGTTGCCATACTCTACACAAAATCTAGAGCAGTTGGGGCTCACACGATGATGCTTTTCAATTCTGTGTTGTAGACACCGCGAAAACACTATATAAACACTACGAAAATGATGATCCTTTTCGAAGTACTTAGCTCCTTTGACTCCACTGGTTGGCTATCGTCAGTCATTCAAGCTAAATTGATTCTTATCATAGATTTTATTACTGGTAGAATCATCATTTTAAATAATTGAAACCGATACCTTCAACAACTCAGTTGATATTTCTTTGTCTTTTTAACGTTATTTCTTTTAATGTAACTTTGTAATTATTTGTATTATAACAGCTTCAACGACAATACATTTATTATTCCTACAATCTACTCGTTAAAGTAATAAAGTCATAAGAAAGGTGAGTTTTTCTAAATTCAGTATAAAAAAATACTTAATAAGCAAATATGAATATTTTATCGAATACTTTACGACGATGCATTAGTGTAAAATTTGGTTTGATAAAGCTCGTTTTAATTTTACAGCCTAATAAATACTGCAGTAAATAATATTGGTCGATATTTTTCTGCATTATTTAAAATTTTGAAATTACAAAATCGCGGCGCAAAGCGTTCATTTCGATTAGCGTCGCAACATTTTTATTTCATATTAAAGCGATTACGTGTACATCGGGGTCATTCGTGACATTTCCGCAGAAATCCGAGCTATCAAAAAAAGAGATGCTCATTGCGTGTACAGTCCTTGATAGCTTATCGGCTTGATAGCTTATACACAGTTTGTCGTGAACAGGGTAGTCGCACATCTGCCTGCGTCTTTTCGAGAAATAAAGCGCGTTATCTCGAGCGTACTCGATTCCTAGCAAGGAAAAATGTCCTCGACGGTGCGTCAGTCTATTGGTAAGATGGAATTTCGTCGTTGGCACAACAAGGCGTCGACTGACGGATTTTCAATCTACCAGCCGTTCAAAAACATCCTGCTGCCAGAGTTTCCTTTTACACATCCAATGTATATCTTGTTGAATGTTCAAACTTTTTTTCTTCCTATTATTTTCCTCTATTTTCATGCTTTCGTACTTTGAATCTATTTTTCACTTTTTAATGCTATTTCTTTTATAATCGTATAATATATGCTACTTTATGTGTACTTCACTTTAATTTTGACATCCTTTGTATCTATATTTTTCGTAAGAATACGATAAAATAATTGCTAATTTGAAATATTTAATCATTTCCTTTTCTGGTTTTATTAGGTTTAAGTTAATTAATGGATTTTACGCTTCGAATTATTTTCGCAAGTTTTGTATTAAAAAAATTAAAGAAACAATTTATACGGATTTTTATTTTATGACCATTCGTATACATATATATCTGACAGCGTCTTCTTTTTCCAGTTAAAAAAACTTAATCAAGTAGGTCTTATTGATTATAAGTAGTACTGGATAAGGAAATAATTAGCGAGCTCAAGACAAAAGAGTTTAATTAAAAAAACTTCAAATTTTTAGAGATAAAAGAATGTATGTAATTTCAACGAGGTTATAATTTTGTAATATTAAACTTTAAGTGGATCAAAATACTCAATACTTGATTAATTAGATTTTTATTTTAGTAAAATTATAGCTACTCGAAAGTATTGGGTCCACTCACTACTTTTGTTTTATTAGAATAAAGAATTTTCTGAAGTTTTCTTAATAATGTAATCTTGTTATTCTTGTATAGAATTAAATTTTCTTTCCACTATTAAATATTAAGTTTTCTATTGAGTAATATATTTTTATCTTTTATAATAAGTAAAAAGACATTTTTCTCTAATTATAATCTGGAAAGTAATGTTTTTAATTATAGCTTTTAAATAATGTACACAAATCATTTACTTGTTGAGATTTTTCTGTTACATTTTATTTGTAATTTCATTAATGTAGTTTAACTTATATTATTTATCAAAAATTGAAAACCACCTGAAAAATTTATATTACATAGTTTCGGAATCAATATTAACGGAAAAATATTTTAAAACTGACGAAAAATATTTTAAATTTTATTAAATATTTTAGAAAGCATACGCTAGATCAAGGATATGTTAAAAAACGTAAGTATTCTCTCCATTATTTTACCACGTTTTTTTCTATCTTCGCGATCCTTAGTATCCTAATATTTCTCGTGCATATCGAGGACTGCATGCCTCTTTCTATTATCTTTTTATCTATCTGTATACACACGCACACACACTTAGTGCGCGTATGTGCACGTATGCATAAGTTCCTCAGGCAGGGATAGATATTACCCTCTTCGTTTTATTTAGATTTCCTCGTCTCTATCTGCTTATTGCGCAGTGAATGCGGCAGACACTTTCTCCGAAGAATCGAATCGCCCTTTCTAGCCCTCGCTTTCCTGTCTGCCCTCCTGCCAGCACCTGCCCGACTTCGACCGTGAACCCCTACCTCCATCTCTACCGATACCGTCATCTCCTCAAGACCCTACTTCGTTTAACTTCCTGCGTGCCCTTTGACAGCTGCCACGAACCACGAATAGTCGAGACAAGGACTTCCTCTGTTCCTTCCTTCCTTCTTCCTGTACCTTAACTGCCGACTCCAATTACGTCGAGTTCTTTTGTTGCAGGAGTTGGGTCAAGGCTAAGCAGTGCTGATGTGACTTTATCTAAGATATTCCGCAGAAGAATGAACTGATAATGTTCTTAAGGATACTTTTAACGATCGGCCGAGTGCTGTCGCTTGTCTTCATCTCTTTGAGCTCTTTTTCACGATGAGCTTGTGAAGATTGCGCGACGATCTAAACATTGATCTTGCGAATCAAAAGATTCTTTGATTTAATTCTTATACGATAGAATTATTGTAATTGTTTAAAAATTCTATATTTTCAATTATCTTTACATGTCACACTATGAAAAACTACTACAGTATTTATCACTTATATCTCTTAATGTAAAAAGTAAAATAGATTGTTTCTTTGAAATATTGTATACCATCTAAGAATTGAATTTAGCGATTGAAAGTTAAGTTGTTATTAAAAAATATGTATTATTAATAAATATTAGTCATCTAAGAAAGAAACAAATAAGTATTATCAACGTGCATATATTTATTGAAAAGTAACATTTTTTTATATTAATGTATCATAAATCTTGATATGGAACTTTATATTTATCGGTTTTTCAATAATTTATTTGGTAAGCTTGTAACTTCTTTTATCAGTACAGTTAATTTTGGTGGGATAAATCGCCAGAACTAATTTTGAGGCTATTTGACGCTACTCGAGGGTGAAATATTTAGATGTTTAAGTATAAATTCTTTTTAACTGTTCAAGTACAACTGAAGCAAATAAAACTATTTACCTAAAAACATTTGTTACTTTATGAAATGGATAAAGTAGAAGTAATAAAAAATTTACAGTTTTATTATCGATATACGAACTCTGGGACTAAATATTTTTTAATGAAATAGAAAATTTTATTCGTATTATATACAAATAAATTATAAAATTTATTTGTATTTATAAAATACGTATCGGTAATTGCTTGATAAAAAGTATAGGCCAGATATAAATTTACGTTGTTGAGTTGATTTTTGTAAAAGTAAGACATTGGCCAGTTATTAGATGCATGAAAAAGTAAATTATTCTTTAAAAATGTTGAACTAAATTGCACGTATTCCTTTAAATCCGTTCGTATATTTGATATTGAACTACTACACGATAGATTAAATTTTAATCGCATTCTGCTAAAATACCGAAAGTATATAGATTAATTTACTTGAAATGTGATGCGCTATGGTTTTACTAGTTGTAGTTCCTACAGATGGTGCAGTTATTAGAAAATGTATTTGATAATTTTTCATCAGATATTACGTTACCGGAGAATAAATTATCGATATGGATCTTTATATAATGAAAGTTTCAAAAGAATAAAAGAGGAAAGGTCCAATTTAAGTACGTAATAAAACAGTTGCATAAATACCAGCTGAAGCAAAGCCGAAAACATATCTCCCTGCCTAATTTCCATAAGCTCCAAATGCATCAAAATAATCATCGACGTAATCTTTTCTCTTTTTCTTACTTATTCACACTCACATTATTCACGAAGCTGTAAAACTAGTACTCACGGGAGAGTGTAAGGACAGAGAGAGAGAGAGAGAGAGAGAGAGAGAGAGAGAGAGAGGAGCTGCTATTGGAATCATCTTCAAAGATGGACCGATGGCGACGTCGAGAGAGAGAGAGAGAGAGAGAGAGAGAGAGAGAGAGAGGCGAGAACAACGTGATACAAAGTCGATTCAGTGCAACTCTGTACGAGTCTGTCGCGAGTACGTGAGCATCTCGAGTGCTTACCTAGCAATGCTGGCTGTTGGTAATGAAGAATAGAGGTTCTCCGTAACTCGGTTGCGTTTGAGAAGCACTAACGGTGCACAAGTCTTTCGGGAGTACTTACTATAGAACCTCATATCTTGGCTCTCTTCCTTCTATCGACCCTCTCTTTCAATTGGTCTGTTTATGTTGTTCTCCTATAGATACGTACACAAACGTACACCGCCGTGTGTACCTCCTCCCCAACTGTCTATTTTCGATACGTTACGCAAGTCCCTACTCGATGCGTGCACGCATGTATAATACCGAGAGACGAGCAAGCCCCAAAGATCGGTGAAGGTATAGGTGGCACCACTCCCAATTTTCCTCGTCTTCCGCACGCAGATGCCCCTGCAGCTGCCGACGGCGGGGAAAACTGCCGATCGGCGTCGGCACCAAACCGCGACCTTAGCGAGAAAGCGGGTTATATGCAGATGCGCAGCACATTTTTCTCTCTGGTCCTCTCATCTCCGTGGAAGAGACTTCCTGAGCAAATCCCCTGTAAGCGTTCTGCAGGAGACTTCACCTCGGCAACGCGATCGATGGGCTTCAAGGTGGATCGAGGTATTTTTACCTCAAGTTTCGAAAATTCGCGGAAAATTCGAGAAAGATGAACTATTGCCGGTAAGACTGTGAAATACACTGAAATACTGAGAAAAGTAACGATATCTTTGCCGGTAAGGGAGATGATAATCTTACATTGAACGATTTACTTTATTGTTCAAGTAATTATGATGTTTATCAGAGTTGTTCGAATGACTTAGCTCGACGTTTCTGTGGGACATAAGTATCCGTATAAATACACGTAATTTTGTAGTTCGTTCAATTTAACTTCATTTCCTAATACGCGTACGTAGAAAATTAGAAATATACAATAATTATAATCATCTAGGATTATAACAGATATATTTCGTATGTTTAGTTTATGGTTTGCACGAACATTTATAAATTCAAAGTATTGGTTACTGTAATCAATAATTTAAGTTAGATTTACATATTTTCACGAAACATGCGAATAATACTGACTTTGTACAACTTCTGATATTGGAGTATTTCTAATAATATATATTCAAATTTGCAAAAAAGTAAAGGGGAAAAATAAAATAAATTAATAAAGATTAAAATGTTCCATATTCGTTGATTGTAATAAAATTTAATTTTATTGCAAGGACGTTGTAATACAGTTTATAAATACTGTTTACTCTGTATTTTTCAAACAAATGAAACTCGTGCTATATTTAATAAAGCACGGATTATATTTTCATTTCAGCTCTAATAATAAATATTAAAGCATTTTGTCTCAAATATTTATTGTTTCTTGTCCTTTAAAATTTGGATTTAAAATTTACTTGTAATAAAAGTACTACGTGTTTTATATCGTAGATTTTTATTGCATTATATAGGCTATAACTTTACCAATAGTTAATTCAACAAAACACAATAAATTTTTATGAAATAACGGATAAACTGCATCTTCATTGTAGAGGTTAAGATTTTCATTTTACAAATATGATTGTAAAAAGAAGAAAATTGTTTGTCTTTTAAAGTTGATTTTCTCCCAGCATCAGTAGAGTGAGAAATTTTACTTTTATTAAAATAAAATTTATTTTCATTTAATTGTCCATAAATCAATTTTATATAAATCCAAAAGGTAAAATTACATTTTTATAAAATTTTGTAAAGATATCAGAATCCGATTATGAAGTAAAGCTCACTCGTATTAACAAATTTCGCCACAAATAATTGAACGTGAAATAATTAATTGTTTAAAAAATGCTGTAATTAGAATAAATTTTTACGTATGGTTTCATTGAGATATTTATCGTAGTGTAACGACCGCGATATATCACTTCCTAATACTCGCACAAATACTTCAAAAAATTGACCAATGAATCGAGAAAAGTAATTATTTTTGTTATGACCGTCCTTTAAAAAAATCACATTAAAACCTTCTCCTTCCTAAGATCTGAATGAATTAGTCCACTTTCATCTTATTTGAGTTTCGTTTGTGTTCTTTTATTGTGTCGTAAATCTCAGGAAGCTACTTCTATTTCCTCCTTTTCACTGTCTTTCTATTAATCAATCAGCCTATCTCGTTCTCTTTATTTCTCTCTATATGTGCGATGATCGATACGACGAAAATTGGGAAAGCTGTTGGAAAACGCTCGGAGATGATGACAGATTTCAAGAACGATTCCTGCTCCTTCACTGGCATACGCATTTACTCGAATGCATTTCGTCTAATTTAAAAGATGTTAACAATTACGTTAACAATCCTAAGAGAATAAATGTTGCTTCGTGCTCGCGGGTAGAAATAATTTCGCGGTATGAAAGAATCAGCCCCTCTCTCGTCCGATTTTCGGGGTATCATTTTATCGTTCCTCCAGAGTGGCTTTGTATGTGCGGTGACCCCGCAACCGCTTTAATTAAATTATATAAACCAAAGTGCGGGACTTTTACCTCGTAGCCGGTGCTACTTGGTTCTCACCATTACAGGGACGGGGGCAGGGAATCCGGTTAGTCTGCGTTGACTGGATGAGGAGGGGAGAAGTGCTCGCTGCTTTTCCACGCTTGGATTATGCGAAATTTCGCCAAGTGGAAAAGTTATCCGAATCGTTTTCTTGCCCGTTGGATTCGTCTCTTTCATTCTCTTTCTCGTTTTCTTCGTTTTCTCTACCTTTCTGTATGTCTCTTCTGCATAGCTGCAGTGCAAACTTTCAGAAATCGAGGAGTTCCACTTTTGCTGTACACTTTCTCCTTTTTCCCTTTTCTCCTTATCTTGTTCTTCTTATCAACTTGGATCTTTTCTATCTATTTTGAGCGTTTTATTTTTCGGCAAAATCAAATTCTTTTTCATGTCTTTATTACTATTTTTTCATTCTTGTGATTTTACGCTTTTAATTTAAGTAAATCTTACTTTTATATCATTTATGATTTATTTTTCTAGATAAGTTTATATTTGGCTTATGGTAAATCCTTTTTCCAATCAACATAAATGTATTTCGTTACTTTTTTATAAATAACTAGACTTCCACGGTTATGTATTTGTATATATAATCCACTTTTGTATTTTAATTTTTAATTAGTATTCTTGTTGTTTAAGTCTGTATAAATGAGAAGTAATACTTACAATATTCGTTTATACGTTTCTATTTTAAGATATTTTCATCGCTATTTTATCACCTTTATTCGAAGAAGTTAGATTTTTTATTAAAACATACAGGAATAATGTTAACTTACAGTTAAATAGATAAGTTCGATGCTTAGTAATGAAATTTATTAATATTTGAGAACTTATTTAATATATATCGATTAAAATTTAATAATATTTTAATAATAAAGTTTAATTTATATTTGACGATAATGTAGTTTCATTATAATTAAGAAATTGGAAAAGAAGTATTTTTTCAATTCATTGTAATCATTAGATTTATTGTAAATTTATTACATACCGTATAAATATATTTGTATAATAAATAAATAAGATTTAAGTAATTATCGCAATTTTTCAAACATTTAATAATAGTATGCTTATTCAATATGCAGAATAAATTACATAAGAAAATTAAACTGTGAATTTTAGTATTTTAATCATCAGAAGGAATACGACAT
Organism: Wiebesia pumilae; assembly: GCA_018907045.1. Lineage (NCBI taxonomy): Eukaryota > Metazoa > Arthropoda > Insecta > Hymenoptera > Agaonidae > Wiebesia > Wiebesia pumilae. The sequence goes on from JACCHZ010000139.1 coordinate 322,348, forward strand.
ATTTTTCAATTAGTTTTAACTAGAAAAGTTAATAGTACTTACTAGAAACATATTTTATAGATAATTTATCTGTAAGTCATATATTTCGTAAGTCATATATCAAGTTGTTTAAAATTATTTCTTCATAAATTTTAATTAATTGTGATATTATGTACATTCTTAATAAAAATAAATTTTATTTTGTCGTGCTTTAACCTGTTACTGACACATCTATTATATGGATAACTTTTAGAGAATACAACAGTGTGTTAATGAGTTCTTGATGTAATTATACATCAATACAACTTACAAAATTTCCTAATAATGTTAGGAGTGATATTTTTTATTATAAATTAAGAAATCAATTAATAATGATAAATACACTTTGTTTATACAAATATTCGCATTCATGAAAGTATATTATATTAATATATTACTCGGTATTTATGTCTATTAATGTTTTATAGTGATTTAGAATTAAAATGAACATATTCATCAATTTAAAATAGTTGTATTTTTTACAAATTATCTTATTAAATGATTTATAATAATATTTAGTCACATAAAAATGAACAAAGTGCATAATTAACACAAAATTGTTAAACTATTTAAAGAACTTATATATTTGTAAGAAAATAAAATTAATACAAATTTTGATAGAATCATTGTATTAGGATAATTGTGTGAAATTATAAGAGTATCAATAGTCAATTAATTGCATGATGATATTATGTTTCTAAGAATGACGTTTCAATATGTAGAAATATGTCCTAATATTTAATTACAAGTATACAAATAAATAGATAAATATATATATTTTTATAATATAAATAAAAATATTCCGTCAGTCGTGTTGAATAAAACTAAGATTGATACGCGATAAGTTTAGCAAGTAATTTTAAGTAGAGTATGGATAGATCTAGTCAGACGCGTGTTTAAAAAATTTATGTCCTCGTATCTTGTTTCACATATTTAGTACATTGTATCGGTGTATGATATTGATAATATATCAGATACTTAAATTCTCTATTATTATAATGAGCTTCGTCTGTAATTAATTGAGCTTTATTTTAAAGTGTATAATTGAAAAGTATCCAGTAATAAAAAGAAAAAAATTCAAATCTCCCATAAGTTTTAAATAAGAAATAATTCAGTAATACATAAACATAATAAGTGATATTATTGCTAATTAGGTAGACATAATTAAGAACGTTTACGTTCGGTCAAAATAAGATAAAGCAAAACAATATATATAATGCAAAAAAATGAGCAACTCATTTGCGTGCTCGTAAATATATTGTCCACTCAGAGGCGCTAAAAATTTCATCTCTCGTGCCCTCTTAATCAAATAAGTCGTATATAGGTATATAGAAGCTGTGAAGTTTAGTGGATACTGTGAGTGCCAGCCACGAATGAGAGACAGAGACAACGAGCTAAATGATGTAAGGGGCAATTTAGAAAAACACAGGCGCATTTATACCAATCTTGTGAGTCGAGCATAGAAGGGGAACAAGGCAGAAAAAAAGTGTGCGAGTTAGTTCCACGTAGAGCAAAGTATGTCGTTCACGCGTGCGTGAGAGTTGAAAAATAACCCTCAAGACATTAAGAATGACTACTGTTCGTCTCCCTTTGTTCTTGCGGCATATGTCAGAGCAAGTAGTGTAGGTTGAAAGAAGGGCAAATGATGTCGACGGAGATAGGAAATGAAGAGAGAGAGAGAGAGAGAGAGAGAGAGAGAGAGGGAGAGAGAGAGAGAGAGGGAGAGAGAGAGAGAGAAAGTAAGAACAGGACATAAGTGCTAAATGGGTTGAAAAAGAAAGCTCCGAGTCGACATTAAATATTAAGTTTGCAAATGGAGCCTCAGCGGTTACTCCGCGATGCGAACAGCCAGTCATGGCAATGTCCTTGTACGGAGACATCCTTCTCTGTTCAGCTAGATAACTTCTACGACTAAAGTCGAGTGAATAAGGTGTGCTACACTGGACGACGGTAACACGGAGGAAGGATAAATAAAAATTTTGAGAAGCGATGGGTTTCACCAAAGTAGAAATAGTAGACACGCGAATTCACAAGGCAAAGATGAAAATATAAGAAAAGCATTAGATCAAAGTGAACGGAAGAAAGTTTAAAGTAAAAATATCTTAATAATGTACAAGGATCTTTTTAATAATATTTTAATAATAGAGGTTGCAATGATTTTTTTCTTTAACTTTTACGTATACTCAATAAAAAATATAAGTGTAATTACTTTTTGTAAACAAAAGTATTAATTTTCTCCTTTACAGAGCGAATAAACTAGATGAAACTGAAGGAGTTAGATTTCTTAATGAAAATAAGAAGAAAATGAACGGCTGATTATATACGGTACGTCATGAATTAATTTAATTTTATGTTAGATTTTCGAGATAAAAGTCAGAGAGAAACAGGAGATGAAATTGTTTAATTTAATCAGTGTATATATATATATATATATATATATATATAAATTTATGGTATATGTATTTCAGTATTATCATTATCTATTAAGAATAATAGTAGAATGAGAAAAATTCAAATCAAATAGTACGTTCTTAGCAGACTTTAGGTCTTCGGTATAAAAAAGTAAGTAGATAAAAATATAAAAAAGAAATAAAAAAGTGCGAAGAAGACGGGAAGAAAGTTAGGAGACACAAAGTAGATATATACTGATAAGTAAGATGTTAGAACAATGATATAAAGGACAGCAAGAACAATGATAGTAAATCAAAAATATAGAAAGAAGCGAAAGATGAGGAGCATAAGACGAAAGGTTGGAAAGTACGAAAGTGGTTCAAAAAAGGTACCGTGAGAATGAAGAGGAGAAAAGAGAAGGATAGATGGTGAGAAATGGAGAAAATCGTCTGGAGAATCCTTCACAAAGTATCTCAGGCAGCTTGTGCTCGTTATTTTCTCTCCAGTATGAAGTGAATGCATTTCTTCTCGGAGACTTCGTTATCTTTCGTCACTCAAATCTAACGGTCGGTTCGTACTTTGCTTAGAACTGATATGCATTCAGATATTCTACTGCTTAAATTATAGAGTGTTTTAGTCGAACAGCGATGATGAAACTGAATACTGGATCAAGTCTCTATGCCATCTTTCACTGTCGGCTCAATAAATAATGTCGTGGGTTCTAAACAAAATGTATACAGAAGTTAACAAGAGCAGTTCGCTTGGAAAAATATTTATTTGTATTTTAATGAGGTTAAACTAAATTAACTAAATATTAAGTTAAAGATTACCTTATAATGGTCTCGATGAATATAAATATACTAACGGCAAGAAACTTATCGCAACTCCTGCAATTTATTAAAGTTTTTCATTGGATATGTATCCGAAACACACAAGTTCCAAACTAATTGTTAAGTTCGAAGTAAACATTTAATATAAGTTTATATTAAATTACACTAAATTTTTATAATGTGCAGAATTAAAAATCATTCGTGTTGAATCATACGTGCGGTTAATATACGTGGTGTTTAATATCTCAAGAATTTAATAACTGCACCTAGGTTTTATGGTCGAAAAATTAAATTAAAAACTTAATATGAAATTTAAGATAAGAAAATAAGTAATTTTTTATCATTATATTTTAACAAAATAAATCATCAAAGAAATAAACAAACATTGCAGGAAGTTCCTTGTGAAGAAAATATATTGTTTGCGCGGTAAGTAGTGAGAAATAAAGAAAGGATCTCTATTCTTGACTTCAAACTGGATCGATGAACTTTCACACTTCGTAAACCGATCGTAAAAGATCCGCTGCTTCCTACAAGACCAGCATTACTCTGTATTCTACTTTTTATTTAAAAGATGCTCGATATAAAGGTAGCGAAGCGATAGGAGGCGGTAGAAATTGAGTCCTGTCAGCATCGATGAAGTTGTTACACTCTCGATGTTCTTGGGCTGTGCTGAAGCTTAATGGTCTTTACGGAGCAGCGACATATTTAATTAATTAACTTGCATCCTCGCGTAAATTCACGTCCAGACAGTTTTCTTCATTTTTTCAAAAGAGGAAGCAACTGAAACTATGAAATTTATTGCAAAAATTGAGTAATCCAACTCGTCGAACGAAGATAAAAGTTTTCTAAGGTAGTACCGATGACGGATTTTAATATAATAATTAAATATTTTAAATGAATTAAATGAAGTTAGATATTTCAGTATTATTTGCATAAAAGTCGAAAGTAATATAATGTACATTTATGAGTAGAGGTTCGAAATTTTTACCATTTTTAAATACTTATTCGTTTATATTTTTGGCTATTAGTTATTTCTCGTGATTTCTTCCCAGGAAATTTCAGTAATCCTAAAATTAATTCTGAAATATTTTTATGAATTTCATCTGACATTAATATTATGCAATATGTATTTTGAGTAAATTTATGTGTAAAAATTTCATGTTATTAACAGCCTTTATGAATTTGAAATGTACGATATTAAAATTAATAAAGTAAGAAATTCTTGATGTAAGTACTCGGATAGAAAAGTCAGATTAAAGTACTACTAGAATATTATTCACAGAATTCTAAAAGATTATTGTTTCGTTACTCTTTTCAATAAAATTCTTACGCGTGATGTAATCGAGTATGAATTATACATTTTGCTCACATCGTTATTAAAATGTGGTAATACAAATTATGATTCAACAAAGAGGTTTAATTAATTATCAAGTTAATGTATCTGGTATTTTTACGATGAATATTCAAAAAATTATAAAATATGACAAACGTGGAGATAATTTTGATTTGATTAATGAGTCCATTATAATACTGTTAAACAATTCTACGATATTTTTATAACAGCCAGAAATATTACGAATTTTAAAAGCTATATTAATTATAGACTTTTAAGTATACAAAATTACAAAAATTCTGACTTACAGAGTTAGTAGTAAGCAGAGGATACTTAAACAAGTCATTTATCTGAAGAGATGGGTAACAAAATTCTACAATCATTTTTAATAAAAGTTAATGTTTACAAATAATTGCAATTAATATTTTGATCTGAGAAACAAAATGAATAATAAAAATCAATGTTAAAAATTCTGGAGATTTACGTTGATGGAATCTTGATATCTTCAGAGAAACTTATGAATTTTTCAAATACTCTACGCAGCTTGTGCTACATCTGAAAAATATTAAGAAATTTCGTGAAAGTTTTAAGGAGATGAGCCCAGTGTATTTTGTATGATTTACTTGGAGTTAACGAAAAATGGTTCAAAAAGCTCATATATTTATGTATCCAGGAAAATGAAATTGATTTTCATAAATTCGTGTTTTTTTTTTTCTGAAAAAATAAACAAAAAAAAATCTCACGGAAGTTCTATACGAATAAGAATAGTTCAAAGATGTACTTTGATTCAATGTAAATAAATAAACGTTTGGAAGGACTTGTAGTAAATATCTTTTCTGGAATATGTTTTACCGAAACAATGATTTATATTAATTTCTTTGTACTCTGCGCGTTTCAGCTCGTCAAAGTTTCAGCGAAGCGTAATCGTAGATTAAAATTTTTAATTTTTAAAACATAATTCGGGTAAAATTCTAGATGAAACTCTGTTCTCGCAATATTGTGGCTATTATTTGAGAAATCTTCACGTGCAAAAATCACGATGAAAAAAATTGGAGGATATTTTAGATCTGTTTGGTAATCAAACGGTTTGATTACCAGTGTATATCGTCCGTATACGTACGTATCCATAATTTTGAGATTAGATTATTCTTGAATGACGTATTATAATTGAAATATCAACGAGTTTTCAAATATTACTTATTAATAGTGCAGTGATTGTAAATTCCTTTAAAACTGAAACGAAAACGAACTCGGTCAAGTACTTGCAAGTTGTGTCTACTCTCCCGTATATTTTGCTTTCTTTGCCAAAGCATTCGTCTCCTCGAACGTCTACACCTACGCGGGGTAGGTTTAACATGTTTCAGAAACACTTTAACCCGACGTTCGTTCTCTCACCCCTTGAGAAACTTAGGTTGGTCTTCGAGAGGCCCGAGACTCGCGAAATTGAATGCAAATACGTGGCACGGAGCAATAATACATCGGCAGCTATGGTTTTCCCTTGTGAGGGGTTTCGTCGCTTGTTTGCCGAGTCGCTTCGAGTCGCTTCGAGTCGCATCTCGCTTCGCTATGTACACAGACAACTAAACCGAGAGAAGGGCGGACAGTCGACCGAGAGCGCGAAATGCGAGGAGCCTCTCGCGTCGAAATCGAAAGGAAAAGGGCTTAAAAAGAGCGGAGAAAGGGAAGATATGGATGTAGTGAGTGCGCGAGTTTTCTGCCAAGGAAGTTGGCGATGCTGTTGTGGCTCACGGGATTGACTCATATTCTCGGGGGAAAAGAAAGTGCGCTGGGCTGCATGCAGTATCTCTCGTTATTAATTCAGCGTGAGACCGAGCGGAATTACTTTCTATCTGTACGGGGCATGCAGATTAAACGAGCGTATACACAGTGTTGGAGTTATACTTCATTGGTTTCTCTACCTCTCCCTTTTTCCCTCTCGTCCTCTTCCACTCTTGCGCAGAACACTCGACACTTTAGTTAAAGCTTTAGACTGAGCTTAGCCGGTGCCAAGTGACGTTAAGCGCTACTCATTGTCCACGAGGGATGACTCTATTTCAACTCTATTTCAACGCCCGATTTGGCGCAGAAGAGTCGCTGCTATTGCTGAATTAGAATTGAATTCGAGACAAGCTGTACGAGCGGCAAAACTTCAGACGTCTAACGCTTTCGTTGCTGCTTCTTATTCAAACTGGACGCTCGATATTATCTGTCGTTTCATAAGAAGGTAAACGAATGCACTTGCATGTTTCTTATTTTAAGCGTGTGTTCGTTTGCAATCACAGAATGAATCACCTCGACGAAAATCAAGGACATCAAATTATAAACTGGTTGTAAAATTAAATTCTAAATTAGGCCCTTTAACAACGATGCGATTCCTTTTTTTATGAATAATAGAGCTTCGGAATTCTTTTAGAAAGTTTTCGATGATTAATACGAAAAGGTGTGAGTTATAAAATTATATAACGTATAAACAAATTATACATAATTGTAAAATTTAACTATGACCGAATGTAGTATTTTAAAAGGCTATAAGAGATACAAAAATCATAGTTACGTATGACGCTTTATAAATACGTGCAAGTAATAAGATTTGTTCTTATGGCTGCTTAAAAAATTTATACATTTTTAAAAATATTTTCAGAATTAATTGTTTTATCTATCTTATTATTATTAATATATTCCTTATATGTCTGTATATGTATAATTATTTCATATTCATTATTAATATTTATTATATATTTATTATTATTATTTATTTATTATAATATTTCATGTTCATTATTAATATTTATCATATTCATTATTATTAATACCTCACTTTACATTCGAAAATACTGTTATTAATAAATAACAACAATTTAATGTGTGTCATACGGTAGGAAAGAGAGATGAAGAGAAACCTACTTAACTCTGTTTACACATGCTTAATAAAATGTAGTATAAAATAAACACGCATTAAGCATTGTAAATAATTTTAATGAAATTTCTAATAATATTTGAATATGCATAATTAAATTTTCAATATTAATTGTTATTAATATGTAAGCAAATGGGCGTCTATGCGTTTTTTATGTACAGAAATTAAATATTTGTTAAAAATTTTTTTCACCGAAACAAAGTACTTTCTATTACTATAGTTGTCATTCATTTATTGATTCAATAGAAAATATTGTATGAGTTAATTGATTATATGCTTATTTACGTACTCATTAACTATATACCTTATTAATATTTCTTTATATATTTTCAAATATATGTACCTAAATTCGTAAAAGTTAATGCACTAATCTCAATTAGTATCATCGTACAGATTACTATGAATTATAGGCTTAGAAAACAGCACACCATGCACTTATGAAAATCACTCATAAAAATTGTTTATCCGTAAGATCACAATATTACGAAAAATTAGTATTAGTTGGAGTATAAATGTTTAATTTTAGTTATTATAGAAGGTGAGAGTACGTGTTATAAGTCTTAATGTATCATTATTTGGAACATTCGCTTCATATACAAGTTACTCTTGCTCAAGTTTATCAAGTATTTTCCACTTAGCTAATTAGATAAAATATAGTTACTTTTCTAAAATGAAGATGAATAGCACATTATATGTTGGTTTTCGAATGGAAGAAATTATGAAGTATTTAGTTACTAAATTAAATGTATAATATACGTCTACAATATTATAAAATTTCATTACATTACTGATTATATATCTTCATTATTATTCAAAAGTATAATAAAAAGTATTATTAAAATATTTAAATATATTATTCAGATGTTTATACGTGTAAAATGCTTACTGTTATTATTACATTAAAATGGATTAAGCGCTTAAATTTTTTTAATGCTAGTAAAGATTTTTCAATATTATATTTCTAAATTGTCTGAGATTAACCGTAATTATTTGGGTTTTATTTAATCCGAATAAACATATTAATTTCAAAAACATGTAAACTAGTTTAAAAATAACTGTACATTGATATAACATCGTGACAACCGATATATCAATTAGTCCTTTGTAAGGTCTTTACAAGTAAACACAGATCTTATAAACACATAAATAAGAAGACCGGATAGGTTTCCCCTCGGTTAATAAATAATATCGATGATGTACGCCGTTTGTTTCTCAATCATATGAATCACTGAACAGAAATTCTAGGGACGATAACGACATTTCTTACCCGACTAGTCTAAAAAAATAACATTAATAAGATGATCGCAACGCCGCATACGATATAAATCGCGAATTTACGACATTGAGCGTCATCGTTACCTATTGGTCCTCTATGAAAGCCATAACAAATGACCCGAGAATTCAGGAAGAACATTTATATAAATATTCGAATAAAATGTGTGGAGTTGTGCCCGATGTTAAATTGCGCAGTAAAAATCCCTCCGCGCTCGCAACCCCAGTAGCAATTGGACTCTCGTCGTGCCATTTATTTTGCGCTTTACCAATTGCAAGTATACAAGTCAGTTTCGTGCATTAGTTTTGTATACTTAAGAAGTATTGTACTATATATTTGTCGATCCCCTATGTAAAAAAGAAATATGACAACGGATGTACAGCTTCGCTTACCATTGGGAAGCATTTTCTACGTGATATATTTGTGTACCTTATTTTAAGTGGGACCGATTCTTTTAATGTGAACCGTTCTATTCGACATATATACTAATTTACAATTTCAACTATACTCGTTTAAATTTATTATTTATAAGTTATATTTTTATTTAATGTAAAATCTATTTGATTAAGATGGATTTATTATCCCCGTAAAAACAGGTGGTTTTTTTTAAGAAGAAAAATAACGTCACTATTTTTATTTTTATTTCTATGCGACAACTTATTTCACTCGAAGTAGGAAACGTTTTATCGATAGACGAATCAATTATTGATAACATCGTAACATGCAACAAAGGCAATTCACCCGATAACTTTACTATTAAAACGAACTTGGAGAACAAATATTTTATTTTCTATATCATCATAATTTTTAATTTAAACAGCTTGTAGATCTATTACATTCTAAAGGAAGAACTCTTGGTCAATTGTGATTTCATATGATTTGTGTTATCGTGAAACAGTTAAAATTATTTTATACTATTAGAATGCTTACAATTTCTTTCCATTTATCATTGCCATTGTAAATATATCTAATAAATATTTATGTAAAAATTGCAAAAATGTATTATTCCATAAATGATAGAGGAGCGATAGAAAATCTCTTTTTTTATTATCATAAAATATAATTTCAGAATTATTATATTGGAATAATTCTAATTTCACGAATTATTTGGCATTTGAAAATTATAAAATGTTAAAATATGTTCGAAGAATCTTAAAAGGAATATTTAGGTGAAATTTTAAAATATTTAACTGTCTTTGGAGTATTAGAGTCACACACATATTTATTGTGATTTATTAAAATATTACGTATTGCTTATTAAAAAGAATTATACAAATATTTTATTACAACTACGTAATACCGAATTGTATTGGAACATTATATTTCATTTATATTTATGTAATTTGCATAATTTTAGACCTTGAAAACTTTTTGAATTTCATCCTGATGTTCTTGAGGTAGACTGATTTATTTTACATATGTTGAATTTCATTTTGGCTTCTTATGAAATGTAATATAATTACTAATACAACTAATTAAACTCATAAATCGGTATCAAAATACGTCTATTCCATTGGATTCAGCACCGGAGTATACGAGCTGATATAAGCTATAACAATTTGAATAAATATTTGAAAAAATATAAAAATTTGAATCAGCATGAATTTTAAATAAAGTAAAATACATTTAATTTAATCCAGTATAATTCAGTAATTTGTCTTTACAATACTACATTTTACATATAATTAAAGATAAATTTATTATAATAACTAAAGTTTTTATTACATTTTTGTGCCATCACGACTCGTACATTTTTAATAAATCCATATGTATCTTTGAGCTCTTTTGTATGACTGTAGTGCACTTTATACAGTCTAGTGAGATTTTCATGCAATATGTGTGTACTTTGTTCGAACATCATGCTTTCCGAAAGAGCACAGAGAATATTAGAAGTATCTTCTGCATGAGTTTTACTTATTTTGAAATAAAAAAGTTTTACTTTAGTATTGCAAGTATTATTACAAATATGCTTTGATACTGATGTCGTATATTCAATATTTTTATAATGAATATTCCATTAAATACCATAAAATATAATCAGTTTTTCATTTTTATACAATTGTATTTGTACTGATAATTATTGCCATAAATTTACAATTATTTCATTTATAAATATAAATATTTATCCTCGATTTTATACACGGTTTCAAATTTATTACCTCGAAAATTTGAATTTAAACAAAAATTATAAATAAATGTGTTCATAAAAAAGAGTATTAGTATTATTTGAATATTTAGATTTAAAAGTAAAATATATATTAGAGTAATATTAAGGAAATTGTAAAACATAAATTTACTTAACTCTTAATTTCTGTAAATAGACCAAAGGTAAAAAGAATTAATTATTATTTTAATTCAATAGATTAACATTCTTTCTAGTAACAATGGTAATGTACGAAATTGCGTAAAGACTTTAAAAATTTGGTAGATTTTTTATAGATAGAATAGAAATATTTGATTATTTTTTCAAGAAATATATAATTTTGAAAGAAAATATTTATATAACAGCTTTCTCTCATGTACACAAATATGTAGTACCATTATTACCAAGATAGATTACCAATACGTTTGTATTAAAATGGTTCCTCGAAGATTCTACAATTTGCTTATGAAAGAAGATCGCGATTAGTAAAGTCCTTTAGAAGTGAGAAAATAAAATTTTATTGCATTTTGCATGGAATAAATAGTTCTTACGAAAGGGAATAATTTGTTTTGATTTAAATATTTTTTAATATAATCCAATTGGAATGGATATACTTTCTTAAAGCAGATAGAATAGTAAATTGGCAATAAAGACTAGAATATTGATTAATCTAAAAATATTTTTAGGAGATTTTTTAATTCAATTGTCATCTTTGATTAAAACGCTTCTCTACTAGTATCATTAGATCTATTATCAGAATATAATTCACTTATATTTTTCCTCCTATTTCCAGTTATTTTTTCAACCAAAAATAAACATAAGAGATTAAAATATCTTTTAATATTCAGATATAATTTATATTCCTTTTTTGAAAAGAACTTGTCTACGATAATCAGGCAAATTATTTCAAATTTATTTTTTAAAACAGAACCTATATTATACAGTTTTATTTTACTTTTTTAACAATTCTCAAAATTTTGTTAGAAAAATAATTGTTTCAATTAATTTTATCTGTATAATTGTAAAAATATATATATATATATATTGTGTACGTTATTTGCATATTAACCGTTCAACGTAATTTCAACATTTTCATCGATTTGGAATAATGAGATATATAACTAACAAAATTGCAATCAAATGTGTAAACTATCACCTCACGATTCAGTAACCACGAATATTTTAAATTTTTTAAAAAACAAATTAAATCTATTTTTACATATTGAACTTGCAGTATCGAATATATAATTTTCATTAAATAATAATTTAAATTAATGTTTTTGATCAACTAAAAAATGAGCTTTATTTATTTAACATGCAGATATCATTTTATAAGGGTGACATATGAGATTATAAAGTTTCAAGAAATTATTTTAACGTTAGAAACGTATATTTCTTTAACGGGTAATATAACAAGCAATCACAAATTCATTACATTCAGAATTTTGCCTTGTTAAGATTAATATTTTAATTTTTCTGGTCAGAAAATTTGACGATAATTACGTATTAGATTTCATCTGAAGAAAAAAATGAAACATATTAATTTGATAAGATATTTTTGGTTATTTTATATATAAAAGTAATTTCTGCTTTAAGTATAAAATGAAATTTCATAAAAATTTATTGGACATTTATCATCTTTTGATCGTTATATTCGAAACTTACGCATCCCTTTGAACATCGACGGTATTTTTAATCCTTTAAAAGTCTTAAATCGGTTCCATCCCCAGTCTGGTATTAAGCAGTTTCTCACATGCTGAGGGTCGACATTATCGAGGTCCGCGTACCGAGGAAGGTCTACTGCCTCGATCGGTGGTATGAGTCGTAGGCGGAGTAGCGAGAAGCGTCGAAATGAAATCGACGAAGCGCAATTAAGAAACAGGACGCCCAACGTTACTAAGAGTGGCGTAATGGCGAAAATCGCGCGCGTCGACCCACAGTACGCGTACGGGGGAAAATCTCCGCAGCCCCGTAGCCGAGTATGTTGGAGAAAATAAGCACTTCAAAGCAAGGGCAATGGGGTTCTAGGGTGGCGGGGGTGCATCCATCCATCAACGGTGAGAGGCCGAGAGCCCTTTGAACGCTTTCTCCTGTACGCATGGAGTTTCGACTCTCTGTTTGTGGCAGTCGGAACGTTTGCTTTTCAATGAAATTTGAGAATATTCACTTGTTTTTCTGGCTCAAAGGTTTTTTTAAAGCGAGCGGATCTTTGACGATTTGGAATATATGCCGACTATTTCATCGTTTACCGATGGATTGAGTGCCTCTTCCTCGTCAGTTGCTTCCGATTGAAAAAACGCCGGAGCAAAGAGGAAGCTAACTGTGAATTTAAGAAAAGTTTATTTGATCTTATCTAAATTTGATCGAAATTAACTGTCATTTATCGATTGCTTAAGTCAGAATATACGGTATAAACTTAAAACTCTTAAAATTTTAACTTTTAGTAGGCTGAAAATAAAAAAAAGTCATATGGCAAATAAAGCACTTGGTGTTACTTTCCATTTCGAATACTTCAATTAACAAAATGGTTCTTATGAAGAAGAAACTGGACTTAAAATTCGTTTATCTTTACAGAATTTTATTGTTAATGATAATGAAGTTTGTTGCAAATTCGTTAGACTCTGGAAGGTTTAATAGCGATTAATGTTATAAAAATATTGGTAGTAAATTAGAATAGAAGAAGGAAGAAAATACATGTATGTCTATTGAGAATACTATTAATTTATAAGTATTATTTCTTTCGTCCTGGACTCCGTGTGATTTATTTGGTTAAAAATAAATAAAGCAAATAGGAGCGGTAAATTTTATTTTAAAACGTGGTTACACATTGTCCTACATATATGACAAGTAAAGAATTGTTCAGTTTATACTTTGCAAAGACAGAAAAGAAGTAAATAATAGTATTTTTTTATGTGAAGATTATTTAAATTGATTATAATAATTTCAAAAGAGAATGTTATAAAGATTGGTTTTTAGTTTACAATATAAAATATTTAATCAATAGGGCTTCAATACCTTGTAAAATAACTATTGAAAAAAATAGCTTCGAAGAAAAGGTGGTCTTTCATTTCGATCGATATTATAAACAAAAACTAAATGGGCTTTTACGGAAATAATGTGGAAATTATGATTATAAATTACAATCCGATGAATATATTTCTGCCGACCATTATCTCAATAAAAGAAAAAATATTTCTTTGCGAATGAACAATGAAGTGAAAATCTTATTCTTGTTCAATGCTATAATATATTTGTAGTTGCAGATGCGACGTAACTATTTTCTTTTAATTTTCGAACGTGACAAATATATAACAGGAGACTTAGATTAAGTTATTAATAATCTGAGTACACGTACCGGCAATTTATGGGAAGCCAGTGAAAAATCGATATCGCATTGATGGATGATGCACGGTATGATGAATTTGAATGGAATCGATAGTATGCAATTGTATGCAACGATTATTAAATCTTGAAGAAAAATTCTTCATTTAGAGTTACAGCTGTTAAAATATCAGAGTGCCATTTGTGCAGTAATACACACTTGATCCGCACGCGATCCCTCAGCTAAGCACACTCAAAAAGATAGATCTAAACATAAAAGTACAAATGGTTACTGGGAAATCCAATGGAGCAGCACTGAGTACATTAGCGCTAATAATAATAATAATAATAAAAAAAAAAAAAAAAAAAAAAAGGAAGAGTCGCATCCGCTATCAAATAGCACACTCGAGATAAACCAGCGTACGGATACGCGTCGCCGGCAGGCTAATTGGAATCCAATCAAGAGGATTAATCGCTTCAAATGCCGCGAGACTACGTCGCGATCTATATAATCCAACCGCGCTCATATGCTACCCTCCACGCGGTAGGAGGTCCAGACCACTATTTAGGTATTTCACTGCAAGGCACGTTGATGCGTGGGCGGGTATCGGATCGGGCAATATTTTACGTTTAGTCCCGTGAGCTGCCCACTGCAGACGCGCTGCGACGCCGCTTTCTGCTTCCTAGAGCAGATATCGTGGATTCGGATTTCGAAGCTCGTATCGTCGCCACCCTCTCGAGGTCGCCTCCTGTGGGGGAGAGGCGTCGATTGTTCTCAGCTCGGGCGCTCCCTCAAGTCTAAGCTGCGCGATATCAGCTGCTTGAGAAAGAAATCCCGGGGAAGGAGTTTCTTTGAAAGCATCCCACGACTCGTCTACGCGTTGGGGAGGATAAATTTTCCTTTCTTCCTTGAGATGGGAAATGCCTCTCTTCGGTTCTTTTATCCGGCGTTTTCATTGGCGTTATTCATCGTTTTAATCAAACTGCGGAATTCGTGTCTACGATTCGACCAAGTCACTGAGCCACATGCCCAAGGCTACCGATGTATCCGTAAAGCTTGGATAACGCGTGCTTTTAAACGTGTTCTCGTTCTAATCGGTAAATATTTTACGAGATGTATCATCTTAAAAGTGAGAACCCTTAAGGTTCGGTCTAAGATTTAACGTGGCTTTCGCGGGAAAGTAAGGTTTTTCAAACTGTTATTTGACTTTGCCATTTACCAATTCTCATTACCATTACTCAATTCTAACTTTGGAATGAAGTGTTACTTAATCTTTTGACATGTCATTTTGACAATACCTGTATCATTCAGCAATTAGCAGAAAGAGGGAATTTTTAAATAAATGCTCACTTTTCCAGAATAAATCTCGACTCTTGAAAATATTCCTGATTTGTTACGAATATTAAAAATCAAGAACGCGGTTAAAAGTTATTTCTTAAACATTCAAACAAATGTAATTGTTCTCATTAATATAACGCGATCATTTTAATATGGAATGATGTAACAAAAATTTATTTAATTTATCAGTATCAGTAATGCTCAACTAACGTTAAATGCTACGTTTTAATAAAAATTTAATATCGATTAGAATTTATAATCTCCCTTTTCCCATAAAGTCGCGTCTATTAATCAATGTAATAAATTTACATTTTAATTAAGGAACATTGAACTTTTTAATTAAAGTATATTAGTAACGTAATTAATATAAAGATTAAATCTGTCAGGAAATAGAGGCTTCTTCGGATTTTTCCAATAAAATATTGTATTTTTATTTGTTATATCTCATCGTGATATTAATTTATCATTTTATTTAATATCCTTTTATTAAATATCGTTGTATTTTTATTTAGAAAGCGCAATAGTTTTACGTGAATAAATTAAAGTTTCCTTGGTAACACGTATAGATTACTTATTTATGACTTTAAATCTCAATGATAATTTTTGATAAATATTAAATGGCTTTAAAAAATTAAATATACATTTTTATTGAGTGTGTATGTACAAATATTGGAAAGTTTTAATTACATTATTAGAACATTCTTAATCTATTTATATGGATCAAGTGTAGTCGAGAGGTAAAAAGGTAAAATTAAAGGGGAGAGATAAGTAAAGAAAAATATAAATCTTACAATTTCCATGAATTTTTCTTTTATGTAATCAAGCTGAACGTTAATGATTATCAAATAAAAGTCGATGCAGTGGAAAAGACGACATCGGATAAACATAAGCCTTCTTCTCTCATAAGATGCAATTATCACGCTCTTTAAAACGTCTTCGTGTTTCATTCAGCAGCGACAACGTAATAAGTCGAGTCGCGTCCCTAGAAATTATTGACAGTGAAGTTCAAACTGCGCGCGGTGTCTTGTCGTCGTCGCGGGGAAATGATTTCCGGTCACGTGACGCGCGAACGCTCGCTCCACCAATGACGGTTCATCCGTTAAACGGGTTATCTTGTCACAGGAACTGGGGTGCACGACAAATTGCGAGATTGTGTATATGCACCGACACGTATCCCAGCGAGATCTCCTTTCACTGCGGCGGCTTTCATTAACGTCGTCACCGTCGTCACCGTCGTCGAGTGCGCAGCCCTTTACTAATGAGATAGCAATCATTGCCGCTGTTCTTTGCTCGTCGCACTCATTTAAATGCTATTAATTAAATGTATAGGACTCGAAGCTTCGCGAAAAAGGGGGCCAGGATCCAGAAGGACGACAGACGGACGCCATCGTGATTTTAGTAGGAAACCTCTGTCTTTATTCACTTTGAAGCACATTTTCTGACTGATAGGTGCCTGTGCTTTATTGCTGATAATTCAAATTCTACGCTTAGACATTACTCGTAATTACAAATAAATCGTACCTAATACAAAATAAAAGTCTTTCTCGGGATAATTACTTTCTTCAACTGCTTAAGAAAATGTGACATTACGTGCAAAGATACGCACGTAAGTAATCATCAATTGTATTTACCGAATCGATCGTTATATTGTAATATTTATATCTAAATTTTCACACACAGAAGTAAATTAATTTGCCAAAACCATGTATTTATTTACTTTAACTGAGAAATCGTGTCTGAATACTGATCAGCTATTTACTTGGTTACTGAAACTAACGAGGAGGACTCGAACTTTCGCATTCCAGATGATAACGAAACTGGGAAGGTATTTGCAGTTACATCTAGTAGATCTATAGATAGAATTTTAATTGATCAAAATTTGATTTCATAGGTTTTGGCTGTCAAGATATACTCTAATATAAATTAGTTCAATTTTTAAACGAATGCTGCTTCTACAAAATTTTGAAGCTTTACTACATTAAATTTTCTCATAAAAATAAACCTTATTTAATTAAAACATTGATCGAGAGGGATTGGATATTTTTAATTAAAAATCTATTGTATTTCGATAAAATGAAAATGTTTAAAGCTTTTCGTAACGAAAGTACATGGAAATTTCGAGATTTTTTGTATTCGTTTATTTCTATATGTATTATCTGTTATCGTACGGATAATAAATATCGTGGATTGTTCATCTGTCATCTAGTCGAACTTATTTGTTTATGTACATTTTCTGAGTAAGAAAAATTTTTTTCTAGCTCACTCTTTAATGTTTGCTAAAGATTAAATTAATATTAACGCTCCACATTTCAATACGAGAAATTGGAATTTACAAGAAATTATTCACAGGTGCTTAATAGATGAACATTAAATTGAATTACAACTAAGGTATCCAAATAATTAGGAGTGATTTGGAAAGATGCAAGCTTCGCTTAAAATAAACTGCTCCTCGATTGCTGCAACAGACGAATATTTTCAGACCTCCGTGCTTACTCGGCCTTAATGCTGCTTGAATTTCAGTAATGGTTACTCCAGTGCAAGTCTCACAATTACAGTAATTTCCTTTAGAATTGCAATGGTACACGTGTACATTCTTAGTTGGAATCAAACGATTGGAAGTAGAATACAGAGGAATTAAAGAAGTTAGAAGCGCATTGGATTGGAGAACAAAATGAGAGTCAATGTAAACGTACGGTAACGAGAATATTTGTATTTGTCAACTGATAGGCCACATTGAAAGAACAGAGCGAATTAATCGAAGGAAATGCAATTTTTCAATTATTTCGATTAGCCCGCGAACGAAGACCACCACAAGGAGAAATGCTAATAAATTGTATACCAGTTAATCTTTAAAGCTCATTCATTACCCAAATACATTTCCCAAAAACAAAAACATTTTTACACGTTGCCTTAGGATTCGTTGGCGCATCGCAAGCTGATTGTGAAAAAAGATTGTGCACGCGCGATATTCTCCTTTATCAAGAAAAAAGAGACTCGAAGAAAAGCAAACAAGCTCTTCATCTCTTCATCACAGCGCACTCACTTTCTGACCGATTAAACTCAGTCGCGGCCTCCAGCAGGAGGAAACTTTTCCCAAAGCAAAGGCAACGAGGCGCGTCACGCGGCGCCCTTTTCTTCCCTCCTTTTTCAGTCCCCTCCGCGAACCGTTCGCACATCTTTCGACTACTTTAAAGAGGGAACCATGCCCCATAAAGCGATAAGATGCCCCTCGCACTTCACACAGACTCGACGAGCGCGACGTTGTACGAGTTACCGTCCGCAGTTACCGGTTTCCTGCGCGCCTAGCGACTTCCCGCGAGGCGACCGTCGCATCAAGAAATTATTTAGGAAAGCCAGAGGGGCGACCGAGACTGTAGTCATATTTTTATGTCAGCTCAGCCCTCGACCTGTCGCGTCGCGACGCCTTCCAAGACAAAGAGACCGACCGCGCCTGTAGTCGTCGACCAACCGAAAATACAAGATAGACCGCCAACGGAAGTTTAAAAATAACTCTTGGAATCTCTTCTCGTTCTCGGGCTTTAAAAGGCACTTTTTTCATTCGCTATGCGAAACTGTTTATCGCCTGAGCCGCGGTTCTTCGATCTTCATTTTCATTAAGAAAAAGATTTTGCTGCACAGCTAAGAACTAAAATGAACGTGAGCGAGACTGAGAAAGTGCGAGTATCGATGATTTGTATTACATGTCAAACGATATTTACATTGAAAGGTAAATATTTTAAATGATTCAGATAATGAACGATCGAAATTTATGCAAATGTACGTATTTGCCTGATAAATAAGACGTTACATTTATGCCAGCAAACGAAGTATGAAATCTTTTCGTCCGCTTCTTTCGTACAAGAGGAGCAAATATAAAGCAACAAGTATATTCGTAATACTATTTACTAAATTACGTAATCTTGTACCAAATAACATTTTTGCCTTATAAAATTTGGCTTACTACTCTATCTACAATTCAATTTGCATAAAGTTTTGATACAACGAGCTTTGAGAGAATATCTTGGCATTTTTATTTCAAGATAATTGCTTCGTTAATTCCAATTTCACATTTATTTATGTGAACACACCGGATTCGTAGCCAATATTTTTACTTACGTATGCTAACGTACAATCGTACGCACACCTCTGCATGTAAGAAATAAAAAATCACACATACACGCACACAAATTTTTGCCTACGTGATAAAAATCTACATACGTATTTATAACATAAAATGTACGTACACGTATCTTGAAAAGCAATGAACAAATACTAAAAAATAGTAATTACATAAGAAATGTGTGAATCATGAAATTTTATTTAGTTTAGAGATTATTTTTATTTCCGAGCAAAGACCTTTTCTTAATAATTTATATGAATGTATTTTAGAAAATTATTTTGCTAAATATTTGTTTTAATTCGTGTTTGCGAAAGAAAAATGTATTTGTATATCGTATTGTTGCATAAAAAAGAAATATTTATCGAAAAGAGATTAGGTTTGTTTGCTTACATCACATCTGTATACTTTCGGTTGATAATGAATAAGGAAAAGAATATGTTAAGATGTTTGCTATGATTATTTTTATAAACATGTTTTTTAGGAAAGCGCTTAGAGTGAGCTTTTGTCAATAGATTTATAAATTATTGTACCTACATATATCAAATTATTCTACTCATATTACCCGACGGTTATTAATTACGATAGTTTCATTTAAAAGGATTCATAATACATTAATTTAGTTTTATGGTGATCTATTGTTTATTGATAATTCTCCTTAAATTGACTTTAAATTATAATATGTCATGAATGACCGTATTTGATTAATTTAATCTAATACAAATTAAATTTAATGAAAAGTGATTTTCGAAATTATCCAAATATTTTTTAATTAAATTAACATTAATATGATACTTTCTTCTATTATTCTTATCATAAACAATACCATTCTGAAATTTAAAACATAGAATGGTTTTGGTCCTTGAAAATCATAAACTATTTAATTTTAAACGAATATTATGTATTTCACATCCATGATTTTAATGCGAACTGTATTATCCTCAAAGTCGAACTCTTCAATTTTTATCTTTAAAAATGCACTAGATTCAATTTGTTGAATTTATTCTGTTCAGAAGTTTTATAAAATATGTGAAATGCATGTAAGCATGTTTGCATGTCTAACTTTATACTAAATGTACGCCTTTCAATATGGAAGTCTACACGTATGTCATGAAAACTTTACATTTCAAAATTTAGCACAATTAGATGATCAAATAAACGTTTTTAACAAAATCAATAGTTGAATAAATATTCGTTTGTACAAGTACATGTAGTAGATTAGCATGAAATATCACGATTGGAACTTTCTAATAACGAGCAAAATAAATATAATAAGACTTGCTGATTAACAATTTTCAGTTTATAAATGTACATTTAAATATTCACCAACATAATCAGTTCCATTTATCTTTCATGTAAATAACTAATCAGTTTAATCAGATTACTCAATTTTTAAGAACCTTTAATGAATAAGGATATAGAGTTACGACGAAAAGGTTTAGAAAATGGTTTAGAAAACAAGCGAATCAACAGAAACTGTTGGTTTGATGTAGCACGTAGCCCGACAAATTATAAATTACTAAACGATATCCTTGGCACGGCAGAGGCACTGTATCGAGCGATTGAAAGTAAAAAATAGAAACGGAAGCTAGGGATGATCAATACCCAGATTCGAGAAAAGCATTGTCAAACGATATTCAGGGAATATTCGAAACTTTTTTCCGTGCTCTATCTCTGTCTTCATCGGTAGTTGCTTTTCTTTTTAGTAATGACGTTGTCCAATGTATCCTAGAAACAAGGCTGACGTACATGTCAAGCTAAATTACTGAAATATGTGCTTCGCGTTTATATTTGCCAGATCGTGGAATAAAACGCTAATGAAGTTTCATCTAGCACTTTCATTTTTGCAATTAATAGAACCATTAAAATCGGAAAAGCAAAATAGAAATTTTTCTACATTTAACTAAGGCCATTCTTGGTTATTCTTTAAAACTGAATTAAAATTAAAATTAAAATTAAAATTAAAATAAATTAAAACTCGCTAAGTACATCAATGGATGAATTATTACACAGTTGATAATAAATGCTTTACATTTTTTAGATTCTTTTACAAGCGCCGTCTTCTTATTTGTACTTTTCAAAATGGTTTATTAATTGGATTTCTCCACATTATTTGTCAGGTTCTAAACAATTAATCGAAAATGCGAAAAATGCGAATTTTGAAAATGGTAGCTGCCATATTTCTAAATTCGCCGCTCATCCAGACACCAAAGTGATAGGGTGATGCTATCTCTTTCTTTATAATGCCGAATGATAAGCCGATTCCTACTGCATTTATGGTTTCGACCAGGAGAGTTTCGAAGGCTCTCGATAGTGAAAAGACGAGATGTCCGTATGGTTGGAACATTTAATTTAACATCTGGTCCATGATATTTTTCTCATGAAAACTTTTTCATGGGTTTTCTCAAGGTAGTATAAATTTAATTTTATTATTTTCCTTCGAACTCTACTTGCGAATTAAAGTAAAAAGTGATTCAATTGAGATTGATAACATAAGCTTCTAGAATATTTATCGTTTTCTTTAAGCTATTAAACTTACTGAAACCTTAAAAATCTAAGAAACCGTATAGTCAAGAAAAATGAAATGGATAAAAATACGAAAAATGTTGAATTTATTATTGCTTAAAAATACTTTACTCCGTTAATACACTCGAGGATAAAAACGAGTGATGACAAGATAAGTAATATTTCCATGCGGGTTACATAAGTCAGAGTGAAATAATTTCGCTCTTCGTTGCTAATTAGATACAGTAGGCTATTGATTGCGAAAAATGCCACCTAAACTCAGGAAAAAACGAAGAAAAAAGGTACAAAAATATCGGCCATCAGGGCGGTATAATTCTGTTTCGTGCATCACACGGCGTCCATAAGTGGCGTAACATTCAATAAGCCAACGCCAACAACGAGACATTGACAAATCGCGACTAATTGCCGACACCTTCCCTTTTCGTGGAATAACAACAGCCCCTAGAATAGCGAGCGCTCGCGAAGCCCGTAATGACGAGAGGCACGAAGCTCGCGGATAAGGCATCGCTCGATTTCCCTATTTTCCCTTATAATTACCAAGTAGTTCTTGTTCAAGATGTTTTTAAAGTTATCGTAACAGAGACAACGAGACAGAAACGTTCCGTTTGAAAATGATGTTACATTCTTTTATGGGCGTCGTTAAAAAGTTACTTGTACTTTTCTTTGTCTTTCCTACGTTTTTCTTTTTTAATTTTCGAATAATTTCGCGATCCTTGGTTTTCTTATGTCGAAAACTTACGGATATTTACTTTTCTTCGTTGAAAAGAAAAATATTCAATAAAAAGTGATTATCGAACTGTATACATTTAGAAACTGTTTACCGTTTTGTTACGATTTAGTTAATATTTGTACGATAAATGATATTTCGTTTTCGCAATCGAGATGAATAGCGCAAGAGATTAATAGTGAATTTTCGTTATTATCCGTATTATGATAATTCCAATATTAAATAATAAAATAATTGAACATAATTTTTGTAACGTAACGAATACAAATTTCTAAGTTTTACATAAAAATGTAAAATATTAATAACTTATCTGTAGTTCATAAGCTAATTTGTTGTATAATGTAGTTTTACTGTTGCTAATGAATGTAATTAAATATACATTAATTGAAGTTAAAGAAGAAGCCCAATTATTTATAATAGCAAAATCGTGGTATTAGAATTATCACTATTCTAGAAAAACCTAGAACGTCGAAGTGGAATGTACTCGAAGCAAAAAATGTAAGCACATGTTAATTATTTTCGTAAATTAAATTTATAACTCGTTTGTTGAATGACATGAAAATATATAAAAAAATTTAGAAATATTATTAAAAATAAAAATAAAAATAAAAATATATTCATGTTAATCGAATACGTAAAGAAAAGTAATCCATTTTAAGAATTACAAAACTATTCAATTTTGTTTTCTATTATTATTTATACTCGCTATAAAAAACATACAGAAATATTCTCTTTATTGGCGTCTAGAAGCCTAATATCTATAAACTGGATGCTCTAACTATGTATTTTATGAGATAAAACTAATAATATAACACGAATGACACAATATACGCGATACACATAATTTTCTCATATGTTGACCTATTTTAGACACTGTATATGCTTTGCAGGTTGATAGGTTCAAAGAAGTAATATATAGATGCTTAGAATTGTAAGTACTCATGCGATGCCTTGAGGGAGGATGACAAGAGCTAGTAAGTGAAGGGTAGATAGACGGCCAAAGAAAGAGAGAAGCAGAGTATGGAAAACGCAAGCGAGAGACAAAGAGGGAGAGAAACTGATTGTATCGAAATCTTGCAATATCTGAAAGCTTTAAACCAATAATATTCGCTAAACCTTGTTCAATGTCTAGCAAACACATAAACTGTAAATAAACTGTAAATAAATATTTTTTATTTATTTAATTTTGTATTAAATTAGTTCACACTATACCTGTGAAATAAAGTATTCATGTATTTCTGAAAGCTTAGATTTCTGAAAATTTATTTAATTGCAATCCTTAATTTAATAATGTCTGCACGAGACTGTTAAGAGAATTACATCATAGAAATACTATTTTTTTCGTTTGAACAATTGGTTTAACTATAAGGCTTTTCAAAGAGTGTGGAAATTGTAATGCAATGCAAAAAATAAGATAAGCTTCCAGAATTTCTTAAATTAAGTAGAGATTCAACTAATATTTGAATTATGTGAAATTATGTATTAATTATTTATGAATTCTAAAGTAAACAGGCAGTATGAAATTAGATTCTAATAACATAAAAATACGCTTTTCTTTAAATAGAAGAAAATAATAAATATAAAAATTTAATTATATAAATAAACTAAGAATCGAATAAAATCATTGACACCTTAAGATTACATACTAATGATATATGGAACTTCATAAAACAAAAAGAAGATCTTTTAACGTGTGTATAAATTATAATTTCTATAGAATACTAATCAGCTCAAACAAAATAAAGGACAAGATTCTCCTCTGTAAATGTATATGTTAATTGGTAATATAACTAAATATATGTAAGATTTCAGATGCAGCTGTGTAATATTAAATTTAAATTTATACCCACGAGGAATGTAAAAGCTGAGCTTTCACAAAGTATAGTAACGATGACGAAGAAATTATGAATTACAGAAGGTAATGTAGTCGTGAACTAGAGAAATATTTTACTCCGCACAATATTATCTGTGAAAATAATGTAAATTGAAATGAATCAGAGTTTATCTATAATAGATAGCGAAAGAGTTGCATGTATCACTTAAAAGTCTAAACGCCAAAAGTAAAAGATCTCAACATAGATAAAAATGTCAAGAGAAAAGAATATTCAACTTAGTAAGAGTAAAGTAGAGAATGATTAAATATGCTTCTTGAATATCTCACAAATTAAGAAATAACGAATCGAGCAAGTTTTTATATTATTAGAATTATAAAAATGTTAATTACGAAGACTTAATAATGTTCATATTATTAATGTTCATTTTCATGATATTTTTGAATTCAGTCAAAATTTAAATAAACGAAACGAATGTAATAAAATAAACTTATTTATGTTAATTATCTTCTTATAATTATCTTAAAATGTATATTAAATTTGCATAGGAATATATCTGAATAAACGCTAGACTCAATTTATACTTTTGATTATACTTACCGATTATTTATTTATTATTAAAAATATATTACGGATACTGTGAATATTTTGAATGCCCCATTGATATAGCAATTGCAGTTTGATGAAAATGATTTAATAGTTTGATGAAAAGTGAAAAATGAAGAGCACAGAAGAAGGATCACGCGAGTACATAAATCAGAACTTAACCTAAGCAAGAAAAGTGAAGATAGATCTTTTTATTAGAAAGGTTTGACATTTTCGTGATATAATCTCAGTATGTACTTACCCTCACTGGAATCCTATGCCTCTTAGCATTGCAAAGATAAAACTGAAAGATTTATGCACTTTTCATCTTGATATTTTACAGCTTAATGGACGCAGATTATTATTAAATTCTAAATATGGAAATATAATTAATAAAAAAAAAACGTAAATTCATTTTTCAAATGATTAACAGAAGAAACAACCATCTGATAGAATTCGAGAAACGCACTATAGGACTAAGATAAAGTAATGTGAAAGCAATTGCACTAAATAAATTGGAATTAAAAGTGACTGGAGAAAAATAAAAGATATTTGAAGCCTCCTGAAAAACTACAAAGAAATCATTTTCGTTTCTACATTTTCACTCTAAGAATAAAAATCATAATTATTTATTACTTATCAAACCGAGTAATTGTATGGTGTGCGTATAATTTTAAAAAATTTTGCAAGTTAATTCTTGGTTAATCTTTATAACGAATAAATAATAAGATTATAATGCAAAGTAATCGGCAACTAGAGGCAAATAATTAAAAAGTTTTATTTAACTAAAGTTTCAATAAATTTTATAAATGCTACCTATGGAAAAGAAATTTGAAATAATTCATAAATATTATGATTGAATACTGTGATGGCAAAGCACATAATAAATATCTGAACAGGCTGTATTTTAATAAAATATTGAAAAGTATTTAAGATAAAATGTTAATTCTACTAGAGAATACATAATAAAGAGGTATTATAAGATAAAATGCTGTCACGAAAACCTTCTGGAAAATATAATTTTCATCAAGAAAGTAGGATCGTGTACCAAAGATGATCGATGTCGGGTAAATAGAACGTAATAAGTAGGTTCCTCGGAGACTTTTGTTGATGTCTCCGGTAAAAGCCTAAGTAACGATGACGAGATAAGAATTACCTACATATTAAAGCACAAGAATGATGGATTTTCATCGTGTATTGATAGAATATTCAATTGGTGTAAAATTAAGCGATCAAGAGTGATGCTTTTTTCAATATAAAGAATTTTTAATCTGATTGATATTTGTGAATTACAATAACGCAATAAGAATATATGAAAAATCAGATCTCATTGGAATCGAAAATAAATCATAAAAATACATGATTTTCTCAGATCATGGTTCCTGTCATTATTTATACCAAATTTTATGAAAATGTAATCACAGTCATTTAATTTCCAAATGATAATTATTCGCAATTTCGTGATTCGAAAAGTTTAATTTTGAAATAGCTGTAGAGGATTATTCAAGTACTGTCACCTACAATGTATCCAGGTCATTGATATTGAGAAAGATTAGAATTTCACAAGTATTTTAAAAAAGGTTTCTAAGAGCAAATATTCTATTTTAAAGGCATAATCGGTTTTACATACGAATCTATCATCTTCTGTACATCAATACTTCATAAAAATATATTTATATTTTCAGAGTACCAACCGCTAAATAATACAATTCAATCATCATTCGACGCTGATATTAAGATGTATAGGGACGCTTAAAAACTGTCTCACAGTCGAGTAAGTCCACCTCTTTCTCTCGCTTAGCAACCATTATTAAGAGCTCGAATCAGAAGTCTTATCGTCGCCTTCGCGGTCTATACGGTCTATAAGGACACTCATACGTATCGAGGAAATAGCTTTTGCAAAGGACAGAAATTACGAAAGAGGCAAGGATGGGCGCTTCCAATTTCTGAAGCTCGGGGTGAGAAACTGTTTGGTACTAAAAGGAGGCTGTCGGAAGACAGCAACTCTTTGATTTTGGCACGTTATCGGCTGTCTTGGAACTTCGGATCTTTCGAGGCCCTCCTCGCAGTCTGACGTTAACGATAGCGGACATTCGTGTCGAAGACAGCGATCTGAGCGTGGCTTGCTGAAGTCGTCTCGGGTGACTCCGGTGACGCGAAGAGAGGAGAGGAGAAAGACAACTAGATGGAAAAGTGGCAATCGATACGGGATGGCTTGGTAGTCGGTTAGGTCGCACGGCAGTTGCAACAGCGGCATCTGTTGCCACTTGGATGGCTTTCGTCAATTATTCCATCGAGATTTCTCCGAGAACACGAGCAGAGAGAAATTTCGGCGGCTGCAGCACTTCACGCTCGAGTGCTTATTAAGCGTAAACTCCTTGTTCGCTCGCGTCGCGTGACACTTTAACGGCTGCATTAATTATGATGTATAATCTCGACGAGAGCGATTGAATTTTCTAGCGCATATTGATGGAAGGATTCGGTTTTGCTGCCAAGGTGGATGCAAAGATTATTGAATTACCGAAATAAGCAAAGTTTTGTTACTTTCTGCGCGATAATCATAATAATTAATAGCAGAGACATGTAAGGGAGGTAATTTATTAGGTAATGGGTGTGAACTTTATTCAGTGGCTTCGTTTAATATTTTATTATACTCCTAGCTTCGAGCAGTTTTACACGTCAGAAATTGAAATTGCTCGCTAGAAGAGAAGCAACGCCTATTTTTAAATAACAATTTCGTAGAACGTGGATCGCTCTTAAACGGTTAAAAGCCGTGATCTTATTATGGAAGGAGAATAATCGAACTGGAAAATTTAGCAAAAGTAATTATTAAATAAAGTCTAATACATATTGCATATATTCTATATGCGTATAATATTTTTGATTTATAAATTGAAACCAATAAAATGTTTTGAATGACTTTTCGAAATTTGCTTTCACATTATTGATAAAGTGTCCCAAACTTCTTACTTTGCAATTTTCTCACGCGGTTTTTTTAATTATGATACTTTAAATGGTAAATTAATATACTCCGAGCAATAATATATAGCGGCTATTCAATAGATACGAAAAAAGAAATCTTAATTTAAATAAATTTTTAAGCGATTGTAAGGTTATATTGGCTTTTACTTAATTACCGATTGAATTGCTAGTGTAAAACGAACGGACGCGATTTTAAATAATTATACCTGTGATTTAAGTTACTTATTCAGGTAAACCAACTAATAATTAGATATTCGCTTAAACGTGAAAAAATTAATGTACATAAAAGTTGCAGTGATTCGAATTAGTCAAAGGAAAACCGTCTCTTACCTTACCTTTAATTTGAATGTATTTATATTTCATTACATCCAAATTTGAATTTCTAAACAATCACTAGCCTATTTATTCCAATGGAATTAAGAATGCAAGCTTTGTTTACATTCGAAGCGACAGTTTCAAGTATTTAAGTGTTATAAAATATTCGGTATTAAATATTAAAAGATGAATTTGCAAGTATTTAATGAACGAGCTGCACAAGGTTGTTCGCATTTAAAGATCGGTAATGCACTTGATAATGTATGCATGGTCTTTTGCAATAATGAATCTAGTATAGAATGCCGGAACATGTAACGCGTCATACGTTCCCGGAAATTATGTCTTTCAGTGGTAGCACGGGGACGACGCCAACGGCACCGGCCTCGATTTCACTGAATGACGTTTAGGGCCATTAATATTCATTGCACTAGATTTGTCGATAAAAGAATCGTTTCAAAATCTCATGGGAAGATATTTGCGTGCGTGCGTGCGTGAGCTCGTCTTTTTCCTACATATTCATTCTGCGCACGCTTCTCACAAACTTTGTTTTACTTCAAATTTTATAGAAATACCGAAATTATACGCCCTATTTTTATTTCAAAAACATTAGTATAATGCTCTTTTTCAGCAACACAGTTTACATCTATATATATATATATACACACACACACACACACACACACACACACACACACATGTACATACATATATCTGATTTAATATCTTGATTAGTATGCGCTAGTATGCGTAGAAGTGTTGTCACTGTAACTCTGCAGCTCTCTGCACGACAACAGCAACATTTGTTTCTTCGATTAAATTAGAATTTAAAATATTATCGTTATTACCGAATTAAAGACTTAAAAATGTTACAACTATGTTCTTTTAAACGAGTAAAGGTCACCTGTTGCATTTGTTTATAAAATTCTAAACTTCTTAAAGAATTTGCTCTTTAAATATCTATAACGTATTTGTAATGTATTATTATGTTATAAGTACGTATATATAACGTATATAATGTAATTATTTGAAAAAATATTTAGCATGCGTATTAAAATGCGGATACTTACATTGTCATCCATTGTTCTAGTCATGGAGAAATTACGATTGAACAATATTTTTAAAAGACGCTCTGCCATAAAAAAACTCAATAGTAATAAATACAATCATACTATTTTAAAAATAAAAAACAGTAATACGGAACAAAAATTAATTTCAGATTGACGACAGAGAAAAAGAAGAATTAATTTACGGAAAGTGATACTTGTTGAACCAGCTCTGACACGATTCCATATCAAAGTCACTCGAAGCTTATACTTTCAAGAAGAAAAAGTTAAGAACGTATGCGAAAAAAGCAGGTGGCGAATCGCTTTATCGCGTGTCATAGGGTCATTACTTCAAACCGATCGACGGATCGGCAAACTCTCCTCTTTTCCTTCATCTGCGCTCGGTTTCTCTCCTTTGCTGAGCAAGCAGATCATAACTCAGAAAGCCGTTCGGAGGAAGAACTGGGCAGCTTCGAATATAAATGGTTATAAATCGTTGTGAGCCTTTCCTAGGTTTGTGTACCCAAAATTCGACGTTGTATTATTATTATAGGTACGTGAGAGATGATGACGACATGGATAGCGACGAATCGAAATACGCGTCTGTATGCGCGCGTGAGGAAACTGTAAATAACAATTTTACGGGAGTTCGTAAAAATAGATTTGGAAAAATGAATATTTATCTTTCTTTATTTGGCAGTTTTTAAAATTTTCGTGCCAACTAAAGTTCCGCCATATGCGTTTTATTTTTAACTAAATTTTTATGTTCCGAGCGTTAGAAGAACATAAAGCCAATAGTCTTCGAGTACTTCGTTGTGGTGAGAGACGCATTAATAAGGAATTGTTGAGCTTTCATACTCGATCAAAAAGATATCAACCGATATAACGCTGAATAGTTACGGAAAATCTGTTTTCTCTGTGCATCTTAATGTTTTCGTCTAATTTCGAGTAGAAAGAGTGCTTATAACAGATGATTGAATATAATGAAAAATTGTCTAACAATTCTACTCTAAAATACTTTATAAAACGAACATTAATATATTCAACTAATTACATTTCAAAAACTTTGTATTCGAATGCCTGGATTTATGTTGTATTAAATTTTTATGTTGCACGACAGTGTTATCGGAATGCCAAATTTTTTTCGATACTACGTACAACGATGGACGTTATTGTTTGTTTGATATCCCACAATATTTAAATTGGGGCCTAGAACAGTATTATCAAAAATCTATGTAAAGATTTTCGAGTGTTGTTGTAAAGTAAAATAGATTTTTTCATTTATATATTTGTAAAATAATTTTATTTCACAAACTGTCCTAACATTTTTTTGCTATTAGAAATTTTCTACAGTTAGTTTTTTTAATAATAGAGCTACGTAGGTCAATTCAAAACAGATATCTTGATTTTAGAAAGAAGAGCAGCACGTAGTAGAAATTATATTTTATTTTTATGACGTGTCATATTATTGTAATTACGATTGTCATCATTTAATCAAATTTCTAAATTTAAAACGATTGATAAACGAAGAAAATGTTATCAAGCAATAAATGTCTAAAGTTAGTGAAACAAGTATAACGTATCGAAAAATGATATGATAAAAAGAGCAGAGTCAATGTCAATCGTGAAGAAACATTTCAATAAGAACGTAATGATAGTACCTCGAGAAAGAAGAACTAAAATGAGTGAAGTAAAAAAAGAATAAGGTGAGTGACTGAGAGAACGCGTTAGTAGAATCGCTTGAGAGAAAAAGTGACGGAGAGGAAAAAAGAGATTGAAAAAGTGAATCAGGTTGGCGAGTGAGATTCGAAAACCGAGCGACATGTCCATTTTATCGTTCCACCTTGTAGAAGCTGGAAATGAGTCGTCGTTGCATGTGCTGCACCGCCATCTGTGAGAACGATCGTTACAAAAACAGAGCCAAGAAATAGCGGACTGGAATTACGCATCTTATGCCACTTCAATTTTCACGAGCGACATTGACAGGAGTCGCTATTGCCAAAAGTACCTATTTTATATTCAAAAAGTCTCGCATCAAAAGTTGATTTCCTTGAAATCAACCGCATTATGGCGTGCAATAAGTAACACCGTAATAAGTCTATAATGTATTTCTATTGTTTGAATTTACATTGAGAAAGTCATATACTTTTTACATACATGCGAATTACTTTAAATGTAATTAAAATTTTAATAAAAAGCTACACTCTTAACAAGTACTACATATAATTAAAATTTTAATGACTTTCTCACATTTTTCGCCCATAAAGAATTGCTTTATTTATATGTGAATCCTCATATAATGATTATTTTTAAAAGGAAATAACGGACACACCTAATTAAAAATAAAAATCTATTACGGGTATGAATAATCAGTTTTTGCGCATAAAATATGTAAGACTCGGTAAGAAAACCAATAATTTGACAAAAAGTGTCTGCACGAATTACGTGAATTTGTTCGGATTATAATGACTTGGTGAATGTGGACTAAATGAAAATCCATATTAACATAATTCACTTAAAATATTTTTAAATTTCATTTCATTTCATGTTTAAATGAATTAATTCTATCGTACTTTCAAAATTGAAAATCATATTTCAATTTTCTTTTTGACAAGTTGTGTACATAGAAAATTATACGTATGCATGTATTATCGAAGTACCATCGAAGACTAATTGACTCCTTCGGTTGTTTTAATATGTATTGGGTGTATTTTTATTACTAGAATATCAATCTTCTCGTTCGTTTTGTTGATTTTTTGCAAGAGATAAGAGAAATAATAAATTTGTAAAGTGACATATTTTTTAAAGAGATTTAATTCTAAAAGCGAAAAATAAGCTTTCTTTCGAGATATAATTATTATTACATTTATTTTTTAGTAATTAATAAGTTACACTAATTTATATTTTGTCTATATTATTTAGGTCTTTTATTATGAAACAGTCATTATTTCAGTTTGTATATTTTCTAGATTGTTCAGATGATACTAAAAGGACTAATCGAGAAAGTGTCCTTAATACACGATAAATCGATTCCTCGTATTTACATAGTAGACAAAATAATCAAATGTTTAACATCTTTTAAAATGGTGAGAAAATTGTTACTGTAATCAATCTTTTTATAAAAACATGCAAACAGTTTTCTTTGCTTTTTTACATTTTAATTCAAGAAAAGCTCTTTTTTAATAATCTTTCTTTTTAAATATAATATTACGACACTCTAATGACAAAGATAAGCTATGACCGTGTACGATAATAATATGGTATAAGATTTAAAGAACTTATAATTTTAGGTCGTTGTACTGTAATTTTTCTGTATTTTTCATTTTACATTACGTTTATGTGCTTTACTTCTTAATTATTCTATCCGCAAGTTAATTTAACACGCAAACATCCTTGATAATAACATGGTATTTAAAAGGTATATCAGGTGTCAATATAAAACTTTTATACAAAATGGAGTTCTCGAAAAGGGAAGAAATTTATTTATACGATATCTATATTTCTAAGTAGCACTTGTGCTACTAGGAAAACTGTCTGTGATTTAAATGTAAAGAATGAAACGTATGAGAAATTTATTTAGAAATACCTTTCGAGAGTGAAATGTAAGTTAGTAAACTGTTTAGTTAAAGTAAACAGAGGCGTAAATTAAAACCAAGCATTTGTAAATTGAATGAGCCGAAACACTCATATAAATGGCAAACTAATTGGTATTTATTCGACATTTCTTTAAAATTCCGGAAATATTCTTAGTCTCCAAATAATGTCTATCTCTAATATAATAGCTCTTGAATTTGATATTGTTACTCTATATCTCATTTCTGAGTTTTATAAATAAAATTGCTATTATAATAGCTATTTCAATACGAAGTGTAGGCATTGAAATAAGGATTTAAAAATTGTCGTCTTTAATCGAATGTTTTGCATCGCGAATGTTACATAAATTTCTCAATTACTCATGCTTTATTATGCTTTATTGTCATATTTGAAAGAGCATTATAGAAAATACATCGGTAAGTAATTTAGTACAATAGCCACGTGTAAAATCCTACAATGCCAACACGTTATCCTTTAATTTTCAGAATTTGAATGACCGATGCAATAATTATATTGAATAAACCATTGAAATATACCTGCACGGTACATCACAGCTCCAACTGGCAGTAGCAATTCGCTAGGAAATGCAGTTGGTATTAGATTTTGCGCTGGAGAAATATGTCGAACGAGAGCTCCGCTGTCAAGTCAGAGCCCGAGTGCAAGAGAGATAGAGAGGGAACAAATATGTACTCGAGCCCATTATTACTTGCGCGGGTGCGGATTATTCCGACAGCTTAACACGCGTCCGCTAAGTAAATCCTGCGGCCTGCGAATAGCATTTAAGCCCCTTCCCACCTGTGCATTATACATGCCATTCTGGCGGTCGGGTTCGTACACTTTTGCCTTTCTCTCACATTTTATCTTTCTCTCTTGCTTGTGTTCCCTGGTTTCATTTCACGCATACAACAACAGTCGAAGAGCCAAGCTACAGCCAAGCTACAGCCAAGTTAAAGCAGTTTAAGGTGGCTTCAGCCTCTACCCCTCCCGTGCTACACTTTGCTCTTCGTCTCTGGCGTAATTATTTTGTTCGTCATTGTTCCGGACAAGTTGCCGCCACACTGTAAGGCCACGTAATGCTCAGGTATACTGCCCCCGTCAGTGGAACATACGGGTACTCTCGCATGCTGGTACATCAACCGATGTTTCAATTGTTCCCCTTCGGCATTAAGACATTAATGCGCACGCGCATCTCCCTCGCGTATAATCTCGCCCGAAGAACAGAGTGTCGCATTTTAATGCGCTCGGGCTAAGCCCTAAGGTCAGTAGTGAAATTTCGCGAGATCTACAAGTTGCCTCGTAAAAAGCGATGATTTTCAAATTGCGACGCATTTTACCTTCGATTGCATCGCGAACATCTTTGTTTCTGGATTGGCTTCCGTTGCGTCATTAGACTGGACCGTTTGAACTTTAGATTACGATTACGACGAATGAATAATACGCGATTTGTTTATCTACAGAAATACCGGGCAGTCATTGCTCACTGCGCGATTCTCGTAGTTAAAACTACGAGAATTTCGTACTTAACTTTTACGGTCTCGTTTGCTAAATGTTCAGTTGACAAAGCTTGAAAAAGTAAGAGTAATTAACACCAGTTTGAATAATACGCCTAAATGACGAAATCGTTATTATAGATATTCTCTGCCTTATTTTTAGGTTCGACAAGAATTCAGATTTTGTTCGGTCACTTTTTTCGTTGTTGAATGAAGGAACGGATCATTTGCTTATACTTGGGTCAAATTTAAATCGCCTTGAGAAAAAGGTATTAAAAACAATTTTAAATGACGAGCGACATTTGATATTTTTTATGAATTTTCAATAAACGCAATAATAAGCTCGTAGGCAGGTGTAGTTTTGTTTACATCGCAATTACAAATTTAATCCTTTGTAATAAAGATACAAGTATTTTATTATGCAAATAAAATTTTCGTTCCAAAACTGCAAAAAGAATTCAGATCTTCAATTTCAGTTTAAATTAATTAAAAGATATCCCAATATCAGTTTATCATTTACGGCTTGAATTTACGGTTTGAAGAATTGCACTCGCTCTTGCGAATAAAAAAAATTGTGACAGTAAAATAATGTAGTAAAATTTATTCGTTAATAATGAAATAAAAACGCTTTTTGGTATAACTGTCTGTAGTTAATTTAATTGAATGTGTCGAAACTCTGATTGAGGGAAAGTAAAAATGCCCACAAGCTCAGAAGCTCACAAGCTTGCAAGCTCGCAAGCTCACAAGCTCGCGTAAACTTTCTCTGTCCGTACGATTTACGTAATCATAAATATACACAGGCGTATAGTCGGAAAGCTCGAAAGACCGCGCGCTCGTGGCTTTGCAATTCAGATTCGCAATTTGGCATTCCGTGGGACCGAGAATTGGTCCTTTTCTCACGGAGAAGAATTCTGGGAGTACCGCAGCAGAGTCAATGAGCTACCGCCTCTTCTACCGGGAACGACTGACACTGGCTTTTCTACATCCCCGTGGGGTACGTCGCCAGAGTCGCGTGTGGCTACATCCCCTGCAGTAGTACGCAGATGTTTGTAAAGCAGTAGTACAGTCCGGTTCTCTTCGTTCATTGCATCGCCTTCCGCGTAACCGAATTAAATCGGTCCCATTGCTTCTTCGACCCAACCCAATCCGACCCTCCGGCATCTCTATGTTGCGCTAACCGACTTACGCGAACATTGTAAACCAGGAAAAGACGCGAATAAAGAGATGGAATGCCTAATTTTAGCGAAACTAAATCATTTGTATGCTAAGAGGCGCAAGTATAAAATTCATTAATACTGCAAGGACTTCAAAGAATCATTCTATCAAAATCACCGAAAGCTAACTAGCCACTAGAAGATGTACAAGGTGAGCAAGTAATAAAAGCACTATAACTGAATGTTGCGTATTAGGTACGCAACATTATACTCATTTATTCTGAAAGCTGCTCGGACATTAAGATGTAGGTCATAATATAATTTTAATTATATTCATAGATCTTTAGGACTAGTTTTAGCATGCACTCGTAGTGAAATATATTAGAAAAACTAAAGAGAGAGAGAGGAAATTTCATTTAGTAGAACGTAAGTCTGACTTGTGCGCGTTCATGTAACGACTTTCGATCGTCAGGTGTATATAATGTTATGTAACCTGAACTTCTCGCATTAAAATCGATTATTTCAAATTTATGACGATATACTAAAAATTAGAACATTTTCGTAATGTCAAAATGCATAAATTTAAATCAACATTGATATTTATAAAACATTTATTTAATCAATTGAATGAATTTATAATAGCAATTCATAAACATGAAATTTGTATTTACATTAGTATTAAATAATACCGTTAATTAATATAGTTTTGTTTAACCGTTACCAAATGAAATTTAAAAATGAATTTCTTAATTTCTTTTGGAATGAAAAAAAGAACAATCGTTTGCTTATGACAACAAGATAATGAACTTTGATCTTTAAAATACCAGTTAAATAATATTTATTATTTACATTGGGGCAGTTAATATATACACAATATGCACCTTTTTCTATAGCAACGTATATGTTTATTATGTAGTACATTACAAAGTTTATAATCACTTACAGTAGTTATCAGTTCATTTAGTCAGACAATGTTTAAGGCACATGGCTATTTCATAATGTAGATACAGTCTTTGTCAACTTAGTTAGTAAATTATTAATTTTATAATTTTATATATTGATATTTAAAAAATTTATATATATGTATATATCATTCATTTTACAGTTTTCATTCTTGAAAAATTTAATTTATTCGTAAAAATTTAGTTTTACGTTTAAACTTTGACATAATCTTTAAAATATGAAATACGAGGACCAATTGAAATTTCAAAAGTTATTTTAACATTTTTTTATTAAGATTATAAAAAAATCAATGCGTTGAAACGTTAAAGTATGCACTGTTTTAAGGAGTCTATTAAACATATTTGATATCATTTGATTTCGACTGCTTAAATTGATTTTTCAGTTTTATATGTCAACCCTTGCTAATACATATATTATATTTTATAGCTTACTAGTTTAGTACACGGTAAATTATTGATCGATTAATTCGATGTTTCTTATTCATTATACGACCTGGCCTATATATCTTAGAATGCAGTGGGTATTACTAATAATGATAAAATTCTGACTAAAATAATAAGTTTTCAAGACTTGGGATTCATTTTGTATTATACTAAATGAGTAGTAACAGGAATTAATATAATGAAAATCCTCGCATTATCTGATAACACGGAATCGAGTTTGGCTTGTACTCAATATCCTTTCATTTATTAAAGTAAGACTATTGCAGGAGAGTCTGTATTCTGAGAAAGATATAGGCCATGGAAAGAGAGAGAGCGAGAGAGAGAGAGCGAGAGAGAGCGAGAGAGAGAGAGAGAGAGAGAGAGAGAGAGAGAGAGAGAGAGAAGAGGTCGGAGATAGCAAGAAGGCTATGAACGTCGGAATGTTACGTGTAAGTTTTATCGGGACGGGACAATAAATTCCGCGCGTCGTTTCGATGCGATTTCCGCTTTCTCTCTCTCTCCCTTTCTACTTCATGCGAGCATCGTGCAAGAGTCATATTCTCAGATTTCCGATTTACGTTTGGATTAATACCTCTTTATATTAAGTTTTCCGCGAGGACTTTCGGAGAAAGAGTCGGCATAACACCAGCAAAGAAAGAAAGAAAGAAAGAAGAAGTCGCAAAGTCGGTGAAAATCGGAGTATATACGTACACGTGTGCACGAAAGAAGGAGAGAAGAGCAAAAGAGCTGCAGAGTCGTTTGGGAAACTTTCAAACGAGCAGCAATAAAGTTCATCGCAACGAATCGTTCTCCCGGATCTCTCGCCTCACAAATATCGAACGTTCGACGCCCCTCCACCTCGACTAATGCGATTTACTACGTTTAACGTTTTCTAATGGCTTTGTCGATTGAAAGTATATCGCTTACTTCGGCTTCGGCTGAATGAAACTTCGCTAAAGGGAGCCACTCGCGTGCTCTCTGCGTAATTGTTACTTTCGTGAAACAAACTTTCATCGAGTCTCCGTGCGAAGGAATTATTTGGTTATATTGAATCTTATGCTGTCTCGGGGAAACGGTTACTTAACTATGCGTTTTACATTATTTCGATTACAACTGTTTTTAATTCAATGATTTCGAAACTTATAACCGAGTGCACTCCGTTTTTAATTCTGTTTACGTATAATTCGAAAATATTTCTTCCACACCTGCAAGGAATTATGTTACGTATTAGGTGTATTCGGTGAACTGTCAATATTTAGATTTTTCTAAAAATTCAAACAATGTCAAGCTCAGTCCTAATTTAATATCTTACAAATGAGATAAATGAAGATAACTAATATTCTTAATATGATTTAACTATTATAAAGGTGGATGATGTGCATTATTTATTACGAGTATCCTTCTCTTTTTTCTTATGTTAATATTTTTAAACGCTTTTAACGATATTTTAAATATACAATAATGTTGATATTTTACCTGGATGTCAGATACTTTTAAAGCTATAATTCATAGTTGCCACTTTATAGAAAATTTATTCTTAAATTACCATTCGTATATATAAATCTTATAAAGATACTTTTATTTTCGAAAATTATTAAAATAAAAGGAAAAAGTATTGTTTAGTTATAGAATTTATTGTTTTATAAATACTCTTGTTTCGTACTCTTTCCCATTGTGTATACGTATCATTTAATTGTTCTACAGAGAAATGTCTTATATTCATGTGCATACGAATCTTGGTTGTTTTAATCCGAAGATAAACAGAAGTATTGATGAAGTATTTTCTTTTTAAGAAGTATTTGAATTTAAAGAGTAATACAACTGACATTTGAACGAGTGATCTTCAGATAACCACTAGATTCTTTTTCGTACAATTTTATTCATCCAAATGAGGCGAAATATCAGAATGTTTTTGCAATTTAAATTACTATTTTTTTACAAAAAGACGTTATAATAATTATTCGTTATACCCCATAAATTTAATTTTATCTAATTAAATCAGTTAATCTAAATTAATTCAACCGTAAGAAAAACTTTTCGATGTTTAACGCATACGGATTGTTATTATGATTTATATTTTAAATATCTTTAGCGTTGCAAATTTTGTTCAGAATTATTTTATGAAAGAATGTGTGTATTAAGTGTTGCGTTGTGCATTTGATATCATATGAGTATGATAAATTGCAAATTAGATTAGAATGGGCATTTGGTATTAATTACTTAACAAATATTTATTAAATTTACTTGGAATCCGTAGCGTCGTACAGTTTTCTCCCAGAAAGAAAAATTATTTTGTACATAGATGCTTCTAATTTCTTTAATTATTATCCAAAACAACAAAGCTTATAGATGAATACGCATGCTTTCAATTTTTTATACGTTAGAGTGCAGTTGTTAATAATATCGAGTTTATGTTTAATATTAATAGATTATATATCGATACTAAAAATTATAGATTTTTCTATAATATTCAACATTTATCAATATTTTGTCTCTATATTTTCCATTTGTAAACCTTCTATTTGTAAACCAATTTATGACATAATGAACTTGTGCATTAGTCTAGCATGTATCGTTTGATTACTTTGCTTTCGAACTTTTAACTTAATCTGTTATTAGTAGAAAGGTTCAGTCATTTGGAAAGCGATATGAAAACATAAAACAAATTACATTGTATACCTTAAGAAATTACTCTGGAAATACTATTGGAATGGTTTATCGTACGACCGAACGCGATATTCGTGTTTAAAGCGTCTCAAGCTATTTTAATTCTTACTTCCTCCCAGCCTCCCTTCGCCCACCCGCATCGTCAATAATAAACCTTTAAATCCCCGTAGGTGATAAAGGAGAGAAAGTCGCTTGAAAAATCGCCTCTCTCGCCAGCCTGGCTTTAACTCTCTGGCAACAACAGGAGCAGGCAAGAAAGGGAAATAAACTTAAAAGAAGCGAGAAGAAACTGAAAAAAAGAGAAGAAAGGAAAAGAGTTTCGACCACGAGGGAGTGAAGAAGCCGCACACGCTCTGGCCATTCCTTAAGAAAAATAGAGTACAGAAGAGTTTCTTATCCAACCGGCGGCTCCTCGGTCTATACATCGCTCCTCTCTTTCTCTCTCGACCGTTATCGTTTGCACCATTATTTGCTTTTTAAGTTCCTTCTACTCCCCGCCACCGGAGCTCTTGCTTCCACCGAAGAAGACGAAAAGTTTTCCCGGGCGATCTCTCTTGGGTTAATCAGACGCCATGGCAGTGTCGCCATCAGCAGACATCTCCTGCCTAACTCTTGTTGAAAGGGGATAAGGAAGGAAGGAAGGAAGGAAGGAAGGAAGGAAGGAAGTTGAGAGGTAAAGGGACAACGTCATCTGGTTCTTCAAGCGGAAGAGAGAATGAAGGAGGTTACCACCGCAAGGTACGGAGTATATAGTAGACTTGGACTCCTTGCGTGGCAAGGATAGTGAAGTATCAGGAGTTGAGAATCTCGTGACGAGCTTATCGATATAATTGCTCTCGTCTGTCTTCGTGTTTCTTATTGAATTTTGAATTTTAACATACGACGGGTAGAAATAGATTTTTATATTTAGAAGGTTATATATATATATATATATATATATATATATATATATATATATATATACCAGTCGATACTTCCGTACGATTAAAATAAACATCATTCAACGCGAATATTCATGAGTATCTTTTAATCCGTTATACCATCACCGAATGTTTCTTTAAATCTATAATAATTGAATTTAGCAGGCTTCCAATGAAACTAGATATTCATAAGTTTTTAAATCGTGTGAATCTTAATATCACAAACGATATTTAATATCCGAATAATAAACTTAATACGATTGTTTATAGCAAACAATATCTGTTTACTAAATCACATTCGGTGATAATTTTAAGCTAACGATTATTGCGCTTCAATTACATATACTACTAAATGTGATATCTTTTTTTAACGATTGGATATAAATTACAGGTCAGTCTATCGTCAAAGCACTTTCGCATCTGCATGAAACATCATTTTAGTACGAAAAATATGGAAGTGTAAGTTATTTCCAGATAAATGAATGTATAATCGTGATTTAGTAAGTCGGTAATGTGGTTCAAAGACTTTTTTAAATGTCGTTTAAAGAGCAATAATAGCAGTAGTAGTGTCAATATATTAAAAAAAAATTTACTTAAAAAGATATTTGAGAAACTCGTTTAAATAGAAATTTATTTAATGAAAATGAGCCAAGAAGGTAATTATAAAATTTAAGTTAAGCTTCCTTTTCTTTTTTGTGGTAGTTTTGTAAGTTCGCTAATAATTTTATAAGAATGAC
The DNA here is from genome assembly GCA_018907045.1 of Wiebesia pumilae. Classification (NCBI taxonomy): domain Eukaryota; kingdom Metazoa; phylum Arthropoda; class Insecta; order Hymenoptera; family Agaonidae; genus Wiebesia; species Wiebesia pumilae. The sequence continues at coordinate 363,987 of JACCHZ010000139.1, forward strand.
TTAATTATCACTATCCTTAACGAGGAAACCGAGAAAAAATATAAAATAATAAACGCGAGCCAATCATTCATTTTCACATTAATAATTAATAACCGTATATAAAAATGTTTAGTTGTTCATTCTTTTTAAATAAACTCAGTTTCATCGAAAAATGAAACCTCTAATTTCTTGTAGATGCAATAGAAAAAAATACGTGATATTGACTGGGAGATCAAAGAAGGTTTTAATTGATAACTGATGTGTGTAATTAATAAGCATTTCAAAAAATCATAACATCGATGAAGACGCTATACGTATCTAATACATTAGATTCGTGCTATTTTCAAATAAACTCATCGGTAAATGTACAATTTTAACTTTGGTCGTACTATATCTTGCTATTCGTCGTGTAAATTTATATTTCCTTTATAATTAATGTATTCAATATTAAAATATCGTAGATCTGACTACTCCTTTTATTAACGTCTGGAAATTGAATTTTAAGTTATTTCTAGAAAATAAGGAATTGAAGACGTGATTGCAATATATGAAAGTATTAAATACACAATCGCTACCTTTCTACGTCGAAATATTGTACATAAAAATATAGTTACATTAATTACAAAGTATTTTACCCAGCTTAGCCTGTATTCATAATAAATTTCAATCAATTGCGACTTTTGTGTACCTCTAAATTTATGAATCTTTTTCTTCAAAATTCAATGACAACACAAACTCGTTTTTATTGAAAATTAACAAAGCATTCTTTTCTTAAAGCCTATATATTTTTTAAACGACACTACTCTGAAATGAAGTGATAAGTAAAGAAGAGGACCTATCCGTGCTCTCGTGGATAGCATTTTTTCATAAATGGAGGTAATTTAGCTTATTAATGTCTGCAAGCAATGGGGATAATAACGTCGGTTATTTTTTGAGCAATTTTTATTATGGCTCTTTGAGTGGCACTTATTAATTAATTCAATTATCTCTAGAGAAATGATTTGGTAGGGCATAATATGCATAAATTTTTTCATATTGTTTGCGATGTCGACAGACGTGAAATGCTTTAAGAACTCGGGGGGACTGTTTGCATTGAATAAGTAGCGTTGAAAATAATGCATTAATTTAGATCTGATATAACCAAGTATATCAATATTAACATATTTAGTTTTTTAAATGTCACATTAAATTAGTTTCTCTAGTTACACGCACGGAGAATTTGTAATTGCAAATGATCACATTATTTTACGAATTATCAACAAATGTATTGAGACAAAAAAGATTCGGATATTATTTTATCGTAAAAGCGATATGTATGGTTTTCGCGTTGTTCGATAGTAGAGGCATTTCAACGAGCATTTGCGGGAAAAGATGCGCTCTTTAATATTATTCTAAAAACGTCATCAAGCCTTAAAAGTGGCAAAAAATGAAAAGTACTCTTGACATATTGCGTTTTTTTATTTTCAAAAAGATAAGGAGCGTCGACGACGAAGTAGATGTATCGTGTACATTGGAAGTATCGTTGCCAACGGATTCCTTTCCAAGTACAACCAAACAATACAATTTTTTCCCAAGTACTCGCTGAAATTGCTCCTGTAAAAGAATTTAAAATCTTTACAATTGTCAAGTGGATAACACTTTGGTTTTGCGATGAAATACGGTGAAAAAACGGGACGATCTCTTCCATCGAAGCTGTACTCCCTCCATCTTTATGTAAATCGGGCGCAAGCAGATTTTCAGCAAATAAAATCATTAATTTAATATCACAGAAGCGTAATTACGAGATAAAATAATCAAATAATGTACTCCACCATGAGATATCTCTTATTACGCGGTAATAAGCTTCGCTCGCTTATTTGCTCGTGCAAACGAGCGCGTAAAAACTTCGAATAAAGTAGAAAAATTTTCCTCTTAAAGAAGCGCCTCGTTTTACATCCTGGCCAGCATAGCAATATAATAATTAATGCGCAAGAAAGGCGAACAAATTTTCTCCCAGATATTACAGTAATCCGAAAATCGTGGTTCACCGCGGCAGGGTCGGTTTGCGAAATCCACCCTCGGCGAATCCGCATATCCACCGACGAATCCTGCTACACGTATACATCATCTCGGTCCGTGAGCTCGAAGGCGTCGAGCAAACGAGAGCGAGAGTGAGAGAATGAGAGCGAGCGCGTTCGGCACGCGTTCGGCTCTCGCTCGGGTTCCCCAAGAGATGGGTAGGGGTGCGAACCCCTACTGGCTGCGCCCCGTCACAATTTCAATTGACCCCCCATAACCTTGCCAGATGCGACCGCGGCGCGTGCCACGTCGGCAGATGAAAGATGACTGGAGCGTCGCGCGCGAAAACCTATTGTTAACGCGAGGGTCGAAACGGAGAAGCGGCTTCGGCCTGCAACCGACGTTATTTTTTCCCGCTTCTTTGTTTTTTTAACGCTCGTAGCAGTCACCTTCCCTACCCTTCCCCGCTACATATAGACGTTCGCAGTCCGCGCCTGGAGAGCCAAGTGCATCGTTTATTGTACTTTTCTCGTATATAGGCGCTCAAGAGTGCAAGGTTCGTCGAACAGGTTCGCGAACGTGCGCCTGCATGTGTCTAAACAACAGCGAGCGCCCTTCTCATTATTATGCGCACGTCGAGAGCATTCGCAGACCGCGTCGAGTTCGAGCAGGTTAAACAAAGTGCGATCTTTCCTTTCGGCGGTAGACATGGAGCCGGAGCTTCACAGGTTTCCGCCTGAAACTGACATCGCTCTTCCTCTTGAATACTTTGACTTTTTCATTGCCGTTTAGCTTTCGAGAAGTTGTTTCACTTTGTTCCTTTTTTCCTTTTTCTCGCTTCTACGAGACTTTCCCGTTGCGAAAGAAGCACGGCACACATGCTAGAGGCGTGCCTGGGAGTAGCTTATGCCGTGCGTTTATCATTCCCCTTATTACACATGGTGAAAACATTTTTTCTTCAACATTTCTTCAAGTGCTCGGTCACTCGGTAGTATTAAATTCGATTAATCATACGCGATATACGTTATTTATTTGGATATAGGAATGATCGATGTGTAATTTAATCGCCGTACAATATATGAATTTGCTATTTCCTTGGAAATATTATTGTGCACTAATTAATACGTTAAGAGTTGAAAGTCACATATTTAATGTATCGTGACTTTATATCCACCACGTGGCTGAAATTGATCGCACGTGACAATCTTGAATTACGAATAATAATCGAGTGTTTAACAAAAGTATGAAGCTTTCGCGGGATTTTAATTTACAGTACGTCTACAGTGGATTAATTTTACGTCAATTAATCAATATACACGCATTCGTTACAATCAATCCGTAATAGCGATTATATAAAAACATCCTTTGCCTTAGGTGTGTGAATTGAAGACGAAAGATTTTTCATTTAAAAAAAATAACATATTATTATAGGTTAGTGGATAAGGACGCGAGAAAGTTATCTTAACTTAGCTTTCACCATAATGAGCAAAGGACTATAAAAATTAAGAGGAAAGAGTGCGATTTTAATTCAAAGAGAGAACACTGCAAATGCATTTGTAGATACATATCTTTCCAAGTTGAGTAGTCAAATGTACACTGTACACAAGATCGAGAATAAAGAACTCTTTGCTGCTAGATTCTGATATTTTCTCACGTGTTGTGGAAATTCGACAGTAAAAATTCTTGTTCACTCGAGATCGGTCGAGGAAAAAAAGGTGGGGTGGGATAATTCATAGTACACAGGAAAGTCATAAAAGTCGCTAAATCACCGATAAGTGTCGAGGGGGTAAATCACGGCAATTTGCGGCAGCGTTCTGCGAAGGTTCGCTGCTGCTGCTGTTGCTGTTGTTGCTGCTACTGCTGCTAATAGTTGAGGTCAGGATACGGTAAATGCCCCCGCTGGTGTAGTTGTTCACGCTTGTAAGACACGATGAGACGATTATAAGAGCCGCGACAGCGACGGTTATTTTTCAATGAAAATCCTTAAGTAGCTCCGTCTCAAAACCATTTTATACAAATACTGTAACAATGCCACAGCAGATTTTCACACTATTTTCAGCGAATTATAAAGTCAGAAGTACGTATAACTATTGTAATTTATTACTTGACATTTCTCTCTGCTGTGAGTGAACAATTCAAGTCCTTTAATTCAAGGTCTGAAGAATATGTTACATTATTGTAAATTTTTTAATAACGATGTTACGAAAATAAGATAAAAAATGATACCGAAAGCTGAAAATATCATTGGTAATTACAATTTGAATTGATATTTCATGACAATGTCACGAGTAATATTTGAAAATTACAAATTTATTAATCAGTTATCAAGTTCGTTATTTCGAAAAAATTGTTGAATATTGCATGAGGAGTATCGTGCGAGATTCTATGCTAATTCTGAAATAAAATTCAAGTACGATAATTCCTAATTACACGCATGAATAAAGCAAATGTGATATATATATATATATATATATATATATATATATATATATATATATATATATATTAAATAAATTATATTAAGGTACCGTATGTAATTGTTTTTAACACGTTACGCAAATATTTATTTTATTTAACGATATTTTACTAACTGAAATATTTTTGCACTGATAGCTGAAATTTACTTAGCATTATTAAAATAACACCTATTGTAGAGAAACAATATTTTTCGTGTAGTAACGTAAAGAGCGGATGTAAAAGCTCGATAAATATAGAGAATATTGTGTTTATACGATTAAATGAATTATTAGTCTTAATAATAATAAAATAAATTTAATCTACAGTATTGAAATAAGAAAGAATTATTGGTATTTTTAGTATTTCTTTTGATTTACAATGGATAAGGTTATTGAAAAATCCGAAATTTTTTATTAATGTTTTTAAGTATAAGATATGTAACTAATATTATTTGTATAGAAAAATTTACCTTGTAGATGCTGGTATTATTAATATTAATTCAGTTGAAATTTGAAACTAGATATTTTAAATTTACACGAAAGTGTAAGAATATTATTTAAAAATATCAATAAAAATTTGTCTAATTAATAAAGTATGCTTTGTTAATATATGTAATGAACAGCGATAAATTAGTGAATTTGTTTTGAAAAAATCAGGTTCAAATTACTTAAAGTAATATCCATAGCTAAAGGTATACAATTTTCACTTTCATGAGGTTCATGAAATTATAATTCATGAGGTCATTTTTATGCGCAAAATATCTGATGCTAGTTTCCGAAATGCGCAAAATGCATCGTTACGAAGTTGTAAACATCAATCGCTCAATTGTTACAAGAAATATAACGATTATCTGTATTACATTTCAGTGAATTTTGCTAGACTCGATGCGTATTTTATAAATACAATTTAATCGTTACTTTTATAAAGATCATGAAAAATAAAATATATCATTGAATATTAACGATGTAATTAAATTTCATACGTAGTAGAAAACTGCTATTTGATTTAGCCAGACGTATTAATATGAACTGTATTGGGCAATGATTCTGATATATTTATGAAAACTAAATTGAAATATTTCAGTTAAATTTCATAATGATTAAGTATTTGATCATTCAGCCATTTCACGATTACATTGATTTACTGTGATTAAAAAATTGCCTAGTATGAAGAATAAAATAGATAAAATAGCGAATAAGATAAAAATGCATTTAATGCATTTAATATTGTGAGATTATTAGAGAATGGCCCAAGAGCAGTTAATAACATTAAATCCTTAATATTTTTTATTGATTGATCTCGGTACGACTTTAATATCTATTTATTGAGATAAGTTCCTATGAAAAATATTTGCTTTCATTGAAAACACATTACATATGCCCACAAAAGAATGTATCCATTTTACGATTATAGTTTAATACATCACTATTACATAGAGAGATTATTATTAACAATATTGTTTCAATTATAATAGTAGAATTAATATTAATAATAATTCTGAGTGCATTTTTTAATCTTCCAAGTAGTTTTAAAAATTATTTTTATTTAAGAAAGAAATTACGGTTAAGAGAACAAAAGTTAGTGTAAGTACTTGCTGATTTTAGGAAGTTAATATCATATTTTATTAAATGTTATTTCGAAGTCATCAAAGGAAATATCGACAGTACAACAACTACAGAACTAGATAATTTATATTTCCTACTTGATATTAAATCCATTAATTTTAGCGTTATATTGAGAAAAGCTTTACAATAAAGCAACTCTAATGAAGTTCTTTGATATCAATAAGCATAAAAATATTTTATGCTTTGTTTTTAAAAGAATACTTAGCTATTTGATAGTAAAGATAGGGATAGTCGCATTGGAGATCGTATGGTTGCGTTTTATTCCAAGGAAACTTCAATGAAATAGTAGAAACAAAGGTTAGAAAATGTTCCAATTTCTATAGAGATCTCTTACGATATCGTAATACTCTTACAATGAAATGCTATAAATTTGTATAATCCATGCCATAACATGTCAGCTTAATATTGTATTATACAATGAGAATTTTTACTATTGTTTTTAGTGTTTGAAATCTTATTATGAAAAGTAAAGAATTTTATATCTATGATAAATATACCTAGAAGTTAATGATAAAGTATACTAGTTTTTCTTGTATAATGTCTCTGTGTAATAAATGAATTAAAGTCATAAAATTATCAAGTGACTCGATAAGTTCTTTTATTCATTTATTACACGATTTTTAACACTTTGAATATTACATTTTATTTTTGTAATGGCAAAAGAATATCTGTGATTAATGTTATACATAATTTTATATTAGTTTCAAATGTTCTAGTTATTTTATTTACAAAAACCAGTTGTTTTCTACATAGATATTTCTATTTCCACTGATATTATAGTATCCGGTTCTATACGGATTTACTTGAGGCAGAGTAAAATCGAGAAACTTGATCCGTGGGCGATATTCACAGGATATAACTTTCTCCTTCCTCTGAGCTAAGGGTTGATTTCAGTCGTGCATGCATTTAAATAATTTAAGGAAATCTTGAAAACTTGCTAGAGGGTGCGTTGAATTTTTCCTCTTTTGTCGACGTTCAATGATTCGTGAAATGGCTGAACTTATGTATTTTTATACCATTATTTATGAGCTACAAATATTGAACTTATTCAATCGAATACAATTTTTATAGATGTAAAATTGTTTATAAAGTTTAATTCTATTCAAAATGTAGCATTTCTTTTATTTACTTAATAGAAGTTTGAAACTATTTTTGATACAGTTAATGGTTACTTCTGAAGCAAGACTAAATTCTACAAATTAATTTACTTTTTAATACATGTATATATAATGAGCTTGACAATTTTGTAATGACATAGATTGCTTTTAATACATATATTTTTTCATCGACAAAATTAAACGTTCGCATCACAAAAAAATATTACTTTTTTTTTTACAGCTATAATTTTCTAGATTATCTTTTTAAGGTACTAAACTTTATGGAGCCTCTTTGATATGAATTTAAATTTAAATTCGATTCTCTTTACTTATTTTTCATTTTAAGTGTCATTTATTATATTTAACAAAAATGTCTATATGACGTTTGCATCTAAACTTTTAAAACTCTTTTAGTGGACAATTTATCATAGTAAATTAAATTAACTAATTAAATTTAATTTACATCCTTAAATACTGACGTTCTTTTCTTAAATTCATTAATAAATTAATCAAATTTTTATGATTAAATTATTCGATCAATTAAAAATTTGTTTTTTATTAAATTCTGTAAGAAATTTATTTTGAATTAATTCAATGAAAAATATTAAATTTTAAATTTAATAATTTAAATTTATTACCATATATTTGCATAATTTAAATATGAAGACACAATTTAAAACGAGTATTATGATTTTTTAAGATCAGCAGGATGTAACTTCACATTAAATTTATCGAGTTTATCAGTCGCGCTCAGAAATAGTTGCAACTTAAGTTCTAGAAGCTGTTAAATTAATTATACACTTTGAGTACTATATAACAGATCATGATAGAATTTGATTAATATGTTGATAACAATATAAAAGTTTACTTGTAATAATAGAGAATGAATTTTGCTCAATGAATGTACTCTCTTTATAATTCATAAATTTTCAAAGAAAAATTTGCTAAACGAACTAATATGTCATCTTTTAATTGAAAAACAGATTATTTGAATAAAATTTTTGAAGATATTTCTGATATTTTTAATTGTCTTTGGCAATGATACTAGTTTCTTTTATATGAACTTCTTTAACATAAAGTGAATTTACGTAATGAGCTTTCATTACATAAAAATCTAGAGTTAATTTTATGGCAAACTTTTATAATTTTTAAATAACATTTCAGTTTTTATAGAATAAAATAAGTAAATTTTTTTATTTAGGTGTCCAACAGAATATCGTCTATATAGAGGGAGTTACAATTTAATTCAAGGGAAAATGTCTATGCTATTTAAAATTAGTTTGATTTTTTGCTCTAAGATATATTTATACTTTAATATAATATTGTATTGCAATAGAGTCTTTTGAAATTTGTTCTTTTTCTAAAGAATCTCTTTTAAGAGTCCTGAATAATATTTAAATGTATTTCTTGATCGTCGGTTGAAGTTTGTTAACCATGTTGGACTCTTTTCAAAAGTTTGATTATTTTTGTTATCCAACTCTTTCAGTATTGATCCATGAAATTTTAGTACGCGCTTTTTAGCACGATAATAAGATGTATCGTGTTAGAGGTGTACATTTTATATGAAAATAGTATCATTCTGAATTCATGTTTTTATAAATACTTTTTATGTATAAACATTTTACATTAATTATGTTGTTATTAAGACATAATATTTCCTTTGTTTCAATAATTAAATTCGTATTCCACATAAAATTATTAGATCATACATATAAATAAACAAAAACATCAAATAGTTGCAAAGAATTCAATGCGGTTAAAAAAACTTTAACCGATAATCGAGAAGAATGTTTAAATATTATTTAGTACCATAAAAATTGATTTTTCAATAAAAGTATAGATAGATAATAATTTAAATTTTAATAGTGTTTTCAATTTAACGTAATAAATTTTGAATACTAAACTAATATCTTAGTGACAGTTGTATAATGCTGGAATAGCTTCTTTATATATAATTGTAAATTTGTACCGTCTATGACCTAAAAGTTACATAAAATATCTCTTGAATAACGAATAACATATAATTATATTTTTGGAGAGTTTTTATCGATCTAACATTTTTACGCAAGGAAAATGAATAATAAAATCAATTTAATATATATATTTATAAAAAAATTTCCTTTCATTTTATTTTTTTTAATAATAATTCACTCTAGTTACGTTAGAGTGATATTCAACTTTAACTGACTCGGAAAATAGATAATATTAATTATCGGTATGATAGTTAAATTATCTTTATGTGTCACGTGTATGCTTGTGCTTCTGGCTTTACCCTTCGAACGTAAGGATGTTTGCGCGATACCGCGCTCCATAAATAATGTACTACTACGTATGTTACGAGGTTCTCCAAAGGACAATATCCTTAATGTGGTATGCAGAGAAGGTTCGTTGCTGTTTATGCAATTGCTGACATGTATACAGGTTTTGGTTGTCTCAACCTGTTTCGCTTTTATATGTATACACGAGAAAAACACTAAAATTATTGTTTAATATTAATGATCTTAAATTTACTGTATAATGTATATTGTCATTAATATTTTATTAAACAATTATAAGATTAAAGGTGATCGTATGTAGCTATAATTTAATCGAACATCAAAATAGGAATTATTTATTTACCGAAAACATATATTGATAATGATTCTCAAAACCGTGACACGTATATTAAAGGTTACATCTAATACCTTTTTTGGCTGTTTATTAAAACAACATTAATAGTAAGAACCACTAGTGACGTATTAACGAATCATTTCAAACATCTTTTTATAAAGAGTTCTTGAAAAAGGATATTACAATAATGTGAATTATGACGAGCGTCAAATTTTTATTGAATTGGTATTTTTATTTAAAAAGAAATCTAAAATATTTATTATCTTGAGATAGACGAAATTTTCATTAAAATAAATATTATTTAAGTTTCGCCTGTAGCGATAAATTTGTACCCAAAACATCATATAAATAAAAATACTTACAGTTGATATTAGTTATTGTAGTTTATAGCGTTAATCTATCAAATTAATATAATAAATAGATAAATATTAACAGATGGATACTTCTTGGAAAGAAACATTATTCATATGCCATTATTACATAATAATTCAGAATATTATTACTTTTATTTTCATTACCGAGCTTGTGTATAATGAAATGTATTTTCTTAAATAAATTGCTTTTCAATTTGACATAACTAAAATTCATGTTATAAAAATTATCAAAATTTAAATTAATTTGTATTACAATGTGTGAATATTCTATTTTACAAATGTATTATTGCAAATTAATATTTTATTTTATTTATTTTATAAACGAATTTAACACTATAAGTTAAATATGTATGTATTATAAGGAATATACAGATATTTTTCAAAGATATCTATAAAAATATCTTTTGAATTTAACTAATATACAGTTGTTTCATATGTTATTTTGATTTCTTCCATATATAATTGTGTACTGCGTAAATAATTGCGTCGTATAAATGTCAAATTTGGTCAATTTCTTTTTCAATTAAATTTGATGCGTTCGATACGAGTGTCTTCCTCGATATTTTATGTTGATACGGATTCCAATTTTAGATTCTATCCGATAATGAAATATTTTTATTCAAAGATTAAAAATAATGCTGTTAATATATATATTCACAATAATTTTTCATAAATAAAGAATTCATTTTATATAATATTCCAATAACGTATGAATACTGATACATACCGTAATAAACACTAATAGATTCGTAATCAATATAATCGTTATTATCGCGAAGAATGTAGTTTTAAAAACACAATGTGTGTATTATCAAAATTTAACTACATGTCCTCCATTCTCACACTTTCTTCAATATGGAATGAAATGGTAATAAAAAAGCAACAGTCATAAAGTCAATCCATCGCCATTTATAACTTTTCAGGAAAAAGAGAAAAAAAATTATTTGAATAGTATTGGAATTTTAGATACTCATATCACTAAATTTTTTTAGATTAATTTACAATTCAGTCAACAAACTTTAATAAATCCATAAAACTATAAGTTACAGAGTTAAAGCTTTCTAAACTTTAATTTATATCATTAGATGGAATTTTGTGAACTATAAAACAAAAAAAAAAAAAAAAAAAGAAAGAAAGAAATTAATAAAAAGTATTCTAAAGTTTTCAAAGATTAGATATAATTTAAAATATTTGAACATTTGATGTAACAATAAAATTTTTTAGTATTAGTTATGAATAAATCAAATTTGTGTAATTATATTTAGAAATAAGTTAACCATTCGTTAAACATAAAAATCTTTGTCAGTGAAAAAATATATATATATAATAATTGGAAATATTATTCTAATTTGTATAGCGCTATCATGCAATCGCACAAATTGTAACTCTGATAGTCATATACGTATATATTTATATATGTGTGTAGCTTTATAGTAACAATATAGCGAGAAAGATTGAACTCGCACGCAAAAATAACATAAACTTTCATAAATAACAACATAGTTTCTAAACTTTTACGTATATATGACTTTCAGTTTGGCTAAAAGCATCCGTAGTTTCGATGTATTTTAAAGGGTAATTTATTAGATAATTTAAATTCAAAATATATTTGAACATTTTTGTAAAAATTTGTTATTAATAGTAGAAATTTGACAGATGCATTAATTATAATTGTTCGTATGGCTACCAGTATCCAATACATAAATATATTATATACTATAATTGTAATATTAATTCTGTTACTAACGTAATAGATGTTTTTCACTAATTCACGTGTATAAAATATTTTAATATATTGAAATTATTGTGCTCTTATCTGAATGTAAATGTAGTAATTTAATAGTCATTATAATTTCTGTAGATTTCGGTGTATTCTAACCATATTTCATACTTTTAAAAGTTTTGTATAATACAATTTTGAAAGAATATTTTCAGAAAGTAATATTTTTATAAATATTAAAACTAGTAAAAGACTTTATTATAATATTTTGTGGAAATTCTTTTGAACTGTATTGTTTAGATACCAACTTTTAAAGAATTAATATCATGTTATGAAGCGATAATGTAAATTATATAATAAATTATACGTTCATAATTTTTTTAAATATAAATTTCAAGAAAACTTCAATTAATTTCATATTTAATAGAAAGTATTAATTAGCAAATCGATAAAAAATATTGAATGTTATTTTAAAGATTCCACAAAATTATGAGTAGTTTAATATCTTAGAACGAACTCCTAAAGAATATTTGTTTTTGTAAAATATTTTGAATTTATAAAAAATTTATAAAAATTATAGAATTATTTAAAAATTACTTTAATCGACATTTTAATATTCGAATATACAAAATTTATATTTATAATTTTCAATACTTTTTTCTTCAATAATTACATAAAATTTTTTCTTAATTTACATACATATACACAGTCTTATAAAAAGTTTTTGAGTTTGATATTATTTTTTTAATCATATGCTTTGATACTGTGTTCTTTTCGTAATCTACTCTATAATTTATGAAAAACATAAAGCAACAATCCTTTTTGAAAAGATAAGATATCAAATTTCTTTCAAACTCAAAGTAATTGATAACGTATTTAAAAAAAATACTCGATCTTCTCCTTGATCGTTTCTCGTCAGAATATTCAAGTGAGGTTGAATAAGTCATGCTGTAGAAAATAAAGTATGTATACTATTAATGCACGGTACAAACTTGTTTAATCTTCAGTTCAATATAAATTATTTAAGCATGAAGATATTCCTAGAAAATAATTACAAGAGTAATTATTTCATGCTGGTGAAAAGAAAATAATCATGGCGTAAACAGAAAAAGTAATAAGTAAAATACAGAACTTGATATGTATACATACACATACTATACACGAATACCTTTTACTACGCTGGGAAAAAGGAACATCATATACCTTTGTACTGATTGAAGGAGAATGACGAAAGGAGAGCGAAAAAATGAAGCGATGGAAATGCAAAAAGAGAAACAGAGTAATAGAGAAAGTCAGTAAATAGACACATAATGAGTAGGAGAGAAGAGAGAATTGAGAAATATATACGGAGAAAGATAGAAGGTTGAAAGGGTTTCGTATCGACTCGTGTATCATGTGAATAACATGGCTTGCTAAATCTCAACGGACTTCAAAGCCCTTTGGCACGCAAAATGTAGAAAACGACATGCTGGACTTTATCACGGAGAGAAAAGTGTATTTGAAATCATAATGCAATGTACTGGAAAAGATAATGAATTTTTATACTTGATTTTAAAATTTATTGCTTCGTATATACACTATCTAGATTAAATTACGTTCACTGCATTTAGTTAAGAATTTTCGACTGTTTAATGTATTATTCGTTGATAAATACCATAAATAAAAAATATCCAGTACATTATAAATATATTGATAAAATGATATTGAAACAATGTTTATGAACATTTTCTGCCTTTCGTTTAAAAATCATTTCAGGCAGGATCCTTTAATTTCTATAAAGGAATGAATAGGGCTAATTTTTGGAAAAAATAATATTGCTGATTATAATAATTTTTCTTCGATTTATTGTTAATCTCATTTATCATTAAACGTACTTCAAAATCGCTACAATTCATAATTTGAACAAAATATGAAATTCGGTAGGATTTTAAATAAATAGCTGATACATCATTATTACTTTTTGATAAAGTCTTTAGATTTATGATTAAATTTCGTAGCGATAACGAAAACATTTTATCTGACTGTAATTAAAGTATATTAAGTGATAAGGAACAATTTTATGATATTTTTTCGGTACCAGTGTGCGCGTATAAAAAGTTTGTACGTGGAAGCAATTTCAGTGGAGCAATTTTTTGAAGAGATGTATCTTTATAAAAATATGAAAATGATAAATCAGTAATGTGTATAAAAAATAAGCTAATTTAGAATTTATAAGATAACTGTTGATCTACTTTAAGACAAATGTAATTAATGATACAATAGGAGAAGAGAGAAAAATCACATTATAAGTTTAAAAGGGGAGGCAATAGATGGAGTAAAAAGTGTCGTGTTTAATATAAAGAGAACAAAATGAATCCAAGAGTACGTACAAGTGGTACACTATCAATATTACAAATCTCCGTTGCGTCTCTATATAAAGTTTATAGAAAGTTTCTTCTTTGATATTAGGAAGCTCTCTATATTTCTAGGTTAATTACATATATTGTACAAGAAGAACAATGGCAATGCACTAATCTAGCGGCCCGTAATTCTCGATCCAAATATTAGACTTTTTAGCTATTCCAATTCTACGCGAACGCTTTAAAGCACAATGAATTTCAGTAATAACGATACGTTCTATTAACATTTGTGCAAATCATGAATAAGCGAATTGTATTCGATAGCGCATTGCGCGTCCGTTGAGAAATATAGTAAACGGAATATGAGGAAAGTCCCAAGATTAATTTAAGCTGGTCGTGCATTCGATCGTAAAGCTTGAAAATTGAAGGTAAAACGGACATTTCGTGGCCGAAGTAACGAAGTACCAGATGGTTGAACGACGTTAATTAGGATTTACGAGAGAGGTTGCAAGTAAATCCATGTTTCAGTGTTTAAACAAAAAAGCATTAAAGTTAGATAGTGCTTTTGTAGAATATATTTTCAAAGAAAGCACCCCTTAGTATGTCGTAAGTACTTACTGTCGCATTAAATTTATTTTATAAATAATATTCCAAATAATAATAAAAAAAATTACTCGAACAATTCTCTTGTTGAGAATCTAACCATATTTTCTTACTCTTCAATATTCTCTCGGTCAATATTCTCTAGTATAATGATATTATTTTTTTATAAATGTGTAATTGCGTAAGTTTCTTCGAAACCTGAAATTTAATGAGTCTCGAAATCCATAACATTAACGCATCAGAATGCATAAACTGTAAAATATTAATATGCATAAACAGATTAGCGGTGTTACATTATGTAAATTCATCCCTATTATCAGTTCAATAATCTTCCGTAATATTTATCTGACTTTTTCTATAAAGATTCTGTTTGCTGGATACGTGATTATTATCAAAGAAATTTGAAGGTCTGACATAAAATTGCAAAAAAGCGCTCTAAATAGTAATCGAACAACTTTCCTCCTACAGTTTACGCGCACTCATCCATTATCGTTCCCCAATAGCTTACTCAAACCAACGCGTTAAATTAATCCTCACGACTAAGGTTCATTTGAGATTAAAAGACACGCTTACAAAATTACTTCTGTGCTTGCTTGAGAGCCTACCGTAACAGGCCAACTTTTATTACAGATGCTTAAAAAACGATCAGTGGTGCTGGAAAAGTCAGTGTTGCTGTAAGAAATTTTCTCCGTAAGTAGGTCATAACAGCGATCCTCTTACTTGATAGCTGACAACTGAATAAAATCGAGAAATTGCGAGCCAAGCGAATGGCTGGAAACGGAAAAGCTCGATTGCTTTAACACTAGGAAGGAAATTCGCGAATTCTTTGTCAGGATTCAAGGATCCTATCAAATTTCTCAAGAAATAAAACCGAAGAAATGAAGATGATACGAAAATGAGATATTATCAGAAGGCATTCTTTTTTCTCAAAGGATAAAGTTTGTAGAGTTTTATATGATATCCAACTATATTGATAAGGTTATTTCGTCTAGGGCTAAGGTAAGAAAAATACGAAAATCGGTAATATATAGGAAAAAGAAGAAAACTACATTTAAGATAATACAATTGCAAAATAAGTTTCATAAGGTTCATGCGAGGATATTTTATTGCACGTAATGCGAAAGAGAAATAGCTGTGTAGGGAGCAAAGCGTTGATAAATCTTGGGTTTTTCCGATTCCATAGCGAATCTACGATATTTGCAACGATGGTCCGATGATTATTCGAGTGCAAGTGTTTACGTTCCCTTTCGTTTCTTCATTTCTCACTCTCTCTCTCTCTCTCTCTGTCTCTATTTACTTCAACATCACTTTGTATCTCTCTTTATTTCTCTGTTTTTTTTTGCTTTACTTTCATCTCGTTACTTCTAGTAAATTATCGTCGGTTGCTGGTACCGGAATTTAATTGAAAAGTAAGTACGATCGATGAAAAACAAAAAGAAGGAATAAGAAAATGCGTAGAAGGTAATAGAAAGGACGGAGAAAAAGAGTCGTTTTGAAACGTACAGCTGTTCCGACGTTTTCTTCCGTCTCTCTAACATGATTTTCTTAACGCATTAAAGTCGATTCTTGCGAGGCAAGAGTTTTCCTACGGGGTACCATGAAATTCCGAGAGGCAGCTTTCGGGGAAGGTAAGACGAAGAAAAGAGAAAACCATTGAAAGAAAGATGGCTTAAACCTGGATCGAAGAAAAACGAGAAAAGCAGTACACAGATAAACGAAAGAAAACGAGGAGAATTAGTTGCAAACGAGTAGCAAAGAAAGGAAAATAAAGTACTAAAAAATAAAAGGGACGATCGAGTCGATAACGCCAGACTCATCGAGGAAAATCGGTTGGATCTAATATTGAAGCAAATTGTAACGATGGTTATATACCGTAGGCAGCAACGCGTACATCGAAAAGACGAGTGCACATCGCGTAGATGCATTAACCAGTCCTCGAGAAGCTTATATTTATTGACCCAAATTGGGCCAACGCACAAGGTATCAACGAGTATACGTATAAAGGTAGATGATGCCTTTAAGGAGATTTTAAGATTCGTCGTCATTCACACGTTATATCTATTTATGCCTGCTAATAACAATATTGCGCAAATTATCCGAATGATAATAAGATATTTAAGGCTGTATTCCGAATGAATATTTTACGAACGTGTGATAAGTTTTAGAAAACTGAAATTTAGTTAGATCGTCTTTATGTTCACATAAATATTTCAACCTTAGATATCGAGTACGTCAATTGTATCGAAGTAGATAGACATTTTTTTATGAGTTCCATTTCTATTCTGAATAGTACTATAAAGATTTTAAACTATCAGCATTATTAAAGTTCTGCTTGAAAAAACCTAGACATGGTGTGATGAATATTTATATAAAATGTTCTTGCGCATATTATTTTGAATTCTATCTAATTTTTCTAGGTGATAAATTTATGAGAATGAAAATTCCTATCTTAACCAGATTTTCTAGTTATACACATATACGTATATATATATATATATTATTGTCGGTAAGTAAGGTAAACTATAGTAAAATATATCGATACTAGGAAATGTAAGTTTTTTAAAATAATTACGGATGAATATTAATCTTACGATATATATTTACGGCACAAGGCATACAAGTACAAAACATTATTTTCAAAGTTTGAAATCATTAAATAGAAAAAGTTTTAAATATACTATTTAAAGTTATTTATAGTGCATTAGAAGAAAATGCATTATAAAATTTTGAATATATTGTATAGCGTTAAATGATAGGAAAAGAAAGTCTTCGAAAGAGCTTTCTTATCAATATTCATATTCACTTTCTGTAATTGTAAAAAGTTCTTCATAAATTTCATAGTTTATTGTAGAGCTTATTGTTTCAACTTCGAGAGACTTAATTTAAATTATGCTCCCTTAAGAAGAATTTCGAATACAAAATATTTCAAACTTTTCCCGCGATAAAAATAAGTAATGTCGTAAAAAATCAGTAGTTCTGCATTGGATATAATAATTAAGCTGTGCATGTGACTGGTGACATCCTAGTTTCGAATTTTATATTGTCTACCTATTAAACTTTCTTTACACGGATTTAAATGGTAAGGAAAATTTTAATAACTCCTAGAGCACGATTACTATTACATACTGCCAGTAACAAAGTGAGTACGGTCGATAATGAAAGTTAACTTGGTCTACTTACATTAAATAAGCGATATGAGTTTATTGTCCGATATTCGGTGACTTTTCGTGCAGTAGTATACGAAGTTTACTATTGCACTTTTTGTAAAAAGTTGCGTGGTATACATTTAAAACACGTTTTGCATGACGTTGAAACATAAATTACAACTCTTATACGAACGTCAATGTTACGATTAATTAATTTGTCCTGATATCGAGGAAAGCCTGTGCCTTTGCGAACGTAAAGTAAAGATCTAATTTGAAATAGATGGACTGCTAACGTCGTATATGTTCGTAATAATTTAACAATTCTTTAAAAAGGTTTTCTTATACTTGCACTTTTGAGAAAACAATTATAAAACAATTATGAAACAATTATAAAACAATTATAAATTTTCAATTTTTCTCGATATCTATTTAAATGATTATTGTTTTCATTTTATATGCATTATTTACTCAAATTTTTATTTTATCACGGCCACGAAGAATGTTTGTAAAGTATCTGATCCAATATTTATAGCAAACGATATTACTTTTGGCAAGTATCGAAAATTTATTCGGTAATTTTGAATAGGACTTTAGGTTTACAATAAAGAAACAAATACTTTTACGTATTTTTTATGAAAGCGTTTAAATTATAAAAAGATTATTTTCGAATAGTGTGTTGATAATAATTAATATGGTTTTCAATCTATCATAACTGAATCAATTAAGATTGATCAAATACGATTAATCATATATATTAATTAATTAATCATTTATACGAAAATTTTTTACGCGTTACCATAAAATTATTATTAAAGACAATGAAATTTGGTAAAATTGAATATACTTTGTGAAATTACACAAAAGGTGCGTTACTTCTTTGAAATTTTGTTATCTCGGCTTGAAAGATGAAATATAGAGATTCGGCATTTATAAGAGACGTAGGATGTAATAATTTCTTCTACATTATCGACGAACAAATGTCTCCTTTTAAAAGTCTTATTTTAAAATAGTCATCATATGATTCTATGTAAATCGACTTATTTGTCAGTTTTTAATTTCAACTTTATAACGTGTCTTTACTTTTTTATTTTATGACATTAACGCGATATTTTTGCATTTTGCATTTTAATTTCTCGCTTCTACATTATTCATTTTCAAAAAAAAAAAAAAAAAAAAAAAAAAAAAAAAAAAAAAAAAAAAAAAAAAAAACTTTTGCAAAATAAATGACAGTTTATTACGAACCATTGTTTTAAAATTGTTTTAAATCAGTTTTGATGAAAGTTAATCAAAGGTCAACTTTGTATTAGTCAGAATATTCCGAGGTCACAGGCGTGGTTAGACATCTAAACTGAGAGAAACAATGACGCTGATGATAATGGTCCATCAGTCAATGGTTTCATATGGAATATGATATTTCATGTTAATTGCTGATTCAACTCAATTTAACAATTTTGAGTTGTATAGGAGGCGAATGTATGTCACTGAAAATTGCAAATATGCAACTTCCTATTTCATATATATGTTTATCAATGTGTAAAATCACGATTACATAAATTTATTCGTCATTTATTTACAATAAGGTTTAGCACGATTCCAAGCAAAGGCCATATGAAGTACATTCACGTTGCATCAAAGTAAATTTATTTCAGCTGCTGTTTATGCAATGACAAAAATAAATATGGAATTTAGACTGCAAAGAGCCGAGAAATAGGAAAATAGAATGTGCAATTGCTGAATTCAATATACGTACATATCGTATCTACCGTTAACAAATAAACATAATTAAGAGATCAATACGGCTGGTGACAAATCGTAAAACTCATTAACGTAAAATATCACGAATCTGTTGAAGAAATGCTGCGCCAACGAGTCACGTTTAACCTTTTCCAAGTGATATCGGTGTACTCTAGATGATTCTGATCTATATTTGTGGGCGCTAAGTGATATTTCACTCCCTCCCTCTTTACCTTGACGGCTGGTGGTTTCGCGCTAAATCCGCGCAGTTTGCACTCCGTCGGCACCTTCCGTGTGCGGTGATCGGATCGGCGTGTGCAGGCTTCGTTCAGAGCAAACTTCCTCCAAGTCTGCATGACAAATATCGCTCGGAGGGTCTCCTTCGCGCGAAGGAAGCAGGCAAGGAAGCAGGCAAGGAAGCAGGTAGTACGCAAGCTGTGGCGAACTCCGATACACACGCGCGTACACACTTATGCACGTAAGCAGGTGGCGGGGATTCTAGGCTTTTGTGCACGCGTCTGATGTAAAAATTGACGATAAAGCCTATCATAGGTGTACACGCCAACTCGTGTTATAATAAATAAACAAGAGCATCTGTATGAGACTTTAACGAGACCAAAGGCTTCGTGGTATGTATGCGAGCTTGAACAAACATGCAGTTCTTTGTTTTTTCTACCTTTTTCTTTTTCTTTCTATTCCTTACTTTTCGCGGGTGGGTTCACGTTTGGTTTCGATTTTCTTTGCGAACGCATGCGAGTTGGTTTCGTGCGCTTGTTCGCTCGAAAGAACATCTGGTATTATCAAAATTTAAATTGCAGCGAGGCCGCTATCTGCACAGGTGTTTTGCGAAGAGAAAGTCGACTCTTTTCGCTAAGTGAGGCTTTTGCTCTGCCTGATGGTTAGATGATTATGTAAACATATAACAAGCGGGTATTGAAGAAAGATCAAATCAAATAAAATATATCGAAGAGATAACAACGAGGGCAACAACGTCTCATTGTTACTGACGAAGGTTACGAGTAGAATAATTCTATTGATTTTGTAGCTGAACGTAAAATTACTAGTTCTTTTTGTAATTGCAGTCACATACTGCATTGCAATATACTTAGCCAATTACTTAATTATATGAATATTATATATTTCAAGAAATTGGTTATTATAATTCAACGCGAAAGTAACTGTTAGTAGCAACTTGATTTAACTAATTAAGAAAACGGCTTTATTAACGAGTAGAATATTTCATTGTACATAATACACGATCTCTGTTTGCTACTTTATTGTTAAAGCCGTCTCGTTTGATTTTCAAAAGTGGTACTTTTCGAAATAATATTTTATCCTTAACCAACAAAATTCTAACAAATAAATGAAAATTTATCAATGATTCTTGCGATGAGGTAAAATATGAAAAAAAAAAAAAAAAAAAAAAAAAAAAAAAAAAAAAAAAAAAAAAAAAAACATTATTATGTTATTTTCTCTGTGTAACGTAAAAACGCATTGATTTTCAATTGTACACGTACGTGTGTGCGCGTGTATTATATTATCGTGAATTATAGAATTAATGAAGTTAAAAAATTAATAAATTCATTGATTTCACTTTTGCTTACTTCGGTCCATCTTTAATCGTTCGCGTGAAATTTGTTATTACACCTGATTTGTGTGATCTAAAGTACGGAATATTCATGTAGCACTATTGTGCGAAATTTCATTTATTTACTTCATTTTGATGAATGAAAATTCGTATTTTATTTGCCATTGGAATCTTTTTATTGTGAATTAGTCTTTGCTAGAGTGTAAAAGCTCATTCTCATAGGTCCAAAACACGCCCGAGACTTATGAATTATTTCAATTTACGCAGCTCATAATTGCGGACCTAAAGAGCACCATTACTGTAATATGCTCGGTAAATCGCACTTCTGCTTTAGGATTATAAGTGAGTCACTTTTGACATTATTATCATTTCACGATGATTATAATAGACTCA
Organism: Wiebesia pumilae; assembly: GCA_018907045.1. Taxonomy (NCBI): domain Eukaryota; kingdom Metazoa; phylum Arthropoda; class Insecta; order Hymenoptera; family Agaonidae; genus Wiebesia; species Wiebesia pumilae. The sequence continues at coordinate 385,650 of JACCHZ010000139.1, forward strand.
TAGCACGATAACATAGTATGATAACATTTCAAGTTTATTGAGGACTTTCATTGAATGTTTTTATACCAATGTTGATTCAATTGTTTCACGTGTTATAAAGTATCTCACTAGGTAGCTGACAAATATTTGATAGGTATTAAATATGTTTAAATCAAAATCTTTAATACAAATGCTAGTAATTTGATTTTTAGTGCTAAATTTATTATCAGGATATTAATTTTGTAATTTTGTATTAAAGAAGCTATATGTATTGGAAAATTAAAAGAACGCTTTATTTTATTTATAGAACCATGTTTTAAAATTATTGCAGATTGATAATTTTTCCACGTTAAAATTTATAGAAGAATTGTTGGAATAGACTCGCATATCAATTATTATAAGATGAGTTACAATTTTCTTTAGGTTCTTATTCAGATTCATTTTGTCACTCATAAAATTACATTATCATTTCAGTAAAAATTTAAACTTTAATATTTGTTGCATTTATTCTCTATAAACAAGCACTATTAATATTAGTTATCGATAGCATACAGATACTTTTCTGACGTGAAAGCTATAAAAATGAACATTAAGATAACTTATTTGAAACTTAGTGGCCATGTAGTAATGTTGTAATTTTATACACATCTTACGGTATATTTGAATTCATTGAGTCGCTTGATATTTTGATTATACATGTACTGAGAATACATGGATACAGTTGATATATTCGTTTGAAACATTTTTATTTTGTATGAGAATCAAATACTATTCGTAGAAAATTTGTCAGTAAAGATCCAGTTTTCGTGTGAATTTTCAAATTTGAATATATGATCAGATATTTCATAATAAAATACATTTCCAAAGTTTTTAATAAATTTAATTACAATAATATTAAATTATAATAAAATAATATAGTGAATCGTTATAAGTAAAAATGCTATAAAAACGAATAAATGCATATTAAGTTATTGATTGACAAGATATTATTAATACTCATTGATTTGTATCAATTTATAGAATAACGAATTATATTAATTTTTGAAGTTATTTAGCAAATATATTTGAAAATATTACACTAAATTTTAAAAAGATTTGCCATTGATAATAAAAGTGTAGGAGTCGTATACAAAAATGATAATGTCATGACAGGTACTTTAATCGTTTATTCTACGCGATGAATTGATTGAAATAAAAAAAAAAGTCGACGTGAATAAAAAAGGAACAAATTTAATAGAACGATGTATAGACTGCATTTACGAGATAAAAATAAAGAAATAATTAAACTAAAATTTGTTCAGCTATTCGTCGATGTATTTTTTCACAATTAGATATTTTAATACTTTGTGCATTTATAAGTAGTTAATAGATATCTGGTAAAAGAGGTAATTATTCCTCGTCAACTTCTTGCCTGCGACGAATGCGCGGTACACAAATCGTAAAATGGGCGAATGTTTGCACCCGTGAAATCACGAAAGCGAAAGAAAAAACGATAAAGAGAAAAATGCGAGAAAAGTTTGTCGATGGAGAAGGGGAGTAAAGGAGGGCAAATGAAAGGAAAATTAAGGAAATACGGTAAGTTAGCAGTCTCGTTTCATTATTAATAATTCACGAGCGCACTAGTGGCACCTGTTAAAACTGTATGCGCAGTTTTATAGTATACTGTCGGTACATTTTAGTTGTACGCGTTAGTTATCGTCAAGTGAATTATTTTCCATTGTTTATCGCGTGCTTTTAGTTATTTTGTCGTTGAAAAATTACACGTTGACGTGCGATCATGGTTATGGCGCCACAGCGCACCAAAATATGTACGGATACCTTGTCATATGTACACAGACGTAACTCAAATACAACGAGCAAATTACGTCTCGTTTTGTAAAAATGAACTCCACATCGCAGCATGAACCTTTACTCCGTGGATACTCTCGCGACGTTGCACACGCATATAGCTTTTGTAGGTGCCAATTACATTTCAAAGTTATTATTGCGCATGCAGTTCAATACTTAATCATGAAATTAATCTTTCTTAACTTCTATTAATTTAAATAACAATTATTAACTTAATGTAATTAACACGATATATCGCGTTTTCTTTAGAAAGAATACGTTCATTTAATTAATCTGTAATGTTTCAATAATTATATAAATTTATGAATGTGTATAATTGAAAATCGATCGGGAATTGACTTTTGAAACAAAAGAAAATCTATAACATACCGAGAATTATTGTGTTTTTATACGAAATAGTTAAACAAATAAAAATGCTGTTTACTTGCTCGTTAATTCGATGAATTGAAACTGATTACAGATAAGTGCATCATACTAAGTACTAGAGGATGTAAATATCGGCCACTTTAATCCAAATTTATATATGGATTTGAATTTAAATAATTTGAATCGAAGTAATTGAAATAGATGGGAAACAATATGTTTCGAAAATAATACGTAAGATATTAATGTTGAAAAATCTATATTCGCTAGAAATTAATCTCTCGCGTTGACAAATAATATTTTTCACAAAAGTGTTTCAATTACTTCACCTCAAGTAAACTTATATATTCAAAAGCGAAATTTTAAATAACCTTCCAGAGCAGGTGATGACGGAGGAGGACGAGGACAGCAATAAAAAACTTTAAAAAGCTTTTCCGCAGTGCAGTCTTTGAATAATACCATTCAAGTTTCAAGTTGAAATTCAGAAAGAAAGCTCGCTTTCGCTTTGCGAGCTTTAGAAGAGGAACTCTAAGTTGAAACTCATGGCGACTGGGAAAATTATTACGAGTCACGTAGGCCTTAGTGCGTAATAGTTGCGCTCAGCTACGTACTGCCATTATTATGACGCACAGTGGATGAAGTGTGCCTGAGCCCGGAAAAGCCGAGAATGAGAGGACAGGAGTGAGTGAAACATAGAGAAATGTATATCTATATTTATACAAATAGAGGGAGGGAGAGAGAGAGTGAGTGAGAGAGAGAGAGAGAGAGAGAGAGAGAGAAAAGAAAGTTCCAGCGGAGTGAAGCGTCACACAGAACGTGAACGAGGGTATAATGCAAATTATTCAGGCGGTGGTGTAGCTCGTGTTTGTGTGAAAGAAAGATGCACGTATATGGCAAATGATAGAAAGATATACTCGGATGATAGAAAACGTGCGTAAATAGAGAGAGAGAGAGAGAGAGAGAGAGAGAGAGAGAGAGAGAGAAATAGCGATAGAAAAAGAAAATCTACTTGTCTGTAACGAATTACCTTAACAGATTTATGATGTTCTCAATTTACTTATCATCTTGATAGAGGCATTTTAAATGACAACTGTTTGGATACTAATGATTAATTTACTCCCGAAGGCTCATATTTCATATTCTTGAATTATACGTATAAACATATAAAGATTATTTATACCGGTTACTAAATGTTTCTATTGTAAAATATTTATTATTTTACGTAGAAAATTAAAATCATCTAAACTTTGGAATTTATTAAACCTCACAGATTTTAAAATGAAATTCATTTCATAATTAAAAAGTAACTCTGTCTAAATATATCATCCAAACGAGTAATGCAATTAACGAGGAACGTCAATTTTTCATTTATTATATAATGAATATCAAAATTATTGAACATTTGAAAACGACAATACGGTTATTATGAAATGCATAATTCTACGTAACATAACGATGATTTAACGTTAATAAAGTTAACAGCTTAAATTTCGAAAAGTATCATTATTACTTTGAATAAATGTAATTATTTGATATTTCAATTGAAGGGAAAGGGATTTGAACAAAGTATGGTGTAAATAATTATCCAGGTCAAACTTTCTTTTAATTTTCTTTATAAGATTTAGTTTATAATCGATTTAAATGTCCAGAGAATCTGAATATTGATAACGTACGTTAAACAAACTTTTTATTGAAAAAAGATTTGAAATATAAGGAAAATCTATTATATACTATAAAAAATACGTGCAGATAAAGAGTAAAGCACTAGAGCACTAGAGATGGGGTTAAATCGAACGAAATATCGAAAGGGGAGGACAAGTGACAGGATTTGTCATGGTTTTCGTGCGAAACATGGCCGAACGCATTATTCGCATGGGGGATGTTGCGCAAACGTCTAACTTTACTACATTGTATCCCAGTTAATCGATCGAGATTATTTGAGTGATGATGTTTTATTTTCATTTTTCATTCGTGTTTTTTTACTATTAATTTATGATATAAAGAAAGTGGGATGCTATGAAAGTAAATCGATGGGAAAGAAGGAACGAATTTCCGTCGTAGAATTTAATGATTGAATGGAGGATATGTGCATTATTCTTTTGCAATCGATTGGTCTTGATATATCAATAGAGAAAAAATTGGAGAATCGAAGGTTTATGCCGTGTTTGTTGTTTTTCCTTGTAATCGAATTATTTGATATTTTATAACATTGTCATAATGTATTACGTCATATATAGAAAAGAAGCTCATTGCATTCAATACCTTTAGAGAAATATATTTGACGATTTTTCAAGTAAAAACTGCTCAGCCTTCTCTTAATAGGAGCTTTATTAAAGACTAATGGCTCCAACATTCTTTATATAAAAGCTGAATTTAAAGAACCTATAAAATTTATTGGAAAAATATTAAAATAATTTACATGCACTGGAATATTTAAAATTACTATCCCATAAATGAACTTATACTATTTATAACGTTCTTTTTGTCTTTTTTTTATCCTATTTTTTATTCATCATATTATTAATAAAATTATTAATCAAATGTATGAATAGTTTCATGATGCAAGTTATCAGTTTCTGAGGATGTTTTTGAAAAACATGCTTCATTTAAGAAAAGTTACCGTTTCCAAACTACTAATTTATATGAAATATTTTTATGACTCTTTCACACATGCAAATAAAATAATAAAAGAAATGCTGAAAGAAATACGGAGTGTAATAAACTTTTTCGAGACAACGGCTTATTAAAAATATTTACATAAACCATTGAAAAGCAACATACAATGTATGACTATTATTATTAAATGAAAATAGTAAAGTTTGTAATATGCAATAAATACGTATCATTCGGCGTAATAAGCTTCGAAAGAATAAAAGTTGCATAATGAAAGAACAGTGCAAAAGATGCTTATCCCTTCATAAGAATATGGGGAGTCTTACAGTAGAGCGTTACATAATTCAAAAGAAATAGATTAATCCACGGATTACGTGTTTTTCATTAAAATGTTGTAATAACCATACTAAAGTTGTTAAAAAATATTTATGATATGAAGACACATACTCCAATGGAAATAATCTTATTACTTTTTGCGTTTATACAAATTTTATATACTTATCTATATGTGTAAAAGAAGAACATATGTTACTACTTATAATGATCAGTTCTTACGAAGTATCTTGTACTATTAGTGGAGTACATATTTTATCAAATGATTCTGTATATCGAAGTTTTACGAAATGAAAACTTCCGACTAATGAAAAAAGGCCCCTTAACTTTAGCTAATTTTCCTCTGAGAATACAAAGAAGCATAAGATTCGAAAGAAACATAAAGAGAAAAGGCAAAATTGATTGCGTATCGTATAGATACTTCAATTATTGAGATTCAACGACTCTATACTCGTCTCTTGCTATTCTCATCGGGAATTGGAATTTTCTTCATTCTCTTTTGTCTTTTCCTCGCCCTCCTTCTGTATACTTTTATTTTTCAATTACCTTATTCTCTTTGGTGATTTTTTTACGATTACTCTTTTTTTCTCTTTATTTCTCTGACCCTTTTTCCCTTGTCGTCTGACTCTAATGCTAGAGTACAGTACATGCACATTTCAATACATACTCAGGCACACGGGCTTGCTGATATATATATATATATATATATATATATATATATATATATATATAGACGTGCAAATCCATATACATAAAAAGGTACATTTCTCTATTTGCGGATACTATTGACATTGTATCAGCTATACGCTTCAATATATACAACTCAGATGTGTACTTCAGCCATGATCAGCATATTAAGAGATACTTTCTTAATATTTTTATATAAATATTTTTACTTTCCATTTTTTTTTATTCTTTTTTTCTTCAATAATCGTAACTTCTCGGTTGATTTAATTTGATTGACTTTATCGACACTTTAGATTTTTCATCTTCAACAGTCCACTTTTTCAGTCTTGTATTCCTATTTTACTTTCTTTCTATTCTTTCTGAAGCAACGGGAGGTTTCGTTTATTCGACTTTTAAAAGTTGTATAACATTACTTTGCAAAAGTTTCAACATAAAGAAGGGCAACGTGTTACCAAGAGGGTAGTTATTAAAAAATGATCTGAATTCTTGAAACTTTTTCATGATATAATAACGGCATCGCGAAAACTTTAAGCATGACACTGTCTTCCCTACCTTTCTATCATTTTTTTTATTTTATTTCCACTTTTATTTGAAATACAAATTATAGGTAATTTTCTCAATTAGAATACTTTATCCTTAATCAATTCTTTTATAAAAATTAAATGTTGATTAAATATTCTGGACAAAATTATGTTTCTGTAACTATAAAAATTAGGGGGAGCGACAGTTTATTAAATGAATCACTAATATTGACTCAAAATATAAAAGAAAAGAAAATGTTTATGAACAAGTTAGAATAGGAAATTGTAATGTAAAAATGTATTTCTGTTAAATGTAAAAATATGTGTTTCTTTCCCGTGGTGTATTTTTCTTTAATATTAAAAAACGTTTCCACTCTAGAATACCGTAAAAGTAAAATAATTTATTATACTCTGGTTTTAATACTCTTGACATATTCGTGAGTAGCGTATAGATACATGTACGATTAACATTGATTATTCACTATGGGTGAGAATACAAAGCCGTTTTAGGATTTGAATACAAATGAAGACGATTTGCGATTAGAAGTGCGTCACATGATCAACTACGACAAATCATACCTGAGACTTAATGTAAAAGTTAAAGAATGATAGTCCAAATTTAATTAGATGCCGAAACAATAAACGAATAAAAATAGATAATTGAAACGTTACTCCTGGTAACGAAATTGAAAAATATTTTAAGCATTCAGATTTATATTTCGTTTACAAGTTTCCATTTTTAAGGACTCTTTTGTAATTTAAAATTTTTAGTGGAAATGTAATTTTATGATAAATTCAATTTAATAAACTTATAGAGCGTATTTTATCCTAAATCTTTATTAATTATATTCGTTACTAATTCGCTATTAGAAAAATAATGTACTTATACTACTTTATCATTGAACATAAGAATTTGTTATAATTCCAATAATATTATTAAACAAGAAATTATTTTGATCATATTGTATAAATAAATGCGAAGTAAAATCGAATAATAATACGGTTTTGTTTATATTATTCGTGTATACAAATTTGAAGCATTTATTTATAGTGAAACGATGCTATTTTAGTATCGAGTAAACATATTCTGAAATCTATCAAATGTACAAATATCATATTACACAATTAAAAATTGGAACTGTAATCACGTAATAACTTATTTCTCATAATAATATATATTATTATCAATAGGTAATTGACAAGATTTCGTAACATATGATGTGATTATTTACGCAATTTATCACTTATAATTTGTAATTATAATTATATAAGTTTAATTTGCAATAGGATGATGTCTTAATATATTCATCATAAATATAGTGCAGTTTAATACTCTTTATATTGTAAAATAACTTTTTAATTACTAATTGTATAGTACATATTTTTATATGTAATAGATACTTGAACTACGTATGTTATTTTGTGATACCAACGTTTTTATTTTTGTGAAATAGTAAGGATTTTAATTTTCATAAATATTAATTATTATATTATTGAAAATGAATTTATCGAGCTGGAGTTACCGTTCTGTGCTTTAATGCATGATTTAATTAAAAGGATAAATTTATTCAAAGTTAATTTCTGGTATTTGCTGCTTACGTTCATACAGTGAAAATTTATTTACTTATTGATTTATTGATTATTATTTTTCAATAATTATGAAAATTCTTAAATTTAGTAAGTTTTCAGAGTACGTTGAAATCTTAAATGAAAATTGTATTAATAATAATATTTAGAAAGTGTTTATACAACGAGTGTAACGAATGAATCGTAATAGTTGTCGTTTAAAAAACCTCAGCTTTAAAGCCATTTAATGAGATTTCTATAAAAGTTCGTTAGAACCTTTAGATGGTATCTTAAAATGAAATTAACCATAATTTTTGAGAGCTACAAAGGTTTTACATCATTAATAATATTAGTCAAATGTTACATAGTGGGTTAATTCCGTTCTTGTTTGGCGATTAGCGTAATTAGCTTTTACCGAAAGAAAAATTCTGCTGTAATACCCACTTTTGGTATCTTATTAGAATGGCAGATAACAGAAAAGTCCTTACAGATATCATATATCACGAGCAACCTATACAATTGATCGCATACTTCGTAATCCGAATTCATGAAATACAGTTTAGTTTGATGAACTAATCAAATTTACGACCATTATGATCACATTATGAAAACTAACATCTTATATAAAATTACGAGAAAAAGAATTAGGCCGAAAGTTAGATCGAATGGCTTGATTATTTATAAGGATGAAAGAAAAAAAGGATGTCTCGCCGAAAAGGATCTTTTAGATGCCTTACAAATGAAAGATATGCAGAGAAAGGAACGATACACGAATATAGAACGAATATAGAGAAAGAAGGGGCCTCGTACGAGATATACGCATGGAGATAATCTCGAGTGTGTGCATATAAGAGTAGAGCCACATAGTCAGGGAGGATGTGACGGTGTGCTTATTCGGGCTGCTGTACGCGATCCCTCTATACGATGTAAACATTTACCAATGGCACGCAAAGCCGGTGCGAATGGGGCGAACTAAGTAAACCGTGCAATCGTGCACCCACTGCGGATTATCCGGAGAATATTGTAGATATAAGCCGCGTGATTTTTACCATGACAATTGTCTCTCTTTCTCCCTCTCTATCATTTTCCCTTATCCTTTTTCACTTCTCCCTTGCCCCATATTGCATTGCCAGGAGTAAGCGAATCGCCTTGACGTCTCGCACACTGATTTATCGATATGATGGGGCTCTCGTGCGTGGCAAACAAAACGCCGAAAGTGACAGGCATCGCATTGCAAACCAGCAAACCAAGTGGTCCCCGGTCCCCGTGTCTCTATCGCTGCCGTCCTATCCGATATTGTACTTGTGGCTTCTGCATTGTACGACGATTTCGCATATCCTTGTCAGACGTAATCTCGCAGCGCGATGTCGAGCATTTGGTCAGAAAATAAGTCTTTCTCGTATTTTCCGTGCACCGTGAGACGTAGGTGGTATACGATGGACGAGGACGCGCTTATGTCTCGCTAATAATGATAATAAATGCGGTATTTCCCTCTGAAGCGAAGTCGAGGACATTTTTTAAACGTTGACTCGTAGGCATTAAGACAATGGTATTAAGCGCGAATAACTTAAACGAGTTAGCGGCGACATCAACGCCGCAACGATCTGCAATTGCCGTTACGATTTAATCGATTTAATGAATAATACAATAGTATGTGAATGACTATGGCAATTCCTTACATTTGAAAATTCTTCATTATTCAATTTCTAGGAGTTTTTCAATTTCTAGGTAAATTGTTTTAAAGCGAATTAAAATCATTAATTTTACGCCCGCGATTATGAAATGCACAACGAGATACGCTGGCTCGTCGATATTTTTCTGCGGAAGCCTGACGTACGGTGGAATTAAGTACCGGAAATACGAAGGGTCGGCAAGGACGCGTAAAAAGCTGAAAACGCTAAAGGCTAAGATAAATACGACTTGCCGTGCCTTGTACCGACATGGGCGATTTCTCTCGGATGAATCGAGAGAATGAAAAGAACCGAGTTAAATAAGGCATGTAAACGAGCGAATACACCAAAGTGAATCCTCCATCTCTTTTTCCTCTTTCCTAATGGAACCCTACACGTTTGGCGTTACGTGTAGCCGCCAGTTATAATTCTCGAACGCGCTGATTCAAAATTAATGTTTATGCGTTTGTAGTTGAACGTGCACGTGAGCGTTTGTATCGATGTGTCTGTGTATGGGTAAGGACTGTAGCGCGAGGACCTGGGCGAGGAAAAAGAAAGAGCCAAGGGTTCGCGAGCTGCGGCTGGAAAGAGGGTTTGAAGTAGACCAGCGAAGTGAACGGTGGCCAATGTAGGGTAAATACGAATAAAATATCGATAATATCTCGGATACATCGGACCCGAGTCCAGTGCCAGTATGGAGATAAGAGCTGCTCCGAAGAAATACTCGATTTACTCTCTCTTTCTTTCTACTCGCTTGCTCTTCTTCTTTCTTCCTTTTTATTGGGTAGCGTTAGTGCTACGTACAATGCTCTTCTGAATTTATGCGGAATATTTTCACGGAATCGTGGTTGTTAGGAATACACAACCGTACTGCATCTGATTCAATGTAGTTTTTTTTTAAAGAATATTTATTTCTTTATTTATTCAATTCTTCCCCAACGTGTATGTGCATGCTTGAGATCCACTTCAGGATCATTTACGATTGTGTTAAAGTTCTTAATGGATACTTAGGTGAAATGTATGAGGAAATGGCGGACAATCGAATATACGATTGCGAAAAAATACCAATTGAAATAGCTATTTTTCTTTAAGGCTGCATAGATAATACATATTTGCAAAGCATAAGGGCAGATTAACGATGCTCATTTCTCTTGATTTCGAATTTCTTTCTTTCTTTTTACGGCCTTATATTTAAATGCGCAATATTGTGCTCTTTCATATTTATAAAATAATGTACATCATACATTTTATGTGGGCTTGGGTGTAATTATTTTTTAGCGAAAAGTGTAAACCATTCATCAAGAAATATGCCGTCGATATGTATCATTCTTACTAATTCGAGTTAAAAATATAAATTATAGTTAAAGTTATAGAAAACTGAATGTTGACGTTTAATTGAAACTACGTCGTCGTATATCGTTAAATTTATTTTTAGATAAGAGGACGTTATAATTGTATACATATTATATTGTACGATATAATTCACGTATTTGTTATTTTTAATAAATAATTAGATTTTCGAATAAAAAGAGCACAAGTCTTATTATTTAAAACGGAATATTTTATGATACAAGATATTTATTTACCACGGCTACTGTTTACTTTAATTTAACATACTTCTAAAAATTCCAATATAAAAATCCGACAAAACTGATAGTCTTATGTACGTATGAATATTGAAAGTTCCGTGATAAAATAATTATACATATTTTAAATGCATTTATAATTTTGATAAAAATACTTTCATTATATTACGATTAAAATAACCTCACGTTTTGAATTCATTTGTAAAATTTCTTTATGTTCGGAATATAAGTTCAATTTTTTCATAATTTACCAAATTAGCCAAGCAGTTTTTTTTTTTTTTTTTTTTTTTTTTTTTTTTTTTTTTTTTTTAGAGCAGTCTATCGTGTATTAAAAGAAATGAAGTAAAATCTCTGAATTTATTTATCTGGATCAATAAAGCAGACCTACAGATTTCAGCGCATAATATAAGTCGAAAGCTATTTCTTCCACTTCTCGTTACTGTCACTATTATTGCTGAATGCAGATCACGTCTCGAGAAGCTTTCTGCGATTCTTTTTATAGATGAGCCCGATTTACGATTATTCTCACAAGCTGCGTACACGTGGATACATATATGAGACTTTGACGGAATAATACACTTGTCTATAGACGAAAACAGACTTGTGGGGGCATCTACCCCAATGAGTGGCAAGAGGGTGCCACACCACTGGGAGCCTCCAGGCGTTTATATCATCGGATATTATGCGAAGTGTACTAGTATATGTGCATGTGGATAGAGTCATCACCCTAAGTTTTGCGCCCACTGCATCAACTTTCTTTCCTTCAACCCCTAAATCCCCTTTCATTTAAAAAATTGCACTTATTTATCTCTGCCTTTTCTTCCTCAGCTTCAGTTTTTGTCACTTCTATCTTACATCCTCTTGTTATCTCCTCTGTTGCCTCCTTCCTTGTGCGATATGTACATAATTAGAATATTGATGAGATACTCGAAGGAATACAATTTTTGAAAGCTTCAAAATCTAGATTGCTCAGTTCGGTTAAATATGGAATTCAAATTTGGATATTTTTTAAATTTTCACCTAGTTAATGAGTTTAAGAAACATCCAACAATTATTATTTCTCGTTAAGATTATTTCGATAATAGTAAAACTCCTTACTTTGAGCAGCAGTAGCTCAATCTCTAAATAATAAAATGTTGAGTGTATTTTCGATGAATCATTGATAACGTAGTTATTTTCGTCTATTTTTCACTAATTAATGCAATGTGTATGTTAAAACGTGCGATGTCATTGATGAAAATAATGCAAGATAAACGATGAGAAGAAAAATAGGAAATTTAAATATTGCGTCACTACACGAGAAGATCGAGCAAAGGCGCTTTATCTGTAATAAATTTTTCCCTGTTTTTTAAAACTATGGGTGAATCTCAAAATCTACATAAATTTAAACTAAATTTATATATTTAATTTAATTTAAGTAAAATTTAAATCAACACCTGCTAAAAAATGTACAAACCATAGGACTTAAAGGAAAATACTATTAACGACTAAATGCTCACGCAATAATGTCCAAATAATAAACATTTTGTGAAGCGTTACGTTGTATTACGTTGTTTTGTACTTTAGGAATCGTGTGCAATAACGAAAGCAAATTCAATTATTCAAATATTCTTGTACATTTATTATTGACTCTTTAAATTTAAAGAACTAACACGCACTACTACAAAAATAATTCAATAATAATTATAGCATCGTAATCGCAGAAGTATCATCATTAATTCTCAATTGGTTTTGTATCTCTGTACATAATATGACCCTCCTCCCACGATCCTAGAATTTCCAACCTCATTATCTATAAGAAGCATAACGGCATAACGAAACAAGAGTAGAGTCGCCGAAAAGTTCGTTTCATCTATACGAATGGGTCACAGATTTACGTCGTCTAGCGCCACAACCTCGCAGTGGCCTTTAAACTGATCCAAACCCTCGACACCTGACCCCGGCTCAGATTACCTCTGACGCCGACGCTCCAGCTCGTAATCCTGTACCCCACACGTGCTATTCTAACAACTTTGCGGGACAACGGCGAGAAGCTGACGATACTCTCGTGTCACTTACACTGATTGGTATTATGAGTTCTTTTCAACGCTCTTTTAGAACTTTTAAATGTGATCGAGTTGCTCATACGCGGTTAGATAATTTTTTTCTTAAGATAATGAAAAAGTTCCCAAGGCATTGATAAAATGTAGATAATCCGTTGCTCAAATTTTTGAGGGCTAATTTTTTTTTTTTTTGTTTTAAAGAAAAGCCTTTATTCTTGCGCACGAAATATAAATATGAAGAATATTGAAATATTTTTTTAAAATTTATTTTAAAAATTAAGCGACGGTGTTATAATGTTTCAATTATACGTAAATAAACTAGAAAATCGTAAATAATTATAAGTTTTGTTGTGAATTATCGGCAAGAACCTGATACGCATTGAAATTATGCCTGAAAATAAGTTTGACACGTTATTTTTAATATCATGATATATAATATTTTTAATATTATTAAGCGAAGGTAGGTATACGTTTGTACAGATATAAGCAATTATAACTTTCTAGTAGTTATAGATATATTGCAGCTCATGATAGTTTCAAACTAATTGATCGAGATAATCGGTAACAAACTTCATAAATGAAATATTCTAAATCCATTAAGATAGTACCTCAGTGCTTTCTTAATTTTTTAGAAAACAAATGCACATAATATATTTTTCGAACATTAGAATTATTTACGTAACTCATTGCATATAAGCTATCATAAGAATTGTCTAATAAAGTAATAATGATTAATGTAATATTAATGATGAATCGAAAGGCCTGTTTGATACTTCATAAGAAGTATCAAAAAAAAAAAAAAAAAAAAAAACTAAACACTTGACTTGATTTCAACTTATATTTCGATTTTAAAATTTTCCAAAAGGTTTCAAAAAGCGTATTTTTAATTTGAATCGTGAGTATGAATCGAACTTCTTAAAAACATTTAATTGAACGATAAACTCCCGACTTTTCAATAAATATAAGAAAGGAAATATTAATTGTTTTCAATAGAATTTAGAATTCAATAGAATTCTAAATTCGAATGTAGAGCATGATTGGAGAATAATAACTAACTTATTATTCACGATTAAAGCCATTTCAAATGTCGTATTTCCACATGAAATTTTAAAGCAAACCTTATTAATTAACTATGAATTTATTGCATATTTTTTCATTATTGTATCACTTTGTTAAGCATAGTACTAGCATACCGTACGTTATTTAAGAAAAGTTCTTCATCGAATCAATTAAGCACTTACGAATAGACCACTGAAAAGTATCAAAGTATAGCAATTTACAATGCTGATAAATTTACCAAACTTAACGATTACAAATAATACTTCATGAACGAATGACTGTACAAACTGTAATTATCACAAGCATTAGCTCTGCGAGCGCGACAAGCTACGCGTTCATCCGATAAGACTGGCTAACGTGGAAAGTAGAAAACCTCTTAGACATCCTGGCATTTTCACGTCACTAACCCTCATTTTGTAGCGCCGACTTACCTTCTTAAGTATGTCATTCCAAGGAGCGATGTTACACAACTTCCCTTCTCTATTCCTCCCTTTCGACCCACTCTCGTACTTCTTAAGGGCGAGAGAAAATTCCTGCGGCGTCTAAATCTTCGCGCGTTCCAAACGCTGGGGTTACCTAATATCTGCGAGTTACTAAATCTCCAGGTCTCGGAGCTGTATGAATGAAGCTGTACGAGGAAAAAAGAGAGGTTGAATGGTGTGGGGGTCGTGATAGGAGTGAAAGAGCGAGAGAAAAGGACGGGGAAGCAAGAATTTAGTCCTCATTATCGTTGGCAGTGCGCCACAGCTTCGAAAAGGGATCCTCGCAAAATGAAAATTCATGACGAGCCTGGAGCAGAAGCCTAAAGAAGCCTCGATGAACATTGTTTTGGACAGCATGCGCGAATGCACGCGATATAACGATCGTCCGTCGAGCCGTTCCTATATACCCTGGAGAAGAGACAATGGCTCGAGGCTCTTTCGCTTAATGAAACGCTGGATTATATACGCGCAAATTATGAGGTTGGTCGAGAGGGCGTCGAACTAAAATTAGATAAATTTACTTCTCGGTATGTTTTTTATATGGACCGACGAAGCTGCTTAACACCTGCGAAGGCATTCCCCCCCCCTCCCCGCCCCGAATTTAATAAATGTTGGGATCGGAAGTTATTGCGTTTCTTTATGCACTCGCATCCTTTTCTTTATTAAAACATACGAAGGGTTCCTAAAGCTTATGTAAAATATACAGCACGAGCTGAGCTCGGAATATTGGCCCGATGGATGAACTTGCTTATACGATAATTAAATATCGTTCAAATATTTAATGGAAGAAGGTAACAAAGAGTAGGTGGCCGGGGACGAATAAATTCGTCCTCGGCCGGCGTCGGTAATTCTTAATTTTTCCAATAACAAATTCTGTTATCTCCAATAAAATTCCTCATTTTCAGATAGGAAATAGAGTAGGAAAAATAAATTACGAGGCGTTACATCGGAAATCCGAAATACTATCCGCTTCGAACGTTTTGGGATAAAATTTGTTTCCCTCGCAATCAAATGGTATAATTTCTTTTGTCGAATAGCATGAAAAATTTACACTTGTGATGTAGCGACTAAGTGGATAAGAAGATCTTGGTTTTGCGATTTAATGCCATTTAGATGACAAAGTTGATTCGCATCAACTTAATATAACCCAATATCAAGTCTGACTTTTTAGCCGAGCTTACCTATGTAACATATTGAAAAGAAAGTATCATCCGACGTAAATTTTATTGTTTTATTTCCCAGTTGATTTATCATTACATAATGGTGTTCGTAATTTCCGAGCTCTAAATTATAATTACTTACTTAAATTTGATGATATCTGTGATACGTGTGAGCAATTAACGGAGTCTGAAAATGTTACCAAGTTACAACAACCAATAAATTTGGAGAACTTTCCAAGAGTTATAAATGCAATACTGTAAACAATAATGTATACAACGGCATGTAGAAACTGGGCGCTTATTAATAATAGCGCAATTTTAACACTCGAACGTGTTAAATTGTAAAAACGTTGATGGATGGTTCCCCCCTTAGTAGATATATAACTTATCGCATATATTAACAGCTCTTTTACGAAAGCGGAGAAGTTAAAAAATTCCGAATTCCCGACAGATCCCCGCGTTACCGAGGAAGTGTGTCCCGTATTTTTATCATCTCTCTTTGGACGTATAATCACAGCGGCAATTCAGTAACAGACGCGTTACGTGGTACGTGGAAGGGCCGTGGACGATGGAAAGAACGAGCGGACATACGGAAGCCGAGCACAGGAAGCACCTTAGTCGGACTATGCACGCATTGATGCTGGGCGATCACGTGGCCGGAAAGTTGTTCGCTTACTGGACCGTTGGTCCTCTTTCCCTTGCGTGCCTCCCACAGGAAGGCAACATACAGGCTGCGAAACAGAAGTTGGGAAAGCCGCGCATCTGGATCCTTTATGTTTGCAGGCATCCAGTGCTACCTCTGGTATAACGTTCGCGAATGCACGACGTGACACCGCGAGTTCTCTAAATTTCTCTCCTTCAAAATAGGAGTTTCAATCACATTCCGCTCGCACATCATTCCAGAATATTTTCAAGCAAACTTTTACAATATTCCTCAATATTCCTTGGTGCGGATCGAGCTTTCGTGCTCATCTACGTAGCGCATGGATTTTCGATAACTTGTTTGGGTCTTGCCTTCGTTGGATTTCAATGGTCTAACGACGTGGCAGCGTTTGATGAAATGCGTTTTCTTCGAATTGGTGCTCATTAAAAATGAGAGTCTGATAGTAATTTTTACGGAGTTCGGTAACTCTCTCCTAATTATATATCAACCGTTTTGTCAAATTTCCTTAACTCTGATTTCCAAACTGAATACAACTTATCGCTAATTAAATTCTAAGTTCGTTAAAGATTATTCGGTCGTAACATTTTAAAATGAGTTGAAATTACTTCCATCTGTTTAGATTCAAAACAAAGTGTAGACTTTTATCGTACAGGACGGTAATTTCCTTAATTTTGAAAATTAAAAAGTTTTGTTGATCGTAGTACTGTAGCGCTACCAACGCACAAATAGGAAAGCGAATCTCTCAGCGCTTAAATTGTTGAATTTGGCACAGAGATCGTTGGATGTCTGTCGCATAAAAAGTAGGAACGAACCGGAAAACTCGATCACCGATGTTAACACAGAGCGAATTACTCAATGCAGCATCAACAACAGCAATGACGAAAGAAAAATGTCGTTTGACCATTGCTTCGAAATCCATCTGCTTAATAAAAAATATCTTTAATAATAACTATGGGGCTTTTTGCAACAACACCGTTTGGAAAGGTAATAAGTTAAGAACACTTCCAAACTTCAAATAAAGAATTTTATTAAGTTTCGTACTAATGAGACATTTCGACGACCATCAGAGCGTTGAATAACTGTTTATTCGTCTCGTTCATTCTATGCAGAAGGTAGATTCTTCATTGTAACTCCATTTATTCGTATCGCTTATCTGTCCTAATCGGCTTCGTTTCCTAAGTTTCTTACGCGAACCAGCATGATTATTCAGCTTGGATGTCAAGTGATAATTTTATCATACTAGTATAGATATTGATATTCACTCTATTCACCAAATAACTCAACAGTTTTCACACAAATAAAGTACGATAATATTATTTAAATAGATGCTAAATATATTACGTAAAATAAAACCTTTCAGTATTGCATATGTTGAGCCTTACGCGTTCTCAAAAAAAAAAAAAAAAAAAAAAAAAAAAAAAAAAAATATGCAGGTGTAATTATACAGTTTGTAGAATTGAAAATTAAATAAGTTTATTTTTAATTTTAGTATCATGTCATCCTTGCATTCCTACTCTAGTTATCGCTCTCTCGAACTCTTTCATTCTATATTTTTCTGCCCTCGTAGAATTACCACTAATCCTTGAGTGGTAAATGAGGTAGAATTCTAAAATATTCTGCAATAAAGCTCTTGTTTCGAATCGTTTAGCCGTCGAACAGTTCTAATACGCTGGAATCGACGTGCTTTTTTATATTCTCCTCTTTGTCGTTTGTAAAATTTAATCATTGCATTTTGATCGTACCAAATTTTCGATGAATAAGTTGCGCTGTTCAACTATCTATAGAAGACTTTTAAGAACTTGAAATAAGAAAAATTATTCTTGTTATAATGCACAATAATCAGTACCGTAACTCTATTATAGTTTTACTTACAGTGTTTGTAAATGCAACCCAGATATTTGAATCGTTCACGTTGATGAAATTTTAAGTGATTTGATGTTTATGACACATTATGTACTCAAGTGTTATATATTCAAGAATATATTAACGCAAGAATTTCTGTATGTATATACATAGTACAGACAGAACATTTTTAAATGAAAAAATCCCAAGCACAAATCTACACTAAATTTATCCTTGTGGCTTAGCTTTGAGAAATTTTTCATTTTTAGTACGAAAAGAAACCAAAAAGACTTCTAGACTTCTTATTCGAAGCACTCGAGTATTATCTCATGTCGGTGATTCGATAATGACTTCGTATAAGTCGGGTCTATAACCAGATATCAATTCATGATTCGTAATTGGACTTTATAGAATAATAGAATTAATGTATCAACGTTAAGTTTAAAATAATGTACTCGGCATTCTATTCGTTTGAGAATATTAAGGTCTTTCGATCCATTTTTTTACTTAGAGCTCTATCAATTAATCTAAATGATAATATTTCTCCAGCATACTTTCGAAGAATTTTAATAATCATTTAATTTGCATACAAATTTTAAGCGAAAAGTAATTAATTTTGCATAGAATAAAAAATATAGTTTCAAGAAGATACATAGGAATTATCATATGAAATATTTAGTTTTTCAATGAATATTCATATTTTAAAAACACGATCATTTTAAACTAAAGTACGATTTTGAATATTTTTTATAGGTCCTGTGAGACACGGTACACTTGTTACTCCGATACTATAAATGATAATATCAAATGCAGAAATTAATTTACAGAATGTAGTTTTAAAACAATAAGGTAATTCATCAATGTCACAGCGTATAAAGACAATTGCATTCTAAGAAATATGTCGATCAAGGTTTGATAAAGATAAGTTACATTTAGTAAAATATATTTATAAGAGACTGATTATCAAATCTCTTATCTAAGTAACGTTCACTTTAAAGTTGGAACATCGTATTTTAAAGCGATTATTTTTGTTAATATACTCTTAGCCAAAGAAAAGAAATGTTTCATATGTCTTATTAACGATTATCATTTTTCAAAGGTTAAATTGTTGGATAAACTACTTGCAAAGTGTCGATGGACGATCATTCTGATCGTCTTCAAAGTTTTAAATCGAGCTTAATTACAAACGTGATGTAATAATAATTGCAAGTAAAGATTTACAATTCAGTTAATATGAACAGTATATACTTTATACAAGATCGTATGCTAAAATTTAATATATTTACATCGTGTAACGGAGTAGAACAATATAATAGCATAGTAATAATTTAGCGAATTTATCTAAAATATAAAATTAGTAAGAGCGCTGGCATTGTTTTTCCTAGATTTTCAATAATCGTTCCGTTATTATACTTCATAATATAAACTATATAAACTAATCACCTAGCAGCTCAAAATGTAATTATTAGATATTAATTAACTACCAACTACATTTTAATTAACTACTAACAAAAAGAAGCAACATAATTAATGCTTTACTTTTTCTTTTCGAATTTACTAGTGAAACACGGGGATGAAATGCACGAAGAATGGTGAGCTTAGAGTGATTTTCGGGAAAGAAAATATTGAAAGTTGCTTCACCTCTCTTCTTTAACCGTATCAACTATATTTAATATAATTTTTCATTCGAATTAATTGAGAGAAATTCTTCCTTTATATTCTTCATTATTCAGTGATATAGAGATAATACAGAGATAATAGATAATTGCAATTTTATAAATTATAATTAGCTCGTAGCAATGTTCTTAATTCGAATCGTATCGGTGTTTTCGATAATTTGCTTCCATTGTATATATTTATTTAAAAACAACTCAATAGTCCATTCAAATTATTACAAAGCCTATTATAGGTAAAATTGAAAATCTATTTTTTTCAATTTATTTACAAAACATTATATAAATGTATAAATAAATTCGAAATTTATAATTAATGTTATGAAGACATAATTTTATCCCACTATTAGGTAGATCATATTTATTAGATTTTTGAACTTTAATGTCCTAGTAGAAGAGTAATAAATTTACCGAAATTGGATGGAAGATGGTTTTTGTACATAGCGACTTTAGCAGCTTTTATATAATCTAGTGGCTTAGCAACATGAATAATCGTAGTCACCGTTTGTCTAAAGAATTATAATAATTATATGGTTTTATAGTCATTCCGGAACTTAGTTCAACTTAGTTATATGAAAAGCATAAATTTCCTATAATGCCGACATTAAAGTTTTAAATTAATAATGAACTATGAAAAAAATTTTTTAATTTATCTGCAGAATACAGTACTGTAAATATCATTAAAAGTATTAAATGTGTATACTAAATATGTTGCATATTTGTTTATACGTATGATAGTTTTTTTTTACCACTTATGCATGTAGCGTTGACTGAACAATTTTCAAGTATTAATGCTTATGAAGAAAACTGAACACTTCATTTCCATAATTATTTTAGCCTTTGATAATTTAGTTGCTTTGATATAAACATATGTACTCCAATTACTTTATTGAGAAATGTATAATTTTAATTAGAAGTCGTATTTATTATACATTTTCACAAGCTTTTAAAGATATGGCAAATAAATTCAATGCATCGTGAAGAGTATGATATTGTGTGTGGTGCATAAAGCATCTGCGCTTGCGTTATAATTTTTGTAAAGTGTTCGTTCATAGAAATTGCAATATTTCTATTTATCCTTGTAAAAAATATTATTCTTTTGATAACACTCGAACAAAAGGTATTACTTATATCGTTGAAAATTTAAAAGCATAAAAGAAACTTATTTCATGATTGATACATGAGCGTTACAATTTTATAATTGTTATAAAGCCAAATCATTTTTAGACCGTGATACATCAGATGAAATCTAGTATATTATTTTGCCGAATACGTAAAGTAATCGTAATGTTACTGGACAATATATAAATAATTAACTTAAATATTTGATGCAATTGAAATTAAACTGAAATTAATTTAAAAAAAGGAAAAAACCTAATCATATATTTTATCTCGAATAACGTTTTCATCGGTAGAATATGTTGTTGCAAAAGTATTTTCCATTAAAACCTTCGAATACTCATTATGTTTTTTATAAAAATATCTCAAATCGATGTTTCCTATATTTGGTCTGAAGTGAACAAGAATTTTTTAGTATATCATCGCAAATATCATATATTCATATGAGTTATTTCTTATTACATTCTTATTACAACTAGATCTGCGTAGAAAAGAAGGGCACGACTGGCTAGAGTACTTCGATAAGACAATATATGTAACAGCATCAAGGAAAGTCCTAGTCGTAACGTAAGAGGGAAGAAGTGGTTTATTTATTTATTACCTCTGATGTTTATTGGGCGCATTTACTCGGATGCATGCGCGATATCATCCGGAAGTTCGATGTGCATCATCATTCCTGATTCATTCCTGAAGAATTTGGCACAGGATGGAGGATTGGACCGGAAATCGCTTATCCTACTTCACCAAAATAGAAAAGGAACATTCTGGTTAAGCTTTAAGACAGCGCGGACGTTTAAACTGCGCCCACGGCGCAAAGTTACAACCTAATATATCGAGAAAAGTGGTTTTCTAACACCTAGTACTCCTGTCTGACAGATTAAACGTCAAGTCATTGCCAAAGGATCACGTACATCCGTAGACTAATTCCTGATGACTAAGCGACAACTCAAACTACAAAACTCAGTTTTCGGATATAGTTACGAAATATTATATTCTCCAAAGAAAAGTATAGAGAGCAGATACTTAAAGTGTAGACTTAAATAGGTAATATTTAATAAATTTACAATTCGATATGAAAATGTTCATTATATTGTGCTCAATATTAAAAATGGTTATATATATAGTTTTAATAAAATTATGATAGACTATTTATGAAGTTATAACAATTTCTAAAGTATTTGATTCATTATTTTACCATTTCGACAAAAAGAACAATCATTATGAAATACACAAAAGGACTTTTTGAGCAAATGTTTGGCAATGTGTACGTGCATATTTGACAAAAGAACGGGAGTAAAATTTCTTTACGTTCGTCTAATATTCAATATTTTACTCCGTGAACATTTCACACAAATATTACGGTTGCTTCAACTTTACGGTAAATTTATAATGCTTTCCGTAATTGCATTCTTTTAAGACTTAATAATAGAGTTTATTCAGCAACAATCGTGCATAATTAAGCATGTATTGTAATTTTCTATAGTTGAAAAGTTTAAGTTAATTTAATTTTCACGTCATTCACAACTGAATAAAAAAAAGTCTTTATAGAAGTTAAACAGTACGTTACGATGTCTACGTATACAGAAAAATTATTTTTCTCGTACCAACGTAAATCAGTTCCTACGGTAATACGTAAATCGAGAGACAAAGTAGACAACTATAAAGCTCGAGTGGGAGTGGGCTTTTCAAAAAAACTCTATATGGGGCGTGTATGCGTTCCTTCTTATACCAAATATATATGGGTTCATAAGAAAGGCGAAAGGTTGAATCCGTCGCTGGTCATATCCGGGGGCTGATCGGCAACCAGATCGATATAGAGTCAGGTTTATCGCTAATATCGCTCGGTGGGACGTCCATTGCAGGCTGACTAAGTTTTCGCCAATATACATCTGTGTATATAGGCAGACGCATCGGACGTACGCAAGAGCTAAGGAAATTGATTGCAGCACGAAATGGGCAAGGAAACGCGCGGCGCGTCGCCCGGAAGTACAAAAGTCCGACGGCGACTTCGGAAAGACTATCGGGGATCGTGGAGTAGGCTGATACCAAAAGAAAGCTGTAATAGCGTGAGCGGGAAGAGTTAGTGAATAAAGCGACGAGGCAGGAAAAACGGGAAAAATGCGGAGTCTGAAGTTTTCTCTCCGAAACTCCCAACTTCTTATCCGATGAACTTTGTAAAAAATTAAAATATTATATTTTTAGCGGTTTGTTGATTAAATTTCATTTTCAATTTCATAAAACGAGCAGCTTCGGTACAAAGTCTACAATGTGCTAAGCGTTCATACAGAATGATTTCAACGCGAGAACTGGAAAAAAATCACTTTCATTAATGAACAATTCTATATTACGTAATATAATTATTTAACGGCTATGCTGCAAGCGTACTATTAAAGTTGCAATACTATGTTTAATTTTTAATTCTTAATTCAATGTATTTAATTACACGTTTAATTAAAATAAAACAAAACAGCAGTGTGAAAGTTTAGCTATTACCAGAAGTTTCGCCTTTACGACAACATTTTGATAACTTTAAAATTTAGTAGCATTCGGATACCATTAGGAGATAAAGAAATCGCTACGATTACTCACTCGTTAATTTTTATATGCATCACGAAAAACATCTTTATTATTTTCTTAATATCCATATCGATACATCTTCGAGGCGGATACGTCAGAACAATTGCGCATCGAATGCGAACGGAACTGAGTTAAACTTAAGCAAGGGTGAAAATATCGTCATCGGATGAAAGGGTGTCATCGAATACAATAATGGGAGATAATGGTATGCTACCCATACCAATGCTTTTCACAACGACTCCTAGACAGTATGACACTTAAAAAAAGTCAATATTATGAAAAAAGTAACAACAATCCATTTTGTATTTGAAATAATATTATACTACGGAAGTATCTCTTTATACTTGTTAACTCTTACACAACTGGCTCATTATGAAACGCAGCAATTATCCAACAGATTTATACGCTTCCTTATTCTTCAGACCATTTACCGATTCGCGGAATCAAGTCTTTGCTTTTCATTTAATTTAATAATCCAAAGTTTACTTTATTGTAGCATATTTAGTTGTATAAGATTATGCATAAAAGATTTACAGGGATTTGTAAGACATTTTACTTAGGTAAGACATAATACTTTTTTACTACTTACTTTTTACTTCTATTATACGACGTGATGCGGATTCAAAAGCACCTAGAAAAATATTTATATACTTATAACTGATTATATTTTTTATTTAGCTAAGTATATACTGCGTATAAAAATATTTAATTCTTGACAAACTAAAGCAGTATCGGTGAAAAATACGAGGAAATAAATAATATAAAATATAGATTGTAATTGCGAGTTGAAATTGGAACTTTACTCGACGGCAATTAACGACTGAAAATTTCGAAATTGCGGCAAATCTGGCTAACCGGCACTTACGTGCCAAAGGGCGTAAATCTCTTTTCGTGTAGCAGAGCTGAGGGAGAAATAGGCCTACTCCCTGATGTAACGCTTATTGGGTCATCGATGTAACTAGTCAGCGCTTTATTACCCTGTTTGCGTAGAAGTGCAGTGGATTATCGCCTCAGGTCCGACATTCGAGCGGATGGATCGAACTTCACGAAAATCCTAATGATTTTGCATCAGGACTCTGACCGGAGAAATTTGGCTAACTTGCGAGATCATTCGTACGTTACATTGCCGTTATAATTATAAAAATGTAAGAAAATATACGTTAGTGATTTTGTTGGAAATGTACGTTTATTTAAAGTATATGGTATGTATACGGTATATATCAACTGATAGAATATGTGGTTTATTTCTGTGTATTCGATACATCAATTACCGTTCCGTACTTTTATATCTGCATACTCTCACGCTGCAAACTAAATGCAATAAAACTCAGAACGAGTACGTCTTTTCTATTTGTTTAGCAAATGTGTGGCTCACTATTAATATGTATTAACGATAAACGAAATAACTGTAGCAATTTTATAACGGACGAAAAAGAATTAGACGCAGTATTTTAACTTTAAAAGAATCTCATAGTTAAATCAAATATATCTCTGATTTAAACAGTAATTACGTATTGTGAGGATACGAAGACCCCATCTGTACACTGAGTTTATTAACATAATGAAAATGCATGCTATCAAACATGTTAGTTAGCACTGTGGTTGTAAGGATTATTCGAAAAAAGGAAATTGATAAGTAACTGTGACTCGGGTAAAAAAGTATTTGTCGCGAGTAGAGGAAGGACCCGAGTTCGACTCTTGGATCAGTAAAATCGCAAGTGATTTTGTTTATTTTCCACGTTAAATTTATCGCTAATCTATGTAATGATGCTTAACAACTAACGTTTTTATAAAATATAAACCGATTCAATTTCATAATAAAATGGAAATCGGAAGATAATAAATAATAGTACATTGAATATAAATACAAAATGTTGGATATGTAGAAATAAAATGAAGCTACAGGTAGAATTGTTATTAGAAAAAGAAAGCCAAATAAAAAAAGACGTCGTATCGATGGTGCAACGATACTAAAATTTTTAATGAAATATGTAGCATCAAAACACCATATCCGGCTCAATAGAAATTGTAAATAAACTACACGTAGCAAAGACAATTTGTATACATTTTAAGAATAGTATTAAAACTATAATTTTCTGAAGCTAGAAGAATAAATATAAATAATATAAATTTCTATTTTTTCAGAAACTTTTAAATAAAAGAATATTGAATATTAAAATAATAATGTTTATGCTATCATTGTATTAAATAAGTATTAGCAGTCTAAGCTTGATGTAATACATAATGCGATTTAAAAAAATAACTTATAAAACTTCTAAATATTATAGTGAAATATTATATTAAAACAATTATATTATATTATATTATATTAAAACAATTATATTAAAATTATTTAATATTACATTAAAACAATTTATAGTGCACAAAGAAATCAAGTTTCTTGAACTGCATACGTTTCTAATTTAAGTCAATGTTAAATTATATTTGGTACAATTAAAAACAGATATAATGCATATTTATATAAATTTAGGAAATAATAATAAATGAAAAATTAAAGCTACATTGACAAATAGTGTATTAAATTAATTGTTGTAGGACTCTTTTAAATATATAGAACTCTTCGTGAGTACTGCCGTACCATAAAGTTTTATACATCCCTGATAAACAGTGTTGCATGAAAAAATATACAAAATGATGATGATAAACCCTTTAAAAACTACACACATAATATCAGAAGTCATATCCTTGAATTCTCCGATTGTCCAATTTTATCTTCGATATATATTATTCAACGATGCAATACAATTTATTGAATGAATTTTTACATATTTGCAGCCAATTTAATAATGTCCATGTCTTATAATGAAAAATGCAGTGAGTATGAGATTTAAACAATTATGCACTATAAATAATATATGATTTTGAACGACATAAAATTCTAGAGAAATACCTTTAACCTGAAATAAATATATGTGTACGAAATAAAAAGATATGAAGATATTAAATTAAGTATATTAATAAATCTTTAATAATGTTTAAGTTGTATTAAGAAAATGCGATTTACGACTGCAGTAACTTGACAAAAATTCTATAATTCATGTACAATGTTAATATAAGAACCTATTATAAGAACCTAATTTTGAATTTCGAATCCCTTTAAATTACGGATAAGAAATTTTATTTCCAATAACCCGATTTTCAAGTGTATATATTATATATTTCCTTTCGTATAAAATAACCATAAATGTTCTTTTATAAAACGTAAGATAATGAAAAAAACTCGAGAACCATGATTTTGCTAAAAGAGGATTTAGTAAACCGACTGATTTGAAAAATCAACATATGATTACAAAAGAAAAATTATAAAATAGAGTAAAAAGATTATGCATTTATTTGAATATTAATTTATATAAAAAACTGTAATCTCAAGAAATAAAGGAAAGCAGATATCAAACGAACTCGTCATGTTTCTGAAAATTTAGAATACAAAGGTTGATGTTAATTGCTCATAAGGTGTATATATATTATTGGCAAATGTACGTAAAATAGTTTTGATATTGCGAAAAGAATGAATTAGCGTATTATTTATAATCTAATAATTAAAAATTTTATATAATTCCCACTAAACTATATAAAAGTGAATTGGTAAATAAATAATTTTAATTTTTTAATATACAATGCTGACAGAATTAAACAATTTTATATGATCATTACGAGCATTACCCTAAATTCATTTGTTTATTTACATAAATTTATAAACGTATATATGCCATGAATACGAAAACGTAATGCAAGATATAACAGTGTAACTAGTTTTCTTATTCTAGTTTTTATGAAAATAATGGTTGTTTGTAAATTGACCAAAGGTATCTACGTTAAACTTTTATAGAATTACATTGTAGACAAGTCCAAAATATTTTGTAAAATTATTCTTACATTTCGAATTTTTGTTTTTCAAAAATTTCAAATGGATCAATACCTTGGAAAAACCTTCCTTATAACCAACATTTGAGGCACATACATCTTTCACTAAAATATAATATGATAAACGAAA
Organism: Wiebesia pumilae; assembly: GCA_018907045.1. Lineage (NCBI taxonomy): Eukaryota > Metazoa > Arthropoda > Insecta > Hymenoptera > Agaonidae > Wiebesia > Wiebesia pumilae. Next base: position 413,449 of record JACCHZ010000139.1, read on the forward strand.
TTTAATATAACATTCAAAGATGAAAAGAAATTCTATTAATTAATTAATTAACCTAGGAGATTCGTCATTATAAAAAGTGAATGTAGACTTTATTTTTATTAATTAGCCATTAATATTTACTGGTCATCCTTTTACGTATCATAAAATAAACAATACATTGATGTAAATACATTAAATCGGATATTAAACGCCAACATAAATATAACGCAAATCCACATATGATCAGTATTGATATAACGAAGACAAATTTTAGGGATTAATAATAGTAAAAATATGACATTTAATAAATACTTATCGTATTATTTTACATTAAGTGTAACTCTGGATTCCTCGAAAAAATTTCACATAACAAAGCGAAGACTAAATTGATTACTTATTTTTGAGATAAACCAGTAAATAATAAATGATTTACGGCGACTGGAGACAATGAACGATTTTTTATGTCGCGTGTCAGTGTGATATGTGTACGAGTGCAAGATTTAAGCAAGAGTCGGAATGATTCGTATCGATGGTTAGACGTTTATATGTCACTGTCACAATGAGAAATAGAGGCAATTTTATCGCTATTTACGCGATGTAGGGAGTTTGTGAAAGTTCTTGGATAATTATGTGACTCACTATGAAGTTTATCTTCGAATTTTAAATGGTAATATTAATCGGGTCGAGGGGTATTGTTCGTTCATTTTTCATAACTTTTTAATAACCAAAACAGAGTTTAATGGGAGTACAAGTCATAACTTATTTTGTTTACACGTAACTCTCCAGTTAAATTTCTCAACATTTTCAAAGTAATAAATCATTATTACCTACATAAATAAACCTCTGAAATACATTATTTTAATTGAAAGAAAATTCTTTATCTATAGTAACAGAATTTTTTTTTTTTTTTAAAAAAAAGACAAATTTATAATAAAAGGAGAAGGTGCAATAAAATGTGTACAGACTAACTTAATTCTATGAAAGTGAAATAAATATTCAAAAATATTTCGTACGTATGAATTAATGGCATGAAAGGTATGTTAAACAAATCTTAATTAAACACGATCGCCAGGGATGATCGATTGGGATGTACGAAGGGTATGCAACCTTGGTACACGAGTTCTATAATGAGACACGGAATTCATAGGAAGGAGAGAGCGAACTTGGCTCTTTCGAATTGAAGCAATTGTATAATGTATTTTTCTTGTAATTTTATATGTTCTCTAAATTTAAATATATTTACATTGATATAATGAAACGTGCGTGCGCGATATTGAGTTACTACCCTTGGAATGCTGTTACTTAGCATTTCCACAATAGTTTAATTATCAGTTACCGCTTTGTATTATATTGGTCAGATAAATCTATCTATATTCGATTGTATTTTGAATAAATGATTGAGCTTTGTGATAGATTTAACGTATAGATGGAATATGTGTGGGTGCGGTTAACGTGAACGTACATTCACATTGGCAGAGGACAAAGTCCAAGTATATCCAGCGAAAAGAAAAAGAAATTCACTTGTTTGAGCGATCAAAGTATTAGAACTTTCAACTTAGAAACTGGGCTGTCGCACGAAAAATTTCAAACCTAATTACTTAGCCTGAAATCTATTTTAGGTTCATTTTGATTTTAGGTTCTTTTTATTCCTTATTTCAGTACAGATGATGAAAATATACAAGTTATTCCATTGGACCATTGGAAGCCTTCTTCCTTTGTACACTACTTGGATATGTTGAGCCAATCAAAATTAAATTATTTAAATTACAAGACCAAAGTACTACGAGATGGAGAACCTAGCTCTTAAAGCCTAAGTATTTATAACTATTTGCTTCTCGTACTGAGTACTGAGTACTCTCGTAGTCAGAAATGCAAAAGAAGGTGATGATTATATCTGGCTACATCGTTAAGCTCTTTATAAACTTCATAAACTCACGGGAGCAATAACATGCATGGCCAATAAGACCGGCCAACTGTCTGAACAGATGGTAAAGATAGTTGTCTCATGTTGCTCGATAGCTTCAGTTTTATGCACTATGCAATGATTTTGATCAGTTTAAAACACAATCGAGCAGAGCTATAGCAAATACTTGTAATCTCGTAGTATTCCGTTCCCACGCTACCCCCCGCCCCTCCCCCCTCCGAACACCGCAGTTGGTGCCGTCTGGGCGTCATAACACTCCATTATTGGTCTGCTTATTCATCTCTGTCTAGGTGATTATTCGATGTCAGTTAATTATGTCATTAAAATATTATTTTTAAAGCAATTATTTTATTATTTACCCATTATTTTTCAAGTATTATAATATAAATAAATCAAAAATTATATTTGAAGTTTAGGAAATTATAAATAAATTACAGAATATAAAGTATTATAAAGTATAATGACATGATGTCTAGTATTATGATAGTTAGTATTGCAGTGAAATTAGGTGAATTGCTATTATAGTTTAGTTAATTACTGATATAAAAGGCATTATCATTATTACCAAATTTTGGCGGCACAAAAAGTATAATAATTCTTTGAATTTAGCGATCTGTGTCTCACGAGTTTTCTACAAATGGTCAATTTTATATGGTAAATCAGTGTTATGGTGACCAATGATGTCAGTCTCTAGGTTATATTCAACATTAGTTAATTAACTCGCAAGTTTGCGACGATGACAAGTGTCGGATGAGATGGTTTCAGTTAGATCAGATAATTGCCGAGTAGGTCAATATCTGACCAGAATTCCTTATGCTCAAGATAACATTGAGAGGGAAGGTGGTGTGCGGGCTCGGTAATTTTGATTGCGATTTCGAGTATCTGTTCTCGTGTAAACGTGCGATACTGAAAGCCCCTGTGGCTTCTTTTTAATACATCAGTTTATGTAAATAGAAAAAGGTATTTCATACATTTACCACTCTTACACTGTGCCAAATTTTTTATTCAATTTCCACTGGTTACTTTTATATTCCCTAGTATGTGTTGTGCAAACATATTAAGGCGCACGTGCTGTACGTACAGTTTTCTCGTGCTTCATTATACGGATTATCTTGTGCAACAGTCCTACATCGCCTAACCTATAGCTTCAGTGGAGCGTGAAAATAGTAAATACAACCTTACGAGACATTATTTCAAGCATTTTTAAAGCTACTTGTTACAACAATGTGATAAGTCGTTTTTACGTTATTACACATGTGTGTAATAACTTTAAGTCGAGTGTATCCTTATAAAAAAGGCTTTCCTAAAAGTATTTCACCGACACTTGAATTTCAAGCAACATGATAATAAAATAATTTACAATTTAAATAAGCGAAAATGTATATTTACAATTTATCAAGCATTTTATTTCTTCCTTTTCTTCGAGCCGAGAAAATGTTGTTGGTTCAACATTTGTCGAAAAAATATTATTGCACATGATTTTAATGGATTTTTAATAGCTTTTAACGTGAAAATATTTATTTCTAATATAGTATTCCAGAAGAATCTGAAAAGTTTAATTTTAATTTGTATATTGAATTTTCTCAAATTGAGACATAAATGAAAATTAAAAGAAGAATTTAATTTTAAAAAAGAATCCAAAGGAACAATTGTTAATTACTATTATTTTTACGTAAATCGACATGACTAGTTTTTATTTTATAATTCAGATATAGTATAACAATATTAAGTGGTAAAGTTTCAGCTGAAAAATCAAATCTTATACGTTATTTATTATGAATTTTGTAATTAAAATATTTGTAAAAGTTAGGAATACTTAAAAGGCTTGCAACTTATAAAGCTTATAAAATGCTTACTATTCGTCAGATCTATTCAGCTTCACATTTTGTACAGATACAGAAACTTGAAAGTTCACAAGTACCAATCATTAATTAGTTTCGGTGATCTGTAACGTTATAATATATGTATTAGTTTTTAATTCCCTGCCTTTTCACGATTCATAGTTAAAAATTATTTTTACTTTGGAAAACTAATATACCATAAAGAAAAATTCTTTTTCAGAATTGATGCCGACTTGATATGAGTATGAAAGAATGGTATTTATGTGCTCTACGCACAGCCTTAAAAATTGAAACCAAATTTTTGTTTCAATAATATAATTGTACTGTATCTTTAATTGTAAGGAAATAAAATTCGTAATTGGATATTTAATTAACGCTTATTTCTTTTAGCTGCGACAAAATCAAATGATTCAAAAAACGTGCTGCACATACAAGACTGTAACGACTAATGCATGCTTTACTTATTGACTTCATAATCATACCTTAGGTATTTATTTAATTCAATTTAAATTTAATTGAATTTTTGAAATCATGCAGAGTATGGGACAGAAATAAGTATGTACAAATGAACACTATCGCTAAAGAAAATCGATGAACTGCGAAATTGCGAAGGAGTCATCGTAAAATGATGACTATAATTTGGTGGAGTATTGAAACTGATAACGTCAAAGTAAGCTGGACAGAAGGATATAAGTGACACATACGTATATCAAATGATGTATATACATGCATATCTATGAAAACTTTAGTAGTCAATTAAGGAGGAGGATATTTAATGTGGTTGCAAGAAGAGCGAATGGATGCACAAATCAGAATAATGAACGAGGCGATAGGAGTGCTATATCTATAAGAAAGAGAAACTATTTTGAACTATAGGTCAAACTAAAAGGAATGTCTGATAACTGCAAACATAGAAAATAGAAGATCGGACATAGATTTCAAAGAAGGTCGAAGACATTGAAATTGATTTACTCGAAGAATTAAAGAGATTGGATACTACGAGTAAAAATTTTCAGTTGATAAATCAACCACAATCATTATATAAGCTAGTTTAAATTAATTTTATAAATGTGTACTTAAATTTTTTATATAATAATTATTAGTTTGTGTAACTAAATGTAAAAGATCATATAGGAAATACACGAAGTAAATGGGATTTTGCCCTAAAGATTGAAGGCAACATAGCGATTTCTACCACATGGATTCTTTATTTTATCATGCAATCATATTAGTGTAGGATGCGAAACTAAATAATCATGGTATAATATTGAGAGAGAAAAGCTGCTCTCTCTGCCCATTTCATACATTTTCTATAAGGTACGGTCCTACATTATTCAAATGAAACGTTAAGATTCAATATTCCTGGTGGCATCGAATGCTATTTATTTTTTCCAACTAACTTAATGTTTCATTATTATTATTATTATTATTATTATTATTATTATTATTATTATTATTATTATTATTATTTAATATAAATTATTGATGTATTTATCAATTTTCATGCACTAACTAATCCTTAAAAGGACTCAGTATCACGCTAATTATTGTTTTTTAATCTGCTATCTAAATAGCCATATTCCAAGTTGGTTAAAGAATAAAAGAAGGTTACAATGAGTAGCAACTCTATATTAGTGTGCACTGATTGAGCTTCTTTGTAATTTGTATTTATAATAAGTATTTGTGTAAGTATAATGGCAATCTATTTCAAACTGTATTATTTTATCGATTCAGAGCATAGAGTATTGTCAGTGTGAATTTGTTTCGTTCAACTGGCGATAAGTACGAAGGACGAAAATCTTGTATAACACAATGAAAAACATAATAATTGTTATGAAGAGAGATTAAAGTTTATTCCGACGGGGTGTTTTATACGAAAACTGCGATGTCGAAAATAACATGTATATGACTTACCATATTAAATAAATATTTCGAGTCTAACTGATGAGAGCGAGTTCATATTTATAGTTATTGAAATATTATAAATAATTTCATAGCAGACTAATCGTGATGCAAATCATTCTTTTTCTTCTTCTGCGATTCAAGAAATCGCGTCGTTACAAGCTTATCATAAGTTTTCCATAGCATGTATTATTAATATATTATTTCTTAAGTATAATTTCATAAAAATTAACGAATAATTATGCAATGATTTAAGAGAAGATGTACAGCTTCAAAATTTCTAATTATCTTCATTTTTATTTTGCAATAATAAATATTTGTAAGATATTTACATCTTCTGTACGAAACAGCTGTAATTAGTATTTTGAAATTTCTCGTTTAATTAATAACCAAAATACTCTGATTTTATAAAAATATAAACTTTCATAAACTTTGTTCATGATGAGTCTATCGTGTGATTACAATTTAACATAACGTAATATGTACAAAAATTCATACGTAAAAATTAATAGAATAATTACAATTTATAAAGTCGTCATGTAGAAATTCGCGTTACTTAAGATTTTCAGACAAATATTGCCCTAAATGAAATACTATAATTTTGTCACGTAAATTGCACCGGCAATCCTTAAATATATTATCTGTTACTTGCTTTTTCAGCGCTTTCATTGTATAAATTTCGCAACTCAGTGTACGGATATGAATCCATTCTTCTCCAACTTTAGAGGGTCTTCGCATTCTAGAATGAATAAAATCCATTTCATTAAAGATTCTCACTATTGACAATAATGTGTATAAAAAAGATGGGAAAAAGAGCTTTATTTGGGAAATGGACTGGGATGTTTTCAACCAAAATGTTTCATCGACTACAGTCAGAAAGTATATTACACGGGGAACTTGAGCGCGCGAGAGCCAAGTCTACCTGAACAACGTATGTATGTAGTGGTCTGCATCTTACTCAATTGAGCTCTCAGTACGTCCAGCCATTCAATCGTAAGCGACTGCACTCGGTGATCGTGCAATCAGCAAAAATGGTCGATCGAAGGCAGATCTCACTTTTCCCAACTCACTCCCTCTTCTCCTGTCCTTTCTTCTCTCTGGACGCATTCTTTTTTTTACATCCGAATACTTCTTTATCCAGAAAAAGAGAGAAAGGAAGAGTCAAACTCGTTCTTTCGAATGAACAGCTTGTGAGAGGAATTTGATTTGGAGTACGCGAAAAATTGATTTACTTGGAAAGTTGCAAATCTGTCCGTGGCGAACTTCTACAATGGTCCATCTGGCGATCGATCAACGATCCATACAAGGAGTCCATCGAGAAAGATGAAGAGAGAGAGAGAGAGAGAGAGAGAGAGAGAGAGAGAGAGAGAGTGAGCGAGTGTGAGTGTGAGAGGGGGGAGGGAGAGAAAGGGAAGTTCTTCTGCGTCTCAATGTAACGGCCAACGACTCGGAAGCCTGCAGTTTCCCGAACTTGAACGTGTTGGTGCTGAAAATGCAGTCGAATTATGCGAAGAAAAAAAGTCATAACACAATAATTACCTTCGTAACGATAACAGAACTAAGATCTCTAAATATTATCCCAAGCTATTTTTACATTTAACGCTTTCTCTTTCTCTCTCTTTTCCACTCTCTCTTTATTGTCACATTTCTAACTCGCCTTTCTTTTTTCGTTTCTTGGATCTTTTTGACATCACTCCTACTGCCTACTGAATAAATTTGATGCAATTCGGATGAAATGAAGAAAGAGCGTTTCTTCTTCTTTATTTTTTCGTCGCTTATTTATCTAATGAAGTTCTGTTAAGCGTGTACTTGATTAATGATAAACTTGCATTGTTACTGATTAACCACCCTTTCTTTACTTTGATTTTTAACATAAATTATATTATCACTATTGCAACTTCAAAATTTAATTTAATCCGAACGACAGATTTGCTAAATTTATATTGAGTAGATGGTACGTCATAATTTCAGATATTCTTACTAAATAAACTAAAAAAATATTTATCATCTTAAATGATATTCGAATTTGAATGCACATTATATTTAAGAGAATACAATAGTAAATCATTTGGAAACATATTGGAACATGTTTTGATTACATCATTCCATAGTGTCTCAGAAATAATTGTCTTTTTGGCAGAAATTATTTTAATAATGATGCAGAATGGAGTAATAACTCACAAAGTGCTGATAAGTTTTCGATATTTCCATTCTCTAGGTTACGGAAAACTTATCTTTGAATAATAATATAGAATAGCGAATCTTTTATAGATTATAGATTTCAATATTATAGATAATGCTGGTGTCTTTTCTTTTGTTTGGAAATATAACAGTACTACACAATTCTAATCATTGAAACGACACAATTTGCAAATAATTCGACAGATTGTTCTATACGTCAGATTTATTAATTTTTTGAGCTAATAAATTGTACATCGTTCTAATAGAGAAAATAAAGAATGAAAGTACACAAAGTGGTGGTAAAAACGTACTTGCTACGAAGCCAAGTTGGATTTTGAGAGTTTCAGTGCGTTAGCGACAAACTAAAATTATGTTAAAATCCATACAATGTAAAAAAAGTAAATAATATCTTTTATTAATTTTGTATTTATTATGAAAATTGCTCCATCGATGTGACTTTTACCGATCCTTCTAAGCCCGATATTTAAATTAATAAGCACTTGCGGATAATGTACCATTAAGATAGGACACCAGAATACATACAAAATTAATCATAATCAGCGATAGTAATGAAATTCTTCACTCTTTTCTTTCCAGAAAAATTGAAAATTTTTCTACAATGTAGCAGTCAAGATTTCTTCTTGTGGCAAGTCAATACTTGACATTGCAACTGATATTGCATTATCGTTAAAATTACGAAGCTGCTAGCCATCGACATTAGACGAAACTAATACAATTATTGTGTAGAGGCTGACGAATTGTGACTTAAGCACGTCGAGTCTTCGCTCTCGGAAAAGTCGTAGAAAAGTCGTAGAAAAGTCGTTTTGCATTGGCTACATCCTCTTGAGAAAATAAAGCTCATGATAATATCGCCGCAGAATGACATTTTTATATTTTTTCATATCGTGCGAGGTAACGAAAGGTAAAATATTGAAAAGCTTGAAATTTTTACGCTTTAAAGTCAAATAATTTATATTTTACCCTTTTTATCAAAACAGTATTTTTGAATCGTCCCGATAATAACTTCCGGTGATTTAATTCAATTAGCTTAAAATTGTACAATTGCGTTTCAAACCAGCACGTAATTATTTTTTGAAAAATTCATAAATTTAAAGCCAGGATTCGTTTTTCCATAAATCTTTAGCCGAAGAGCCCATTTTCTGCTTCACATGCTCGCAATTGAAAGAAAATAACATAATGTAAATGAAAATTATTTAATATATGTATATATTGTTTTTGTAGTCGCTTAATATTGTACTATGATTGATTCGAATTTACAGTATAAATGGATTTAAATCGTCTCAAAAAGTTATACGTATGAAATACTTCGCAAATGACGCTTATATTACTGTGTCTTGAAAGTCTGAAAGCTAGTGGCTTTAATTCATTACGATTATCATTATTAGATTGAAAATCAGCCTAAATGCGAAATTTACTTGACCCTCGTTTAATGAACATCATTAGTATTATTGCTTCTTCTAATAGACGCGAATTGCGTCTTTCAGTTGAAAATCACTAAAGGAAAATGCCGAGAAGACTTCTGAAGTCTCTTTCATTGTCGAGAGAACGAAGGGAGGACAATGGGTCGCTAGTCGGGGAGGCGAATATTGAGAAAGAAAAGACGTGACGTGATTTTCCGCCCTCCTCGTATTTGATCTATACACATGCTCATCTGACATGTCTCCCTGAGATACGGATTAGAGACTTGCACATGGGCCACAGGATCGGGAGGGTCTCTCTCGTGGATTCTCCTCGCTCTCCGGTTGCTGTACCATCCTTCGACTTCTCCAGGGCGATTATTACCCCTCTCCGAAGTGTGGAACAGAGATGAACGAGAACCTACTTTTTCGCCGCCATCTTTCTTTCGTTACATTGTTAAGAGTTTTGCAGGCGACAGGTTCTTCAATTGTTACCGTATCAAACAAAAGCGGCCATTTTAGTCCCTTTCCTTTTTCGTCTATACGATACTTACGTTTCGTTTAATCGTGAAAAACCGATGTTACAAGAACTCAGGCATTAACAATGGGATTACATAAGTACAGCATTATATACGAATCCAGTAGTTAGTAGTTAGTAGTTAGTAGTTAGTAGCTAGTAGTATTACAATAAAAATTGATAAAATTGATAAAATTAAAAAATTGCTTGCGCATAAAAATTGGTACAATCAACAAAATCTCATTAATATTTGAGTAATAATTACCATTTGACGATGTCCATTAGAGAATCAATTTTTCAGCGAATGAGTTTAATTTGCTAATAGCTTTCGTATTTTATTCGAATGCGTAAACTAATTCAGAATCTATCGGTTGGCTTTATTGTTTTAATTAATGTAGCACATCTGTAGCTCGATACTCTTAATAGGTAGTTTATTTTAACTCGAATAAAAAAGGCGTTCAAAGCATCAAAGCTTAAGTTAAAAGTTATGAGCCTTTTGATAAAAACATGGGACTCGTTCAAAATATCCTCTTGGAATTTAAATCGGAAAAAGAGCCAATGAGGAAACGCGGAAAAGGATTAAATCTCATTGCGGTTTCGATCTCACAGCTCTGATCCTCTATTGGTACCGATCGAGTGGACCAGACGAACACGTCGAAGATGTCACCAACGTTAAATCTCAATCGACGCCTAGAATCGCCAAATCGGTCTCCTAATCCAAAGCGTAATCCTTTCTAATCTCCGAGAGATTCAAGGGGGATTCACGTAGCTTGGCCATCTATTTCTAATGCCAGGGTAATCTCTCGCTCTTGGGCAACATCGCACCCGACCATCGTCTCGGAATCTATAACCTTGGACTTGGATAGTATACGCAACTTGCTATCGCATTATTTCTTCTTTATCCTTCAGTTTGTCCTGTCTTTCTACCTTTATATAGATAGAATATATTTTGCCCAAAGTTTAATTTGGTGTCGATTTTTATGTACAACTTTGATCTACCGGTATTTGTATTTGCATAATATGGAGATCAATGAAGATCCTTCCGCTTAGCAACAATAGGTCGCACAACTAGTAGTTCGTACTTTAAGTAATTGTAATAAATGTATTTTTCTGGATAAATAACCAACAGTATTATACATTAAGGATCATCAAGAATGTTTGAAACATTTAAATCTGAATAATTTAGATTTAATGAGAACTTTAGTTTAAAACTTAGAAATGTCCGGTATAAACACATAAAGTTTGTATTACTGATGTTTCTAGATTTTTTCGTTATTTAAAAAAATCTGAAAATTTCAATGTTCAAGTAATTGAATATAATAATGACATAAATTATATATAATTCGATAGTTCGCAACGAATAGTTGCACAATTCCGGCCCACCGATTTATTCATCAAAAAGAAATTTATATTTTAATAGAATGGTAATATTCTCACCCCTTGTTTCCTTAGCTGACCTACGTTTACTTTCCTCATCCTCCACCCCCCCCCCCCACCGCCACCCACCCACCCCGCCCCATTATCCTTCTAATTTGAACCCTATTTTACCGAACTCTCATTTTGAGGATCCAAGAGAAAGGTCGTGCGCCCCATTCGCCTATTGCTGTCACTCTGAATCAGCAGCGGATGTATACGTACGGTCATCGGAGTAGTGCCAAGCAATGTCTCGCTCACTGGCATGTCACATACATTTAACCCCGGCTACGAGAGCAGCATCGAGGGAGTGACCTCCGGCTCTTTATTTTCATTTTCCGGTTTCTCAAAGGGCTAAAAGATATACAGACTTTGACTATTCATTCGGAGATCCCGGATGAAACAATTTTTTATTTCTTATTTTTCAGTTTATCAATGCAATACGGCTGCATGAATTTTTTATTTCTTATGTAAAGCGTTCCTCCGTGAATGATCAAATTCTAATGAAGTTGAACAAAGCTTGCGATAATAAGCGGTATAAAGTTATTAAATAATATTCAAGATAAATGCATTAATTAATGAGATCATTGAAAAATCAATTCTGAAAGTCTTAACCATTATTATATACTTATTAGCTATATTTATTGTAAAGGTATCAGTCAGTGGATAGGCTAATAAAAAGTAGAGAATTGTTCATGATATTCAAAATTAAATTAATCAACCTTTCGGATTTTAGAGGAAAGCACGATAAGTATAATTTCTTTTATGAAAAATTATGGGTCATTATAAATTTAAAAAGGTAAATATTTAATAACTTACTTACATAATAGATTTTACAACAAATATTTGTACAAAGTTTCTTAAAAGTATTAAGTATACTTTGCAATTTAATTTGAAGTTTATAAAATCAGAAACTTGTCAATGTACGTTATTTGAGCCTTTTACTCTCGATCAAATAATATTAAATTACACACTGCTCTTTGTTCTTTTATAATAGGAGTTGAGATTTTCCGAAACCGTTAACAAAAGTGAAGATATAAATATTTGACAATGAGTCTATTATTATCCATTATTACCATGTTACAATAGTAGCATGGTAATCAATGGCATCAATTGTGATCAATGGCAACAATTATCAATGACATAATAATAAAATTTATAATATAATATAAAATAATAAAATCAGTACAATGAACAGTTTCTGTAATATTTAAGCGATTATTCAAGTATTTATTATAACTCAGCTAACTACACACATCATTGCTTCTAAATCACTACTTTTACCTTTGTTAACTTCGTTCATTTTATTTATATACAATTGGATGCAATGATTAATTTTTCATGGTTGAAGATGTTTAAATAAACATATTTCTTAATATTATGCAAAAGTTAATTTAATCGATTTACCTATAAGAAAGGATCATGTTCTTTGAATAGCCAGAATTGCTTTTCTAAGTTTGCCTATTTATTTTGTAATTCTATCACTGAGTTATGGATACGCTAAAGCTTTTAGTATATTATTTCATCTGGGGTATACTATTCTGAATCAGAAATGTGTAATTATAAACTTAAAATTTGCTTCCTTTCTCATGCTTTTTTCTATAAATTAAAAAAGATTCTGAATATATTCGGTACATATAATGTATATACGTACATAATATACATATACAATGTGATGCTGAATTCAAGTACAATGATTATTTGTTCCCAATCGAACTTGATAAATAAGCAAATTTAATTGAAAGATCTTGCGTATTTGTGCGTTTTTACTTTAAGTGAAAAATGATAACTTTTACGTTTCCTAATTAACAAGATAAAACCGAAGGATAATTGTAAGTGTGTATTATGTTATCGCGATAGAAAGAGCCTGATTTTTATCAATATTTTCAGATCAATTAAATGATATAAACCACAATGAGATAAGTATCCAACATAAAAAATAATAAAATATTCTTCTACAGATTTGGACAAAATAAAACATTAAATTCTACGTCGAGAACTTCTCGTATATTAAGCATCCTGAACAGATTTCGCACAGTACAGAGGAGAATAGCCTTATTATGTTAAAAGAGTCATGCAATTTTTAAGACCGATTAATAATTATTATCATAATGGATTATTTAAGAGCTAGCGATTTAATTTTGGAAATAATTTTGTTAAAATAAATATTTAATATATTCTAAAACATAAAACACAAAAATTTAATTAGTACTCAATTATATGCGTTAATATGATGTACTCCATTATTTTTTAGAGCAGCAAAAGAAATTAATGTACGATATAAATTTAATTTACCTTACTGTAATTGAAAGTGCACTGGAAAAGTAAGGAAAAATGAGAGAAAATCAATCTTTTTGAGAAGTCTATCTTAAATATTTATTATTTGATGTATTTAATTCTCCGATCTAATTCAACATATCATTGAACACTGGAATCATAGAATTTCTGATAGAAGTTCTTAACGTATCTACTAATATAAATATTTAGATAAAGGATAGATAAATGATTAAAAGTCTAAGAGTTTTGAGATTTGAAACAATAAGATCATGCATAGATATTATTTCAATTGGAACTAGAATTATACGACATTGTAAATGTACAACTCAAAGATAACTACTTATTTAAATATTACTTGGAAAATAATTTTTGAGGATATATATATATATATATATATATATATATATATATATATATATATATATAGTTATCTTCGATTAAGTGTGTACTGTTAAAATTTAAAAATTTTTTAAATATTAATATAAATATGTCCTCCAATTTATCAAACTAAAAATCTACAAAAAACTGTAATATTTTTAAAATCAGATTTTATCATTCTCGTATATTAATAATTCAAATATTTATTATTTGAATATTATTTCAATACCTTACCTAAATCATGAAATTAATTCTAATAATACTGCGGTCCATAGCAGTGATTATACATAATAATATACACGTACATTATTTAAATACACAAGTCATAAAATCGTTTGATAATTTTATTTGTGCGAATTTAAATGTCTGAATAGCCAATTATTCGATTAGTAGGTAGATATATAGGTAGAATAGTGATCATGCATTTTCTGAAAGAGTAGATTATTCCCGGAAGGAAAAAAAGAAAACACTTTTCCGGGAGTAACCTTAGTAGCAATTACGCAATCAAATGAACAAACTTTGAAACTTTTACATGCTTTTGTTACAAATTCTATGGTTTCAATATGATAAATGTAAATTCACAAAGACTTATTACTATATCGTGTACATCCAGGTACCTTTGAAAAGCGTTGAGTTTACAAGAAAGAGTCAATAGTTTTTCCATTATGATGTCGGTCTAAGGATTTATTATTTATAGAAACTATGTCGGTTCATTGCGTACTGATTTAAATAAGATCAAGCATCGAGAACAGCCAAAAAATATGAATGCCAGTATTGCAACATTTTAACAACAACTGGTGCACGGACACGTTCAAAAAGTAAAAGGGCTACACTCGTGCAAAACTTGTCGTCCTCTCGTATATCACGGATATTATAGCGCGTTACAGTACGTGCATATATTTTACGTATAGGCGGTAGATAGAAAGTAGTACGCAGTAGTCGTATGCGTACTTATTGAGGGATTTCACCAGACATCAGACTTGTGCATCTCTTTAGGGAATATTTATCAAAGAGAACCGAGGCTTTGTTACACTGCGCTTTTAGACGACAGCATTTTTACTTTAGTTTGTAACGTTGACACGAATATATTTCACAGAAATGTATTTTTTTTTTTTCTTTTTCTAGAATGGATAAAATACGTATTCTGCATTTTCTTCTACATTAAAATCTAAAGTCTGTGTAGGAAATAAATTCACGTCTGCATAACTACATATAGTACTAAATCAATATATTTGATGTATATGTATATTATATCGTATGCTACGTATACGCTTACGAAATTATATTATTCACGTGAAAAAGACATCGACGATAATTATGAGTATATTATTGCCCTCTAGCATACATATTTATGAATTTCAAATAACTATTATTTTTAACTTTGTATTTCTTTTTTTAAACAAAGAATATATCATATATTTTATCACAATTAATTGCAAGTAATTCTCAGTAAGTATATTATCTAATTCTATAAAGGATGAATGGATTTTGAACATATTTAGAAATTTATAAACAAATCATAGGAACATCTTCGAATTTGTATGTAATCGTAAAAATATATTGTGTTAATCGAATATTATTTAAATATTCGAAGTTTGAGTAGTAGCATATTATCCAAATTTCATTTAAAAATAGAAAAATCTCAAATCAGGTTCCTTGGGTCTACATATTGAAAGCCCACATTTTACTTTCTCTAAAATTAATCGTATTAAAAATATTGCAACATTATTACGTATTTATTCAACATTTTCTGATACCAGATTTTTATGACACCATTGTAACGAAAATAAGTAACTGAGATATTTTTTTTACAGAAAAAAAATAGCTTTATTCAAAATGCACGTTTTTCATAATGCCACGATATAATACCAAATCGATACTTCATTAAATATTTGTCGAGTGATTTTAAAATATTTAAAAAATTAATATTTTTATACCACTAGATGAATTGCACGCTATGAAAGCTTAACATGAAAGACAAGCAGTGTGTGAAAGACATAAAGTGTGCACTTATTAATATATGGTTAGTAGATTAATGATAGATGTTAATGCTGATATAAAATAATTAAAGGTATGTCTATTCATCGATGGCATTCTCTTCTTATTAAATAAGGATTAGCGAAAGAAAAACAGTTTCCAAAGGTATTTGAAAATCTTTTTAGAAAGAGTCGGAGGGCCGACAGTGATATCATTATGACATTCTAATTTTTGGTTTACCTTTAATAATCTAAGGATTACTAATCGACAATAAACTGTAATAAAAGCATTTTAAGTCATATACGGTTGGTTTTATCTTACTTATGTATGTATAAAAATCGGAATTAAAATACGAATAAATATGTTTTCAGTTACCACTACTATTGAATGACTAGTAAAATTTAAGTATAAGGATTTTCTGCAAAATTAATACTTGTTTATGATTGATCGACTTACAATTTCTCAGTATCGATAAACTCCATTAGTTCTCTTCTTCTTGTTGATTCAAAAGAAAGAAGTTTCAAAAGTGGCATCCAGCTCCTGTTGCTTTTTTAAAGTATTCCTTTCCATTTTTCTGCGGTTATTCGTCTCATAATATACATCAGACAGGCGTCTCGCAAGGTTTCTGAGCGAGATATGTATTTACGAGAGACTCGACGAGTCCCTTGCGGCACTAGTTCCTACCGGACCAAACTTCTCTCCCTCTCCTCCAGCTCTGGCTCTTTGTGCTCTCGGCAAGCCCGAGACTTTGCCTAGGATTAAATATGTAGTTTTGAATTAGTGCGGAACAACACCCTTTCCACGCAAACACGTTCACACAGATAAGTACGCGGATGCAAGCCATCGCGCGAAGACACCGTTCGGGTAGCAACGTCAAGTATACCGTCGAGACGAGGCTGTTCTATTCTATATGCGAGCTTTTTCTATTACCCGGACTCTACCGAGGTGCATTAGTCGACTTTTCAAAAGATTGCACTTATTAATTGCATTTTCTATTCGTTTAATACATGGATAGACTTTATTCTGTTTTACTATGATACTGTATAATTGCACATTTTCGAAACCAGTGCTTGAAAATTATATTATTCTGAGAGGACTTAACGATCCTACGCCTTCCTAATATTTTTTAAGACCCAATTTTAATTGCTCCATATATTATGCTTCTGTATACATACCGTTCTTTTAGTTATGATTTATTTGAAATAGTTCCGAGTGGATTAGAATTAATTTTTATGCATTCAGACTCGAACTGGAACTTTGAAACTATAACGGAAAGACAATCGCAAATTATATAATGTAGTACAAGTAGGAGAGAAAAAAGTCCAATTTAACCGTTTGCACAATCCCTACAAAACGTGCATTGTATATTATTATAACTTTTATAATAGTGGATAAATTTGGCAAATAAGCCGTATAAACGTGACTCCTAGAGTAAATACCGAGCTTCAATTATCTCTATGACATATCTCTTGAATTAGCAGTATTTTCATAATGAAATTTGAGTTTAGAGATTCAAGATGATTTAACATTTTTTTTAAATACATTTTATCGGGCAAGGCAGAATCGAGTCGAGGGATTTTACGTCGATTAGATCTTCGTAATTTACCGACTCTAAATATTTATTTATTTATTTATTTATTTATTTATTTGAATTTTCTGTTTTTACCACTTTTAATCCATGAAAATTTCTCTAAAGTCTTACATTTACAACAAATTACACCGAAAAAATTAATTTTGTAACATTTTAAGTATCGTATTATAACATTCACTATTTGAATTTTGTCTTTACTCTAGAGTTAGTGACCGCAATCTGAGTTAGTGTTTCTATGCACAAGTCTATAGCATTACGGTTAAATAGCATAAAACATTGCTTCTTTACTATAGAAATAATATATACATGAAGGAATCGCGTTGCTTAAAATGCAAAAGACCTTCTTTTCTAATTATACATTTTTTTAAACTATTTGTAATCATAAATATAAAAATTATTTCACACATAGTTTTATTAGGAAATGTTAAAAAATGTGTAATTTACGGTTCTTCTGACTAGTTATCAATGACAATATTTTAATGTTATATTACAAATAACTTACTTATTATATTAATTTCCTTACTGATTGAAACAAGAGTATATATAATTTTACAAATATTTTTTATCGGTAAAGCTCGCAACATCTCTTTAGAAGTTGTTTGTACATATATTAATTAAACACGACGATAAGATACTATTATTAAAGCGTAATCAATCTAGATTATTCTGTTTGATAGAAATATTAGTAATTATTCATCATTAATAGGATAGTGAAAAATTATTAGATGCGTTTCGATTTTCTTTGAATTCTAACGAAGAAAAAAGTCAAAAGAAAAAATTTTGACTTTGGCAGATTAGCAAATGAAAGCTGTTCAACATAACGTTATGAAGCTTTAGAGCCGTAGTATTAAAATAAAATATTATACAAAGTGTTATGCGATTTATAAGGCTTTGTTGTCTATTCTGGGCAAACTAAAATATTTTCATAATTTTCCTTTGTTAAAGAAATTTGAAAAGTACGTTGAGATGAATTTCGTAGATGACAAAAAATAATTTTAATTATACGGATTAAAGGCCCTATAAAAATATTTCTTATGTAAATAAGTAATGGTTTTAGAAAATCTTTTGTCTACCTACTATATTATTCTTAATTTTACGAAGATAATGCCGTATGAATTGAAATAGTTTCCATTGTCTTATTAGATCGAGTGGTTTCACCCCTTCAATAAATGTCAGAACTAAATAAAGACCTTCCTGCCCTCGACTTAATGATTTTAAAATTTATACGCTTTCAATTTGCATATATCATACTTATTTCTTTGCATTAAATATTCATTACACTGTCGTATAAATACCACGTGACTATAATCCTAATTTATAAAGTATAATAATGAAATTTAAATTAAAAATAGGACTGGTGCACGCGTATGCGGACACATACCCAGTCCCAAATATCTTTGCAATTCGAATAATCTGTTTAGTAAGTTTTTCCCCAGACACTATTTTCTGACATATAAGTACACGAATTTTCATAGATTAAGATTATCGGTACAGGATAAACTAAGAAAATTAGTTTAAAAGGTTTGTACGGAATAGTAATATCCTATCTACAATGCACTTGGTACGAAGCTTCTTGCATTTGCAAATCCCCAGAAATCCGATGTGTCGGATGACTACATGAAAAGTCGTATAGAGAAGGGAGAAAAAGATACACTTGAATTTTATTGCGCGTTTTCTTCTTGCGGGATAACCTTCTCGACTAAGGTAGAACCCGAGCAACCGTCTAGAAAATCTAAGAGAGATACGTGTACATCCAACTTGCATAGCGACATCCACAAGAGAAAGACGGAAAAGCCTGCCACGGTTTTATGGAAATCATCCTGAGTAAGACGTTAGTATATCGAGTTGGAAGGTGCAGATCGTTCTTCAATCTTTCTAGGATACTGAGCATATTATTCCTGTGCATTACTGTATATATATATATATATATGCTGCCTATCTGGATGTGAATATATTCTTCGCTTAAACAAAATCCGTAACATGCGAGATTGTTCGTCATCTATTGAAATCGTTATATTTACTTTGAACGAATACTATTTGTCGGCGGTACGTCGTATTGTCGTTAATAAAATATCTGTAAAGTATTTAATCGGAAACTCATTAATTATTATACTTGTTCATTATTTTATAATTTTATTCAAGGTGACAATAGTTATTAATTTCTTTAAACTTCTTTCGAGTTCTTAATAGACTGAAAATAGAACGGATTTTTAAATACTTTAATGACTCTTCCTCTCTTAAGACTAATAACGATACATTAATATAAATTGCCGGAGCTTTTATTAATCTTGCAATGTTTGGCAACGAATCTATTCTCTTTCGGTATTTATCCAATTTTATGTTTATTATAATCGAATTATTAAGTTTCTTGTTAGTAAGGAAATTTAATTAAATAATTAAATATTTTATTGGTTAAAAGAATTTTGAAAAAATTTATGTATCGTAGTAATTATCATGTAAGCATTTGTATACAAAAGAAGGTGATTGTTAAAATAAAATAAAAAATATTGTAAATAGGAAGTACATAACAGAATCACCGTGAAAAGTCGATTTAGTTAAGTTTTATGCAAACCTTTGTCCGGATATAATAAAACTTATGCTGTGAAATGATAATTTTGCATTTATTGACTTTATCTTAGAACGCCCTACGGTATAAAATAATAAATTAAAAAAGAAAAAATATATGATAAGACACGCATAATTTTTATGATGATGCAAAGCGTGTAATTAATTCGTGTAATGGAATTAATTTTAAATATCCTGAATTATTGAAAATAAATAGAGAAAAAAATTTTTCCGTAAAATATGAAAATACACATAAATACAAAACCCTCACTTTTACTAAATATAACTTACATGTAAGCTATGTACTCAAGTTTAAGTAAAAATATATTTATTTCTTTATTGTCACTTAAGTACGAGGCCCGTAAATTTTATTCTTTTTCATCGATTAAACTACAGCTACATTAAAAATTTAACCTTTTTAATACCGAATATATTTATTACATATTCTCTAGAAACTCATTAAATGGATTGTTAAATAAAATGCTTGACACTTTCATGTACATTATTTTCAATAAATTATATTTTAGGAGACAAGTAATATTTATGTACAAAATAGAATAAGAAATAAAGCATACATATT
The DNA here is from genome assembly GCA_018907045.1 of Wiebesia pumilae. NCBI lineage: Eukaryota > Metazoa > Arthropoda > Insecta > Hymenoptera > Agaonidae > Wiebesia > Wiebesia pumilae. The sequence goes on from JACCHZ010000139.1 coordinate 433,992, forward strand.
TCCATATAGTAGTATTATAAAATATTTTATATGATATTCTTTTCATTTTATTATAAAGACAATATTTATACTATTTTAATTTTTAACGAATGAAATAACGTACAAGTTCTATAAGCGTTGGAAACTTATTTAAAAGCAATAGAAAAAAGTGCAACTTATTTAATGTTTTAATCTCTGTTACCCGAAGATATTCAGTACTTCGGTATCATTTATTTGATAACTTTCAACTCTGCTTTCACGAGCTTCAAAATCTATTGAGTACAAAACTCTGAAATCTTTCAATTTTCACTTGAAAAATAAAGAACTTACTTCTTAGAATTACAGTTCAAATATATTTTTATCGCAAATTGACCTTCATTACAACATTTATTCCAATATTTATACGAATGGATGAAAAATAGAAAATATATTTTTAATAAAACATAAGATGTATAAATATGCATAAATTATTAGTTTAAACGTAAAAGATCTTGTATTTGCTTAAAGCCTAATCTCGGAGAAACAAATGAAAAATGGAAACTTTAAATATTTTTTTGTAATTTGGGTTGTACATTCTTTATTAAAAATGGGAAAATAGCCAAACGAGAGTTATTAAATGGGCATAATGACGATGACTGACAAAATGAATACCGATTAAAAATAAATGTTTCATTTGATAAATCATTGAGGGTAAATAATAAATTGTAATTATTAATTTTGAATAACTATTTTATGTAGTCTTTCACTGATTCTCGAATTCCAAATTCAAGCGCTTGAAATACAGTATTTTTTTTTTCTGGACTGTGTTTTTAGTGATATTTTTCAGAGTGATAAAATGTACCGTAATTATTTGTTGATTTGTAAAATATAATAAGTACAAGAATATTTTCAAATGCAAAAGCATTTTAATTCATATTTACTCATACAACTAGTTTAATTTAGATGATTTTTATTATCGATACAGATTACTTTTTTCATGAAAAACGTACACATTTAGCTTAAAACCTGCAATGTAATTTTATTTCATTAATGGATAGCATTCGCGAATTTCGCATAGTTTTGAAAAGCTAGAAAATTGATTAAATCTTCAGGAAGTATCATTAGAATTAGTCTAACTCTTTGTAACGATGGATACTAAATTTCCAAATGTACATAATATATTTGAAAGAAAATATTTCGATGAGTTCTTTAGATTAATTTACTAAATTTAAATCGTGATTATTATCATATGAGTTCATATAAATAAAAGGGGTTTTACGTTTATCTAATTCGGAATCTAGTAGTATTGTGGTAGTTTATTTTCAGCTGAAATTACAATCGCACGCTAGATAATCCAGTGATAAAAATAAAAATAAGATGCCAGAATTCGGATAAAAATAATTACCTTTCTTGCTAATAATTATTTCAAGATAATTTAAGAGAAACATTGATTGGACTAAAAATATTAATGAGTTCCAGTTCTTCTAATTTTAAAACTAAGATGTAAACTATATTTATTTACATTTGTCAGTAACATCGCCTTTTTTCTATCTTTTTTAGGTAATGTTATGTGTATAACATTCAATGTTTTTATAAAAAAGACATTGAAACTTTAGATAATTTACATTTGAACTTGAAAATGGAACTTAAGCATTTTATCCTCTATAATTCAAGATATTGCATTTACAAAAGTATTGCTTATTTCGATAAGAGATCTTGAATTTGTCAATAAGATTCGCACGTATGCAAACTCGATATTTCTAGCAAAGCGTTCATATCTAGCATTGAGAATAGATTTATCACAGAGTTTTTATCGTTACCTTCAACGTTATCATCAATATTTATAACTTGAATAGGCAGTGTCGTAGATTCCTTTCGTAGATTTCAAATATTTCATGGGGTGCTTTTCTCAAATAAAAGGTAAATGACCATATATTTGCGGAATAAAATAATGCACGGCTCGTACAATTGATCCAACGTTAATGTTTAGGTTATAGAGCCTTATAAATGTAGCGGAACGAGATACCGAAGTGTTCAATTTCTATTACTTCAGAAAAGTCCAGAACAATATATCAGATGAATTTGCGAGTCTTGCCGCATATTCGAAGTATGTTCTAGTAAGCAGATGTACCGAGTCGACTATTTTATTTTCTTAGACATACCATTTTGTTGAGGAATAAGCACATACAAGGGGAATTACAGGACTGTGATACGAAGCTTCTCTAAGTCCGTTGCTTGCCTATGCAGACGCCTGAGAACCTACATACATTGGCTGCATAAATATTTAGATTCCAGCGCGTTTGCGATTTCCATGAACAGGAGCAGACGGTGCTTTATCTTCCGTTATACTCTGTGACATCGGTGATTCTTCGGCCTTTTGCCTTTGGATCATGGAATCTTGTGCCACCACAAAGAGACTTCCCCACTCGTCCTTTCAACAGGTTTACCCACAACGCTGCGATAGAATAGTAGGATGTACTTCTTTGTCACCTCATACAATTCTACAAAGGCGCGTCTCTTTCTTAATTCAGTCATGGAAATCATTGACGATTATAAAATCATCTTTGTCTATGTCAGTTCATAAAGAGATAAGGGTGACACAAGCTTTCGTAACTTTTTAATTGTATAGTATTAAAAAATATTTAATATAATTTTGTATATAAAATATTACTTGTATCCGTGTAGAATTCTATTTGTGGAAATAGAAATAGTCAACTTATTATTATTTGCGAAATATTTACCGAAATGTTTCATCGTTGAGAATTTGCTTATAATATACATCGGTGTGCATATTAAAACATTGATTGTTAAAATAAAGCATCATGTGATTGCAAACAGAGTAATTAACTTTTTTTTACCGGATTGAAATTTAATGCTCGTTAAAAGTTACGCATGAAAAGTTGTTGTAACATGAATGTATATTCTATGGTAATCGGAATGTATGCTTTGTATTAATGAAAAAGCTAATTGTTCAATTGAATTTCTATATACACTCCGAAGGAAATTAATTTTATAGTATTAATTTTTCTTATTAATTTTATTAATCAAGATTTATTTAACAATAATAAAATAGCCATTACTGTTCTTCGTAATAAGTTAAAAAAAAAAAAAAAAAAAAAATACCATTGGTACGAATATCTACACTATAAATCCAACATTATTATTAATCTACCGTTTAGTACTTTATAAATGATAATACACTGAATTTTCCTTTTCATATATAACCATGTATCTCTGCCTAAGCATTTTGTTACAGCCTATGTAGCGCGTCTGTATCAACTGACATCCGCCGAAAGTCAGTAGGAACCGGCAACAAGTAAGCAAAAAAACAAAAACCATACGTCACGTGCAAGTTTTCATCAACTCCCTGTGTGTTTTTTCCGCTTTTTCATCTCGCCTCTCATTCGCGATCCCTTTTTCTTTTTCTCTTTCCTCTTATTTTCCTTTATCGCACAACAGCCAACCTCGGCAGAGTGCAGCATTGAAAATTTGAATGTGAAAGTTGTTAAAAGCTACGAGTATGGGGGGAGGGGCAATGGTATACCGGCAACCGAAGCAAGTTGAAAGTCTCATGGATGCTTTTTTCCTCGGGAAGGGTAAGTAGAAAAATGTAAGTTTAAAAGCTAAGGTTAAAAACGCGTGCCGCACACGGAATTCATATATATATTAGCAGTAGACGAAGGGAAGGATGCGCGAGAAGTAAAAGGGAACCAAGACGGATCCACCAAAACGCTACCACTTAAAAAATATTCCATGAACAGAGTTTAAAGCAACGTAATTCACGAAGTCATTTCCAACGATAGGTAGTTTACCTCAGCCCATAATTACTATTTGTGTTACCTCATGCCACTGCATATATTGGATTTATTATGAGAAATACAGATTGACACAGAAGTAAAAACGGTTCGTTTACTTGCTTTGTGTAGTTTAACGATGTAATTGCGAGCAAATCATTTTTACAGAATTATAAAATCTTTTGCATTATTCAAGATGTATAAAATTTCATTTTCAATTATCACGTTACAATGATTCCGTTTCGGTGGAATCAAAATTTTCTACCGTTAATTTTCAGTAAATAACATTCTTCGCAAAATTCAGATCTTTAATAAAAATTTTAGTCAATTCTTATAATTTATATTTCACATTTAGAACACAAAGATTTACATTAATAGTGAGATATACATTAGTTAATAATAGAATTAATCAAAGGTGCAGACATATATGTATATGTATATATATATATATATATATATATATATATATATATATATTCAGTCAAGTATATTTTTTTCATAATGATGTACATTTTCGAAGTTGGTGCACGTAAGTAATTCTCTTTAATTTAATTGAATGTTCCTACGATTTGTGTTATCTAAGTACTAAGACTCGGGTTTTCCTTATATTTATGTTATTTTACTATTAAATAAAAACTGTTACGAAATTTCAGTTCTATCAAAAATATGTCACCAAACAAAGACACATATACCCTAATGCACCAGCCGAACAGATAATAACCGTATAATTCTCAAATATCAATTTTCAATAATAAGAACATTAAAACTAGCGTATAAATAAATTTGATTCATAAAGATATTTACGCTGCACAAAAGTATCTTCTCCAAGTACAATGTAAAAACGTATATTCAATAAAAATGAAAATTAATACACTAATTTGACATAAGTTAGACAAATTATATTTGTCTGCTATAAGTAATTTACTATTGTTATTTTTTTATATAATTTGAAGGTGGCATTAATATATGAGTGCTTTGAATATTAAGTATATCTAATTAAAAAACTACCCTACCACTGTTAATACTGGAATTAAGTACGCGAAAGCAACTTAAACTCTGACCTAAAAACAAGTCTAGTAGAAGACAGGCTTATTTTTATTACCAGACATAAAAACTAAAACAAATGCTTGTTAATGTAAAGCTGCAAAACGTTATGAGTAAGAAGTTTTTTCACGCAAAGTAATTACCAGAGTTGAAAGAAGATAATACTAAGTTAGATCTTCAACATATACAAGATTTGACCTAAAATACTAATTACTTAAAAAGTTAATTTAGATGAAAAACAAAATCTATTTAATGGGTAGTTTCTTAAATATTTGATTTACAGTTATCTTATCCACCCTCATTCAAAATTGTATATTTTTAATCGTTTGATTAAATATTCACGATGTACATTCTTAAGAAAAGAATAGACGCTTCTATGAAGCATTAGCCATTTCATTTGCAATAAATTTTTTTCAATCAAGACTTATAATTATTTATTTCAATATAAATTTCATACTATGGTCAACATTGCATTACGTTTAATAGTATTTAAAATTTGTTTCATACAAATAATATTTAAAACTAACTATACTAGACTAAATAGCTAATGATAATATTTGCAGAGGTACTCGATTTGAAATTGAGCACTATAACTTAAACCCTACTGTAATCGAGTTCTCTGGTATTATTTACAATCTATGGTAAAAGAACTGACGTTGACAAAAAAAATTCTCTAAAAACTACAGGATAATGAAACTTTTTAATGAATTTTTCATATTTACTTATTTTGCATAACAACTACAAACTGCAATTATATCATTCATATATTTTTGTTCAAAGAACTACTTAAAGTTTCATATTATGACATTACTTATGAAAAAATTCGCACATTATTATTATTATTATTATTTAATTGTAAAACATTAAAATCCTGTGAAAAGATGTCATTGTTTTCATCGCATGTAATGTAGCGGAAGTACGAGTTCGATTGTAAATTATCGACAATATTGTGAATATTGAAATAAAAATGTTACATCTATAACATTATAGGTTTATTATACATACTATTATACATACAAAGTTTATCGTATCGATTATCATTGCGACAGTTGATGGTTACTAATAACAAGAGATTATAAATTTAAAGTGTATTTACGAATTTTGAAAACGATTGAAAATCTTTATAAATGATTTGCAAATCGGTAAATTAAATTTCAAAATGAGCTGCCAAGCCAATAGCTTACAAGTGCGTATCATTTTGAATAGCCAAACGCCTATTTAACGATATACATTTTAATTCTAATATTAAGTTAAACGATATTCACTTAAATAATTACTCCTAGAAAGATTTTCAACCAGAGGGCAAACGGAGCAGAAAACTGAAACACTTGGACCAATAACCCGCGAATCCCATAGTCTTAGCTTCCCGCGTGAACTTTTCCTCCGACGAAATCTAATTTTCGCAAGTGCAAATTAAATAACGAATGAAAAAAAGGTGAATTAAATAAGCTGGTGTGCTACCACCTATCACGCCTCGATTATTAATCAAAATAACGTCGTTTAACGGCAATGTATATCTTCTACGTCCCCCTCCCATTGTATGCATAAAGCGTAGCGTATAAATATAAACTCGTTTTTCCCTCTTTCTTCCTTTCTCGTTCATTGCGATCGTTGTCAACCGCTCATTACTGCAGTATGCCGTGCACCGCAGGCGGCACGTAAACTTGTAAAATCCGTGCTTTGTGCGTTTTTCCGGAGCGTGCGCGCCTAAACGAGAGCGTGAGAGCGTGAGAGCGAGAGAGAGCGTGAGAGAGAAGGAGGGAGAGGCACGAGCATAAAAAAGGGAGGTTTTTCGCGGTAGTACAGCGTTGCGTGCGATGTGTTTTATCGCGAGAGGCCGGACACGGCAAAAGCTGCGGCATACTACCACGATAACTGACAGAAAATTCTCGAAACCATTACGATAATTATCCGACATAAGCACGCGCGCTGCAAGATTGTAATTTCGTAATTAATAAATATGGCGATCCATCGTATTAAAGGCAAGGGACTCTAGTGGACTACGTAAACGTATGCGTACGCGTACGCGGCATGTTACAAAGGTTGTTATACGCGATGACAGTGTGCTTTTTACGTTTCCCGTACAACTGATACTCCATAATATCAGATTAAAATTGATTTCATTTAATTTTTGGCTACCACTGAATATTATTATTATTGTCATGCGATGAAAGACTAATAGAAACGTATGATTACTTGAAAGAATGCGTTATCATTTACATTCGATTTTATAAATGAAAATTGTACAGGGCAACATATTTAAAAGTTATCTGCTTATCGTCTCAGTCATTGTCGCATAAACTATAAGCATTACAAATACGTATATTATAATTTTATTTTAATACGTAGCACTTGTATCATCTGCTAATTACAAAAGTTGGCAAATAATTAGAGATTCCGTACTGCAATATGAATATCATACACTTGTTAGGAAGTATATCAACAACCGAAGGATACAATTAATAATTGTATCCTTCGGTAAATAATATGAAGGATAAATTATTAATTATTTCTAACTGCAAAGAGATTATAATCTTTTCCACGCCATGGAAAAAGAGTAATCTTATGTAAAGTTGCTTTTAGAAATTCTTTTAGAAATCTTCTTTATTTCGTCACTCATTTTTTATATTAATGTTCATTCCAAAATGTCAAAGTCGCAGCTAAAGTCAAGCACAAAGGCAAAACATACTGAAGAATTTATTAGTATTTACAAGTTACGGTGGCGAGTGAATCAAGAACTCTGAACTCTGAAAAATTCACATCCGCAGTTCATACTTATTAAATTGATCCATTAGATGAACTTATCTACTTTAAGGAATACAAAATAAATGCAACTTAATTTATATTTTTATATTTTCATGAAAAACTTTTTATTTGCAATTTTATAAGTTGTTTTCAGTCTATTGAAAAGTAATATTTGTCAATAAATAATATACTATTTGAGTAGAAACAATAAATTTGAACTCACTTCTATGCCCAACATTATAAACGTTACGAATGTTAACATTTTTAGGTAGAGTTATATCTGAAAAATTTGTTACTAAGCTAAACGTACGTTCATCAGGGAGTAAGAGTACAATTATTATTCAGCTACTAATTATTAATTATTAACATTCTCGACAATAATTAGAATAATATTATATTTATACTTTTCTAGTACATCTGCAGAAATAATTATAAAGCTAAACTAGGCAAGAAAAGAGACACAGATATACGTTTGCATACGTGCTCGCTTATATTCATCGATCGAGCATCATTGCTGCACGTAGGCACTAGAATTTCATGCGTTCCAATGAGATGTGCACACTCGAATGGCGATATCCATAACGTGCAGCCTGTGTTTTACATGTTTCATGTTTGTATACTTTGCGCAATTCGTGCTATTACAATCCCAATTTGTAATTATTTGCATCGATGAACTTGTTTGTATGATCCATTTTTTAAGCGAAATACGTTTTCTGCGCACAACTACGATCGCACTTTAATTTTCTAGTTTCAAAATGTTGTACACTTTTATGTATTACTATTTTTTTTTTTATTTATTTTTTTTTATTTTTTTTTTTTTATTTTGAGCTTTTATGATCTTCAAAGTCCTATATAATTAACTTAGAATAAACAGAATTTTCAAATATTTATGTCTTCGTCGAGATTGAGTAATACATAAACAAATCGTCGATAACTGATTACTATTATTAACTCGAAGTACGCACAGCTATTCGTTCAAATTTATTTCAAAGTCCGAATAGTGAACTATTCTCATCTCATTATTCGTAGTTATATTTCGACGTTTGAGAAAAAGAAGTTAATAAAATGGTTGCAATATTTTTATACGAAACTGATATTTATGTTCCTTAAATAAGGCTTAAACGAATACCTGATGAAATATATTTAATTTTCTTATTATCATAAGCACGTATCATATTGTAATTAAAAGTGATGCACTCTCGGTAAAAAGCTTTTATGATGCTTGTTATAGCTTCAAAAATAAAGGACATATTGCATCATAAAAAGTTATTTGTAACTTTTAATTGCTTTGTGCGATCCCTTTTTTAATAATAGACAATTTCTAAAATACTATCAAAATGCAGAAGACATAACCAAACAACAAGTTAGATTTACTTCCGCGCGCACACGCGCGCCTTTGTGTGTGATACCATTCGCAAGGTATAGATTAAATTTTATGCAAAATTGATTAGCCCTAACTTACGCGTTCATATAATTAAACAAAATACTCGTTACTTATATAAGATCAGAATTCAGAGAAAGCGCTTAGAACTTCGTTGCTTAATACGGTAAAAAAATTAAAATAATGAAAAAATGAAAAATACGTATTTTTATCTAAGGGACGTTGAGAGTTCAAACTTCTATTTTTAAAACAGTTTTTGATATTAAATTTTAACTTAAGACTTAGCGAAAACTTGCAAGTATATATTGATCATATTTATCATAAAGTCGGTTATAAATACAGCGTTTAAAGTATTCAGGTTATATGTATACATACTCACTTAACCACTCACAAATAGCGGGATACTCATGAAAATGTGTATATGCGCATGTACGTGCCTAAAACGAAAAGATTTTAACTTTCAAAAACTGTTAGAAGAACGTTTGTTTTCTAGTTTTCCTTTATTTTATAACCGCTCGTTTAGTATATTAGATCTTACAAAGATGTACCTTTATACAATGATTAAATAAATATAAAACATCAACGGTTAATATACATCTTATTAAATAATAATAATGATTAATGCTGGTGTTACAGTTACGTTTCTTTCTCTGCTTTTAGAAATAGATATAGATATTTTCAAGGTGTCTACGGTTCCTGTAAAATACATTAACAATAAATAATTCAATTTTCCAATTGATGCAATTTTCATTAAAGTCCTATTTATAAATGATTTTGAGAATAATCAATATATATTTTATGCATATTTTATATACACATTGATTATCAAACATAAAAGTGATAATAAAAATGTAATAACACTACAGTGAATAAAACTAAGCATCGAAATCTTAAGAAAGGAAAATAGAGTTAAAAATAAATCTCATTCGTGAAATAAAAATCGTCAATAATTACAAGAGTTGTGAATTAACGAAATCTGTATCAGCATAACTGTGACCATAAGAATGTATCTGTAACTTGTAAGATTAATATTTAACTTCTTACTCATTAAAAAAATTACTTGTAAACAATTCGAGCAGAAAGCTTTAATAGGACTTTTAATGAATTACTCGGTATAAAGTAAGCGTGCGTGTTTGTGTTGTGTATAAATTATGAGTCATGTTGGAATTACTAGATTATCAAAAATAGTAAAAATGTTCAAAATTCTAAAAACTGCATATAACTCTGAAATTATTTTAAATGCAAGTAAAAATAATTTCTAAATAAGTTTCTTCTGAATTAATTGCTTATCTATCTTTCTCTATCTTTCTCGCATTTTAAATTTCATTATTTGGTAGATTAGAATGGCACATAAATCTTTTTGATATGTTAATTTACCCTATCAATATTGATAGCTAATTAAAATGAAGCTATACATATATGTATTTAAAGTTCCTTAGATATATCCTGTATAATTATACTACATTGCACGTGAGATATTCAAATTTTTGCTTTTACTCGACTATAAATTTAGAGAATTCAGTAATATTTATTTTCCAATGAATTTACCTGTAATAATGCTTTCTTATGAAAATTACATTTTACATGATTCTAGAATACACCATAATTCAATTCCTCTAGGTTCAAGCTGAGCCGAAAATCTGCTTTCTTTGCTAAATGATTTTAGAACGTGAAATTTTTTTTTTTTTTTTTATTTTTCCACCGTTTCATTTTTATCGTAAATTTTCTCATACTCGGATTATTAAAAATTTCGTCACGTCCTTAGCATCGAGAAACCGAAGTCATCTATGCCAGACCAGTCATCTAGACTTGAGCACAATCCATTATTTGTTTCATTTCGAAAAAATTTGCTTTTTATTTTCTATTTTCTTGACAGACATACTCTCACTGTTCGCACGACGTGTAATCTTTTCTTTCTAAGAAGTATTCTTGTCTTTCGAGAAGAAAAGAGCATTATACGTTGAAACTGATTTTACTCTCTGCTATTCTTAATATTTCTAAAAAAAACGTTTATATTACAATGAAATGACACAGATTTTTCTAAGAGGTCGCTAACATTATATATTCTGGCAAATAATATAAAAATTTGTATTCGCGAAATAAATAACAACACTTTGGTTTTGTGATGTAACGTTAGTGTCAGAAAGCAGGACAAACTTTTCGATCAACTCAATATGTGAACCGATGCTAAAGTAAATGTACTATAATTGATATTCGTGAGCTCGTTAATAGTAGCACGATTAGCGGTACAAATATTCAATGCGGTGTGATACCCACAGAGTACTGTTGTACGCATATGTACTGATTCCATTCGCGAGAGAAAACGTAAGCCCAGGATCATATGAAAACTAGAATTTTCCATGAAAATATTTGTTTTCAGTTTAATGCTATTTAGATTTTTATTCTACTTTAGTTTTGGTTTACTCTAGCAATAAAGTCTGTTCGGTGTATCCAGATGTTGTAAAATTCTTGATTTTATGCAGCAATTGTTTCACACTAATAGATTGTCGTATTCGCGTTTATTATAATAAAAGTAGGAGAAACCGGGCATCAAGAGTATTATGTTTGCTTTGCGGTTTATACTCCTTGTATCAACTTTAGCATTGTAAAACAAATGAGTCGCGAGTTCCATTTGAAGCAGTATTTCAATATTGTAAACTTACTTTCTGCATACGTAGAAAGGATTTCAGCTCATAGGCGCTTGTATTCGCGCGAACGACGAGTGAATTAAATAGTATAATAGTTAATTAGCAGTACATTAGAAGCATAAAAGGCAAAAGCTATATTTATGAGGAAAAATTCCTTCTGTAAATTGTAAATTGTAAGAACAACGTATACCTTATAGATTAAAATATTTTCTTAATATGACGTATTAAAACTAACGGAATAATTTATTTTAAAGAATATACGATCCCACCAAATGTACATATAAAAAGATATAACACTTCATAACCATGAGCTATTGACTCCGTAATAATTATTATTAATGCCGTACGTTTATTCAAAGCCATCGTTTAATCATTTTAATTGTGTTGGAGATAAAATAATTTTCAATTGACACGAATAAAGACATTTCATATTTTAAAAGGTTTTTACGAAACAAAAGGTACAGTTCATGAGCATAATAATATTAATAGTATACCAGCGTTCATTAGTTACGGTATGTATTCAGAATAAAAAATGGATATTTCGTCAATGGTGAAATCATGGATGGATAGGAAAAAAAATTTTCTCTTTACGTGATAAACAATAAGTGCAGTTTAAAACGTTACGCATATTATTAATACATGCTATTAAAAATATATAATTTTAAAATTATCTTGTACTACGTTTGATTGAATAAAGCAGCTTTTGAATGACATAGAACGTTTGAAAATATAACGAGTATTAGAAAATATCTTAAAAAATAATTTACTAAGGAATTTTGCGATAAAAGTTGCTTTGTTTTCCCTATTAATTTATTTTATTTCTTTAAGTCAATACTATAGATTTCTTCTAAACGATATTTGTTTGAACCATGTATAACGTTCTATAAGATATTTCAAGGAAATAAATAATATATTTGATGATTTGTTGAGCTGCGCTATTTTTACATTACATCTATAAAATGAATATTAGAACTTGCGAAGGGAATATAGTGGCACAACGGTAGATAAAAAATTCGTTTACCAAAACTGATGTCTTATCTATAAATGTGCTCATAAACCACATAACTTCTTGGATTCAGTATTAATAAACTGTAATAATACTTTTTAAGCTAAGGGAGTACTTTTACTTCTGGGTCTTTCGATCGTAACAAAATTAGGAAAAAATTTTGTTGGTTCAAAGATTATTAATTATTTATTTTCAACGGTCTTGATTTGTGAGCGTTTCGTAATTCCCTGTGATTGGTTTCACAGTTTGTCTATTTCAAAAAGTTTTCCCCGTTTGTTGACCGAGTTGAGAATTGTGAAACTCCCATTCGATCATCTATTGCAAATAACAAACAAGGCAAAAATTATTTGAATGGAGCTCGAGACGATGTGGAATGAAAATCATTGGTATTCTTACACGATTCAAGTTTCACTGGACCATTTATCAGGATACCGCCTATTAAGGAAAATTAAGGAAAATATGCGGTTAAGGATTCCGGTCTACTTAAACTTCTTAAATTCTGTTTAGAATTAAATTTGTTCAAAAAACATTATTTATTTAATCTCACAGCTGAAGCGGGTATTGGCGTTAATTTATGGATTATATACCGAATGCAGTAAACGCCTGCGATCTTAGAATGTCTAAATGAAATTTTGACTCTAGGCAAATTAGGCAAGTTTCATCAATTACATGTAATTGATAAATGATTGATAGGTCGAGCAATATTTCCGAGATTTTTCATCTCTGCATAAAAATTCTCACTTATCCGAATGAATATATTAGTTTTAATGATATTGAAAAATGGCAAAATTATCGGAGAAACTTTGCAACAATAAGATATTATTTGGCCATTACTTAGGAAAAGATCGTTGTTTATATTTCAATACTAGATAAGAGTAAAATTTATCGACATGTAAACATAAATTAGCTATATTTTATGTATTTGGGTGTACATTAATCAGCTTTTACAAAATGTTATAATGGCAATTGTAGGAATTAGGAATAGTCAGTGAAATCGTAAACACGATTGGTCGTTGCTTCTCTGTACACGAATGTGCAAATAGAAAGCCGACGCAATAAACATTTCCAGAATAATTTCTCCCGCATGTGTAAATATATAGACGCAATGCGCCTACGTTTCAGTACTGGCGTGCATATTTAACCCTCTGAGCTGGGAGAGAGTGAGCCGGCGTGCACGCGACCGCAACCCTCTTTAAACGGGCTAAACTCTTAAACGTTTCTGCCGTAAATCTCGACCGATTAGCATAACGCATTAGAGGCCATTGCCGCTTCTGCAATTAAGTGAGTGTATGCCGTTTTGCAGGGAGCAGCGAAACGCCGAGAGGAAGTGGAGACCTTTACCTACACGTGAGTGGGGATGCGAAGAGGAGGGGCGCAACACTGGGACAAAACTGTATCTTCCCTTTAGCGAGATGAAAGTGTCAGCGAAATATCGTGAAATCTTCCGAGGTTACCGAGTCGCAGGCACATGCACATGTACATGTACATCCGAGACAGCTGATGATATAAAAGCAGCGCATAAGATGCTATTATAACTACATTTTTTAAAACTCACCTTTTAAAACCTCCTCGTTCTTTTGCAATATTATTTCAATTTCGCCTTTAAATTTTATTTTCAGTAACATTATTTTGCATTTAGCGATCGAATGAAATGGGTAAAACTTGTGAAATACGTGTGTGCGTCAGTGTTGAAAATCAATCCACGTACTATCGAGTTCTTACAAGAATTATTTTTACACTAAATTATTTTTACACAAAATAGACAACTAATTTATAAGTTCATTTTATGGAGAAACATTACGTTCTTAAAATACATCTCAAGCCTATTTGGCATTGGAAAAAAGGCTAAAAATAAAACAGAATGTACTTGAATAAGATCTAAGAATTAAGTAACTTATTACAATAAAGTATGAAATAATATTACGAGTGCGTATGTTTGAGCTTTAGAAAAAAACTTTCATTTTTGATTACGTTATCCCGTAAATTGTTAATTATTACTAAAATAACAATATGAACGTGGGTGTATAATTTTATGTGCATTAAACCGATCCTTAAGATATTTTAGTGACTCCAGATGCGTTAGAGAATCGTTTATTTAGTTTTGTAATGGTATTCTCGAATCGCTTAAAACGAAGTAAAAGAATGAAGCAAATTTTCGAAACAAATATCGGTATCAAATATCAGGCAGTAAACTTAAATAAAAGATAATTAGAATGACAGTATAATTACAATGAAAATCCAAGTTGCTGTACCGAACCCTGATGCGTCGATGATCGTAGACTCGGCATACAATTACTTTTAATACTCGTGCTTTAAAATGGATACTTTAATCCAGATGTACGTGTAACGCGGCTTGTAATCGCAAGTGCGTTGAAGGGTCGAATAAAAAAATGACCGCATGGAATTCATCGCTAGCCAAATAGAAAAAAGCGAACAGTCTCTTCTGTGCGCGATAAAGCTCAGCTATCCAATTTTTCAACAAAATCCTGAGTCACTCGCGTAGAAATGAAAATGGCAACGATATTTTCTTCTATTTTCTTTTACGTGCAGCGAGTTTGACGGGGGAAAATTTGACAAAGGCGCAGAAATCTCTCGAGCAAGCGCCAAATCTCGTTTTCGGGATACGAATTATTCCCATAGTCCAGGAGGCACGCGTGCATTATACTTTTCCGTAGGGGCTTACTATTCCCAGTGTGATGGATGGACGTGGAAGATGTCCCATGGGGTATAGCATCGGCGTCGCAATGGCCCGATGCTTCGTTTTGTTATTTAACGTCAGATTGAGCAGAGGTGCTCTATAAAGTATGCGCTCGCGAATCCGGGGAGCGTTTTGTGGGGACTTTGGTTCACATCGAGTGCTCGTCTGCTCGGAAAATCAATGGATTGTAAGATGTAATTAAAAAGCAAAAACGTCACTGAGACTGTGGAGAGTGTGGAGACTGTGACTGCAGTTCTTTATCGTGAAAGATAATCGCAGGAGAGCGTGCTGTGCATCGGGAAACTGAAGGGGCTAATCGCATCGAAGGCGAATAATGCGAGTTCCATTGTGAAAGTAGGCTTATCTTCGTGCAATTACTCTAAGCGGAAGCACCGAACTATCGTTGCAGCTTGCATCCTCATCCATTCGATTATCCATTATTTATTCGCTTATAACGAGGGCGCACCGATACGTGCGGCAAATTTCTACACGTGTAGCTGTCATTTGTGTGCATTTGCGACAAAATTCTATCGCATTTGAAGCTCGGAAAAATCAAGGTAATCCAAATTCACTCGGGTCGTTTAAGTTAACGAAAGTCGGTTAGGTTCAACGAAAACTTATTAAATTCAAACGAAATTCCACTTACGAAGTATTAAGGAAAGTTATAGGAATATTTGTATATTTCTAAACGGATGCGTATGCATATATAATTTTAGAGCGAGAAGTATTACTGCGAGAATGAAAAAAATTTACTCAACATTTTATGCCAATCGTAACATAGTGCAGAGATATCGAAAAAAGGTTATTTAAAAAAGACAATAAATTTTACTTTTTCAGAAAGTGGTATAAAGTCTAGGATAGTCTATTAGAATTTAAATTTACGACAGATTTTCACGTTTATTCTCCGTAAAATAAAAATAGTGTAAAAATTTGGGGAGAAAGGAAAGCCTGTGCCGTGAAAAGTTTTGTACAAGAGTACGATGATACAACGTGACTCATGAGCGCGTGGATAATCGAATCGCTTGTTAACGTTCTTTCGTATTAACAGCGGTTAACAAACAGTGGGCTATAAAAAGCTGTTAAATGCAAACTTAAAGGACTATATAAGCAAAAAATGAGGGAACAACGTGGACGGCGCGCAAATATTATTCTCATTATAAGCCATACGACAGCTCGTGAAATCATAAAGTCAACCCTCACTCGTAAAGCTCGTGCGTTTGGCGAGGCCACTGAGAGAGGGAAAGGGGTTGGCGCGAGTACGTGTCAGTAATACCATTTCACGAGGATGCGCACTAACCGCAGTAAATCTCGTTTCGCGGCTCGTGGCGTTCGCATGCATGCGCGATTCGGTAGACTGCCCACATGCTAGTTGTGAGCACACATCTACACAGGCATCGGTGCGAAATAGCTCTCGAGTCGCGGGGAGGGAGCGTATTTGGAAAAGAAGGAGACCAGGAAGTGGGAGAGACAAAATGTAGTGCGAAGTACCTTCTCTCTGCATTTTCCGCTCCCTTAGCTAATCCTCGAGATCTCTGCTGCTCCCCTCGGTGACGCCGCTCTCTCACCCTCTCTCCCTCTCTCTCCCTCTCTCTCTCCTCTCTCTCTCTCTCTCTCTCTCTCTCTCTCTCTCTCTCTCTGTATCTGTCGTCTGAGTTAGTCTCTGGATGATACCACGTACACAGATTAATAGAGCTTTATCGCTCGGTAGTGTAAGCTATGAGGGGTTGTCTAGAACGTTATATCCACGTTGCCATTCGCTTAATTGTGTGAAATGAAGTGGACACGGTGTTCATGACCTCATTGATAATTATAAACGATAATTGCTCAATAGTATCAGTTTCTAATGCTTTATCCATAGTTAGCAGAGATTCGTCCAACTTGAGGATTTCGCGAGGTTTTTGAAGATGATTCAAAAGCAAAATTCCAAGTCTTAGTTACTTAATAATATTCGGACGAATCGAAGCAATTTTATTGTACCGAAAAGTAACCAAAGCAGCCCATACGTACGTTGATAAAGAACATTTTATTTTATGCAAAAGGTAGTGGTAATTACGATGTAAATCGTAATGTAAATCGTATTGAATATTTATACGCTTATGTTTCATATAATTGAAAGGTGATTTGGTATTAGAAAATGTATATTTACGTGAAAGCTCGACGTATGGGATGAATCATATTGCTGCTTCAGAAATTATTCACTAATTTTTCACTAATTTAATTTTACACAAAAGATTTACACTTTCCGTACGAAATACCGGTTACCGCATTTATATGCGTAAAATTTATGTTCATTGCTAACGTAATGCATACGTATTAAAAGATTCTTCGACGCGTTAAGTGTCCACACGTATCGAGACTCAATTAAACTTATTCCGCTCCGTAATAATATCCAGGGCATCGATTATTGTAGCTAAGTAAATGGGACATCGGCTTTTAAAATCTTTAGCTTCTGCCCGATAATCGATCGAGTCATTTCGTTCAAATGACTTATCTATGAAAAATCTGGGCACGGAAGACAACTGTAACTCCTTCGTTTGGACTCGTTAAAGCACAGAGCATCCAACAATTACCTAAAAGCTAGCTTGGGTGACGATCGACCCGATTAATAAAGCAATTCGATCGCAGCAATTAGGTCTGCGTCTAACTAGACACGCGGGGCTCTGGATAATGTGTACCCACTGGTTCAGCAATTAACCAACGAACATCACAAGCTAATGCTCCTCTAAGGCGAATAGATTTGTCGTTATAGCAGTATCGCTTAGCATTTTCATTTAGCAAATTTTCAAACTTTTCTCATTAATTCTATGTAAAATTGGTAGCTTTTAATTATAGTGCGCTAACAAAGTTTAATACAGTACAATAAAGATTAGGTTGTACGGGATAATGTTACGCGGAAAAAATATGTTTGATTTCTATGGTATCACTTAACGGCAATAATGTCTTATTTTATTCGGTTGCTTGCGTTTAAAAGGGACCTCCGATTATCAACTTCTTTCCAACGAAATTGGCACAATTATTAATTACTTTATTAGACTGCCCGCCCGAAAATAAAAACGCATTCGAGATACAGTCACATTAGCACGATACGAAACATTCTCTCGAGCTCCATAACGACATTCCATTACACTCCGTTACATAAACTCTTGAACTGGATCACTTCGGTAACTCACAACAGCGCGCGAAATTCAATGTTACGACTTATAAAACACGTAATATAAACTACTGACTGACGAGGTAAAAATCAGAGAGATAACAATCTGAAGAGTAACCACGTAATAATGAATGAGTGCATTCGGATATAGAATTATTATTGATTTTCAATATCTAAGCCAGACACTCGCAAACGAGAACTGCAGATTATGCCAAATGTGGATTTATTTTCACTATATTGGGTCACGAGATCATTGTTATGCGAGGAGTTCGGCAAATCCATTATTCAGACCCTCCTGAAGCTATCGGTGTCTGCATCTCTATTGTAATTCCTTGCTAACTCATTTCCATATCAATGAGCAAGGTGCGACCTCGCGATCGACCTGTGACTGTCAAAATTACGTTTGGCATTTTAAGCAGTCGTTGTAGCTTCTTGTTTCCTTAATTCTCTATGGCAGCCTTAAAAGGACGTACTTCATAAATAATCGATCAAATCGACATTTGGAGTTTCACGACGCGATTCTTTTAAACGTCTGCGTGATGAGTTTCTAATTAGGAAGGATACCTCTCTTTTGTGCCTATTGCTATTATTTAATAAATAAATGATCTTAATTTAATTAGTTTTCTCATTTCTTTTATGAATTCACAATGGAATACATCGATAGCCTAATGATTGCTTAACAGTCGAAAATAAGCGTCGTCATTTAATACGCAAAATGTATTAGATAATCGTAAATTTTAAGCAGTACTGGCTTAATTTATTACTATGTGCAGTAACTCTTTAAAATAATGTGCTCGCATTATTGCGGACTAATATCTTTTCCGTACATTAACATTCAACTTGGAAAGAATAGAATAGAAAAGCTTGAGTATAATCGGATATTGCTTTGTCGGTTAGAGATATTTCAAAATGGAGGAACGATTAAGAATGATGTTGATAACGGTATCTTCTGTCTTTATCCTTCTCTCTCTCTCTCTCTCTCTCTCTCTCTCTCTCTCTCTCTCTGACTTTGATACTTGCATCGATAAATTATAGCGACATTATTGGAGCCATAGCGGCGAGCCCCTACAAATCATACTATGAAGGCGCAAAGAGCAGTGGAACATTGCAAGAGGGAAAAAGAGGGGGAGGGGGGGGGAAAGAGAATGCGAGATCGAGGGAGAGAGACAGATAATGAAAGAGATTATTAGAGCGAACGAGAGCGAGAGGATATGAGCGGGGAAAGAGTGACAGAGAAGGCCGAATCCTCGTGTTTTAACACGGCTTACACATAATTCCGTATTATCATCCGCGATTCGTTGTAATTATAGTACGATATTCCATAGATAAAGGGCTCTATCTCAGCATGAAAAGCCAGTATTACAATCATCCATTGATTATCTATTTCTATTCTTCGTGTCTCTTCAATAAATAATTAATAAAGTTTGTCAATTCGTTAATTTCTAAGATTTCAAAAATTCTTGAAATCGTAAAAGTAATTTTAGTTGGATACGCTTTAAGGTAAAATTATTATTTATACGTAACATTATACTGCATCAATTATTACCATATACAAGATTATCAATCGCGGTTTTATTAAAAGAGTTGAAGTGTTTTCCTCGGGTAACTTGGATCTTTGCGATAATTTTGCATTAAAAGTATTTGAGAAATCGAGAGTGAAAACCCCGAATATTTCGAAAGCTATTGGTAAAATTATGAGCATAGAGCTATAATTCTCTCGGCAGTGAGTAAATTTTAAATGATTATGATATACTATTATGCTAATTGCGTACACAGAAATTTAACTTTGATAAATGGTGTGCAAATTTCAATTCGCTTCGAAATTTTTGCAATTATAGCTCGATTAATGAAAACAAGCAATGCTCCGCTTAGAACGAGTACTTAGGTATTCTGGATACGAGTGCATTATAGAGTAGTCGTCATTGTTGTCGGCTGGAGCATTTTATATTTTTCATCGCCACGACATCGTAAACCTAATTCGCAATGCAATGCCAGCAAATTCTGACGCGGCCTACCGCTCTACCTTTGCTGGATGGCAAATTGCCCGTTTAATGTACTTTAGTTCTCTGGCTTTACTAACTCGAACTAGATACTTCCTTTCTACGTTGAAGCTCGCTGCATCCCCTCTTCCATAGCCCAACAGAGAGACAGAGAGAGAGAGAGAGAGAGAGAGAGAGAGAGAGAGAGAGAGAATTATGAGTAACCCAACCATCAGAGAATACGTATTGCTATATAAGGCTGCGTTACACTGTCCTACGTAATGCCTCGATATGACACGTCTAGCCCATCATACTGAACACGAGCGAGTTAACGAGGGATCACATTTTCAATACGAAAAATAAAATTTTAGAACTTTATGACCTTTGACAACCTATGAACTACTTGTACGAGCGTATGATAAATGTATCTTGTTATTCGAGAGCTTTGGTTGATTTAAAATCAAACTTTTACATTTACTAATCTCACTTATTCATTTATGTTTACTTAAATTAATGCATAAATAAGGCAATGTTCATTTACAATTTCGATAAAGTATAAGTTCAATTAATATTTTCAAATTTTCATTGCATTTACTTAAAGAAGTCTCCGGATTCTCATCAGCGTAATTGGATTCGAATGCAATGACAATTTATAATAAAAAGGAAATATGGAAAGTGAACGCGTCGAATTGTGGAGAGTACAACGATTGCGGTTATCTTTTCATCCGCGCTTGGAAGATACAATTAGACATGAATTGAAATTGCCGATTACCTAATACAAGTTGCTCAGTTTACCACAAGAATATTAAAGTTTACCGCCATGAAATGACCCAAGATTCATTTCTATTTTATTTCGATGTTAAATATCCTACTGGAATAAATTTTGTACCTTTGTTAATTTGCAATACAATTTTTTTTCTTCATCTCCATCTTCCTTGCCAAATTGTCGTTAGAATAAGCTTAAAATAAGACATTAGATAATTTAAATTAGATAATTGTTTCGTAGCGAATAATAGCTGTAAATGACCAATTAAAGCATGCACATTGATAAAAGTTTTTAAGAAAGCGATACATAAAAATGCATAAAATACTTCTTTGCCGATTAAGTTATTAATTTGTAAAATATGAAATTACACAGTGTTAAATAAATCTTGTTACAAGTTTAAACTCTTGTCGTATTTAAGTTTAATGCTTAATGTTTATCAGTCGAAGAAATATTATTTTTTAATATTACAATGAATTTGTAACATCAACATTAAGTCCCTTTAATCATAAAACTTGAAACATGACGTCCACACTCATGACTCAAGACATAAATACAGTAACCACAGACTGGTGCAAGTTTTTTGTTTTAAAGCTGCAAGTTATAAAAGCATTTGCACACTATTTCATAAGGGAGTAAAAGAGGATTCTTTTACTTGTGATTTCTTTTGTAGTGGCTGCGCTACATATGTTTCATATACACACTCTACAGTTACGTCACGACATGCTTGTCGGCTTGTAACACACGACAATTTTAACTATAGCTCCCTGGTGGCGAGTTAAAGTCACCTGTGTTAAAGCATGAAACAGCCAACGTGCGCAAGTACAAAGGTGCAAAGGTTATCTCGTATACTCGTATAAAAGCGCTATTGACAAATAAGGAGAAAAGACCAATAGAGCAATTAATCAAAATGATTTATTCCTCCTGATTTATTCGCTGATAGAGCAATATTCTTTAAAAACTACTTCGTTATATTTAATTATTACTTTTATTGCTCAAAAAAGTCGTGAATAGTTTCTCACTAGACTACTAAATGTTATCGAGACTTTTCGTAAATGAAAGTATGAGTTCGACAAGTCCTTCGTAATCGTTCAATTTAGGTTAGACCTGCTATGAATTGAGAGAGAGAGAGAGAGAGAGAGAGAGAGAGAGAGAGAGAGAGAGAGAGAGAGAGAGTACCAAATATAACAGATTAGGTACCAAGACTTTTCTTGTCAAAGATTCAGTCATATCCCGGTTCGGTATAGGTTTTCTCTGCGTGATTAATGAAACTTAGAAATCAACATTATCGAGCTCGATCATTGTCATGTATTTTGTATTTACTCATAATAGTTTATAAGAGTCCTTCTCCACAATTTCTTGTAATTAATTACGGGAATTAATTAAAATCGAATATTTTACGTTCTTCTCTGGTTAAAATGCTCGCTGAACTCCTTAGGTCGAACGATAAATCAATAAAACACTCGCTCAAAATTTTGGCGACTTTGCGATGAATATCTTTTAAATTTCAAAAAATCATACGTCATATTTCATCAGACGTGTCGAGTCTTTTCGCGATTGATCAACCTCTTTCTCTCCTGGATAGCGTCGTCCAATACATGCTTCTCAATATCAATCACCATTATCGAGACATTTGCAGACAGTTCTTAGCCGATATCGGAATGATAACGTTTGATATCTTACATCGAACAAACGTTATATTTAATTTAATAACGACACCTGCATTCACGAGCATTTGATAATTTGGTACATCTATGACGAAGACAATTACCGTTTAATCCTATCCATTCATGGTGGTTGTTCTCTTTAGATTGTGCTCATCTGCCTTGGAACCAAACATCTTTTCAATTTTTTCCTTCGCTTATTCTTCTATCGCCATTGAGCAATTGGTCTGTCGATATAAATACTGGACACGTCCACGAGGACATTCAATTTTTTTCATTTATTTCGACGGCTTAAAATGTCGGCTTCTCACTGTCATCTCTTTGCAAAAAAGTTTCCGAGTGGTTGATAAAATCTAATAAATTCTCTAGGTTCGTTCGTGTCAGTCGTACGTTAAAACGTCATCTAGATCAGCAGATCAAGATCCAGCACTTTCGTACTTTGAATTACGGGCACACATAGACTATGACCAACAGTTAAAATTGAATTACAACATTAACTTAATATGACCTTAGTTTTGGATCGATATAACGGTATGGATGAATGTGTATATATGTACATTCCACTTTATTGGTTAATAGCATTTGTAGATATTGCGGCTTTCTAAGATAATCTATCCGAATCTATTTACGTGGATTTAGTTTCTCGAATCTGAAAATTATTCCTATATGTCATTGAGCTACTGGTGATAAGAAAGCATTATTTATTATATATTTTTATAGAAAGCGTTGGCGATCTCTGAAATATTAAAATTAAATATTAAAATAGCAAGAACCAATAATAAAGTTTGCGCAACTCTCCCAAATATTCCTGTGATTGTTTTTACGCAGGAGAAACACCTAACAATATTAACGTATTACATTAATTATTTTACACTAATTGTTAACTTATAGCTTATGCATTATTAGGAATTCATTTATTTCCTTAATTCGGGTACAATGATGTATTAAAATAAGTTTACAATATTAAGGATAAATTATCGAAACAGCATTGTAATATTCATAAGGAAGAATTCACATTAATAAATACTGATGTCGACGAAGGGTAGTGGAAAAATATAGGGTGCGGTGTCTTTCGACTCAGTTTTTCGTCAAAACTTGTCGTACAGGTGAAAACTTTCTCACATAACAATGAAAGGAATGATCGATCAAGATGTTTTCAAACTTTTGTATGATAATAACATATTAGTTAGGCAGTTCCAACGCAGCAGAAAAAAAGACGGTCCAAACTCTTCAGGGGTTCCTCTCTAACTGGAAAATTGAGTTGATGGGGGCGAGGACAGTTATCCTGATCCTACGGTGGTTGTCATCAAGTCCGAGCTCTGCTCGTGTTACGAACTTTGGAAAGGCTTTGGAAAATTACTATTTCCAAAGCCCTTTGAGCCTGGAACTCAATTTTCATAACGTTTGCGCAAGACGATCGGACACCTTAGTCTAATACTTTATTCTAAAGAATTTTCTAATTCCTATTCAAATTCAGTTTCGTTAAAATGTAAAAGTAAAACAGTTAAAATTTGTTTCAACTGAAAAATTTATAATCCAAACTTATAATATTTCTTTAAATATTATTTCACAACAGCGTAAAAATTATTTTATACTAGAATTTTTTTAGTAAAAATTTTAATAAATACAATCGACTCTTCGATCAGCTGATATTGTAATTCATTTCATGCACTGAGATATGACAATATAAGTTATTGCACTATAGTCGTATTCCCAGAATTATAAAACTAAATTTATTATGAGATATGAAATATCAATGAATTGATCGAATGTTCTTAAATATTCCTAAAGGAAATCAAATATTATATATTCAATCGATACTAGTAACCCAGTATTAAGAAGACTCTGTCTATTTTCATACATGTATATTAAGTCATCTTAAAAACTACATTTTGTTTGTTAATAATTGCTGACTTTTATTTTCACATCGTTCATGAATTATAAAGAGATGATAAAATGAAGTTTTAACACAAGTAGGCTACGAGAGAAATAAAAAATTTTATTAAAATTAATAAAAATGTACATTATAATAAATGCGGATTTCAGATTATTTACATAATAATATTTTACATAATAATAATAAAATACATTAGTCGTATTCGTTTCGTGCTTCAATATTTAATTGAAAAATGTAATTAATTCAACTTTATTCGATTGTGTTACAAAATGATGCTTGTTGCAAATATTAATGAAACTAAATAATCGAAAGCGCTTCAATTAGTGCGATATACAGCAAGAGGAATCGTATAAAAATGCACGATGTTTTAATTGCACGATATTAATAATTTCCAGAAATAATATTGATATTAAATATTAAAAAGTTTGCACAACAAACGTATATAAGATAATGAGAAGGGGATGAAAAAGAAGGATGTAGGAGCGATATTTCATTAAAGCCATTTTCAACGTTATTATAAGCTCGTTCGCGTAAACAAGAAGCTCGACATGATTGTAGCTACGAGGCATTTTCAGCGAAGCAGCGAAATAGCCTAAATGATGTGCACCATATACTCGTACACCAGTGAAACTCTAGCGTAACGAGATGAGACGAGAAATAGGAACGTCCGAGGCCGTAAATCGATTCTTGATTAGCTGCTACCATGATCGTAATTCTTGTACAGCGTACCCCAAGAATTAATAGAGGAATACGTGATTTCCTAAACGACGGTGAGCTGAGTCACGTGAATCTCTTTTCTGTCGTTCTTCTTCCTCATCTGAAAATATTCCCTCTTCAGAGCTTATTCGCTTTATCACTTTTTCTTCAGTTTTTTTATCCATTATCGGAGTTATAGCTTACCTTTTATAGTTGGATACTATTACCTCTTCATCACTTCGGAATTTCACTTAATAAAGTACTCGATGTGTTCCATACGGTGTGTGTGTGTGCGCGCGCGCGTTACTCAATTATAGTCATTATTTGTATAATCAATGAACATATTGTCAGTTCCGTATAAAAATTTTCATACAATTTAATTATTGGTCGCATTGATATGTGATAAAATTTGCATGAATTTGGCAAATGCATAATTATTTTTATATTAACTCGATTAAATACTATTATTTTCATAATTTAATCTAAAATCTTTTTAATATAATATTATATTAAATGTTCGTACTAAAGGATATTTTTTTTTAAGTTTATTCGTAACGGTAAAATGAGTAAATGTGCGTGTCTATGTATGGATATATATATACACACCTTGAATATCGTGTTCAATGTTGAAGCAATTTTAGTAAAACGAGAAAATGGGAACGAAAGAGAAAGAAAAAGAATTTGATAACTGCATGTGACAAGATAATACGTTGAGACAGTCAATTTTCCTACGCATTTGAGATATGGAAAAGCATTTTCACGACAAGGTAAATAAAAAATATACATTACCTAGTGCTATGCTGTATAAATAAGTAGAAATAAGTACCGTCTACAGCCCCTTTCGTCGATGAACGAGAGTAAACAGGTCAAGGCACTCATATGACTGTCAGAAGAAAACATCCAAACCAAACGGACGAGAGAGTCAACTGGATCAACGTTTGTTTTATAATGATAGCTCCATTCGTTGACATTCTTACATTCTCTTTTATTCTATTATAATTGCATCTGCGAATACGCTAGTAATGAGATCGGTATGTACAAGAATAACTTCGACCTTTTTTATAAAGAGTATGTCGTGATCTTTTCTTAGAACAAAATACTGAATTCATATTTTATCAAACAAAATTGTTGTTAGTGAGTTACATAAAATTCTACTCAATTATTATTCATTCCAGATTTCTTTAAAAAAAAAAAAAAAAGAAATTTGAATATGAAAATTATGAATCACACCGCAAAAGCAATTTAAGAAACTTAAAAATTTATTATCAACTTAAAAATTAACAACATAATCAACATTTGCTCGTTAAAAATTTAAATTATTCAAGCATAATTATGTCATGAATGAATTAGTATATTAATCACTTGGTAAGTTAATACTTTTTATTTAAATTAATTTAATATTATTATTTTAGACGTTCTCCAAAAGATGTAAATATGTAAACTGTATTTTCCGTTATTTTGTGAACGTATTTTTACACCTGTTGTCTTAAAACAAAGAACCAAAGAACTGAATGCTTAAAACAATGAGCTATAGCATATGACTACAGTAAAAAGTAAGAAATTACAAACTTTGAACAATAAAAATTCAAGAAAGAATTCCATAAGAGTAAGAAAAATTAGTTTAAAAAGTTCAATAATGTTCACTAACTAAGATTTACTTACAAACTTAAGTAAATGACATCCATTGTTAAATAAAATCTGTGAAATATTTTCATTCCTATAAAAACTTTGAAATAAAAAATTTTAATAGTACTTGTTTGTTTCAAAAGAATAATAAGCAAACTGACTCTGATTTTAAGCAATATTTTAATTTAAATTCTATCGCAGAGAAAATATTACTATTTTATATCTACACACTCATACCACAGTGTACTAAAAAATAATTTCTAGGTAATTTAGGAGTTCAATTTCTTTCTTCTCTTTCAGATGAACGCTAACGCATTTAATATTTATTTATTTATTTATTTAGAGAGAGAGAGAGAGAGAGAGAGAGAGAGAAGAGAAGAGAAAGAGAAAGAGAGAGAGAGAGAGAGAGAGAGAGAGAGAAAGAGAAAGAGAAGAGAGAGAGAGAGAGAGAGAGAGAGAGAATGAGAATAACCCGATGAACAAAACGGTAACATCCGTAGACGTCATCCTAAAGTCAGCTATAGCAACTGGCAAATTAATATGGCCACATCACTCATTGAATAGTAATAGAAGTTTCTCATCATCCATTAGAACTCTCTCGTAATACACACACACGCGTAGAGTGAGAGAGAGAGAGAGAGAGAGAGAGAGAGAGAGAGAGAGAGTACACGTGCTTGCAAGAAATCAATTCTCTGATACCTTTATAATCTTTGTCGAGCAGAGTATTAAAGGGATAGAGAGAAGCACGCAATAATGCATAGATGTACAGATAAATAAAGTAAAAGAGGAAATAATGTGAGAAAAAGTGTACGAATAAACGAAGTAAAGAAAGAACGGATTCTGAGAATGAAAGTGTTAGATAGAGATGCGCACGTTAAACAGCTACTACAGAATAGTAATTATAATTAGGCCATAATAATTAACTATAACTGCAACTATACTAATAACCATAATAACCGAGACTGATCTGTTCAATATATTCAGTTTTGATCAATAAGTATTACATCTAGAGATGCCGCGAGTATTCACTAGTTTTGGAGTCGTTCGAGGCGGCAACCGTGAAAGCACGCAACGATTTAGCGGTAAGCGGCTTAGAAGCCGCTTAGGACGTTGCCCACCACGTTTCAATCCTCTTGCTCGGGAATTTCGAAACATGTGTCACGTGATAGACAGTGATGAAAGCGAATCGATTCGGAAAAACAAAGGAAACGAGGCACGCGAAAAGAAGCAGATATTGCAAATAATACAAATGGTGAATTGATGTATAAATAAAAGCACGGCTTAGGGGAAAGAATTAGAAGCTTTGATGTGGGGTGAGCGGAAAAAGAAATATAGAAATTAGCGAAATGTGGTAGGAGAAACCCGAAATAGTACGTAATAAGAGATTCATATATACTACGAATAAGAATAAAAGATTTATACCAGTAATTTTTAGATGTGACACAAAAGACGCTGTTGACATGTACATACGCATAACAGATACGTAATTCTTAATACTGCTTTCCATTACTATAGAAAACTGATTAGCGATCAGAAAGATCAGAAACCTGTACGTTTAAAACACGCAATAGAGAATATTTTATTTTTTTTAAATATGTATTTTCCAATTTAAATGCGTACTTTCGTTGCTATGAAAATCAATTATCATCGCGCTAATTATTTTAGCCGATTATTCTTTAAAAATATACGTTGGAAACAAAAGAAAATTCTACAATAAGTTACTATTTACAATTAGACTATAAAAAGATATAATTTACAATTAGAAAATACAAAGGTATTCTTCGAATTTAACAACTATTATTGTAGTTGCATTCTCGAATGAACATTACAACATTATTTTTTTCTAAGATGTAAAATAATTGGTATTTTAATTTATTTACACGATACTTCAACAAAACGAGCCTTATAATACAAATGAACGAAAATGAAAGTAAAAATCATATTGCTATATAGTATTTCCATGGTTCACAATACAGGAAGAAATGTTGTTTTGAAGCTTGAGAAATCATTAATGTATAAATGTTATATAGATTTTTTAACAGTACCTGAAAATCAAAGTATTCTAACGATTCAATCAATTAACAATAGCCTTGAATGGTTGCTTTAACGTAATGGAATTTACGAAAGAAACAATTTTCCAAATTGTGATCAATACGATTTAACGAACTTAACTCATTTTAGTTCCACAGAAGTAAGCACATTTATTGCGAATCGTCAATTTTCCTTTTTACAATTCCATCTTCGTGAATATAAACAAACTGACCATGACGATAGAATTAAGATCATCGGTAATAGAAGCAAAATTATGAAAGGGCAAATAAGATTATTATGTAAAATCAACAGTCCTTATATATGAAATGCTTTAACAAGTTCCATGAACTATATGACCTCTTTAATCAAATTCAGAAACTGTTAGAATTGATGGTTGAATATCATAAAACTCAACACGAAGAGGAACATTGTAGAATACAAGAGGAATATTTGGATCTGGTAGCGGAAATTAAAGAAATACGTTCAAATATAAAATCGGATCAGTTAAACGTTAACCGACGACACCATGAAATAAATGCAAATGTAGAAAGCATAGCAATAAATAATTAACGGTAAAATCTTTCGAAAGAAATAAGAGTTTATGATTTTCAAAAATATTTATTACCAATATCTGTGGATTCTCCGCAAATTGAGCATGATTTAAAGGAAAATTTACTCGATTAATTAGATAACAAATAAATCTATCGAATAATTGAAAATTATATTATTTAATCGTTAGTAAATTATACTGCAAAAGACGTACACCGAAAACGAACTCTTGATAAAAAAAATGTTAAAGCTTAATAATTCAATTACCGGTATAACGAATGAATTTCTAGTTGAAAATACGTAGGAGAAATTATATAGGAAAATGAAGAAAAATAGGAAGAAAACCTTTGTCTGAAAAATTTTCATGGTCTTAAAACAATTGAAAATAAATGAGCGAACGATAATATTTTTAATAAAACTTTTAAAAGAAGTTAAGCGAATAAGGAAAATGCAAAGAATAGCAAATACAAATAAACGATGCATTTACATGAGCTAATCACATTCGGTGTGACGTTGTAAGAATTTTAAGAAGCTTAATATTGAAAAGCTAATGCAAACGATAAAAAAGTACATCGCAGCATAATGTTCCTACATATAAACACGGGGTTTTTCAAGCAAGAAAGCTTGAAAAACGTATAATTCGCAATAATTTCTCGTGTAACGTTATGTTACACGAATATCGGGCAATCGCTAAAATTATATCAGATGTAGTAGCTAGAATAATAAATCAGTGCTGTGTACGTAAAGCAATTCAAATTCATACTAAATAAAACTTTACAAAGATATATTTTATGAAATATCTTAGGAAAGCAATTAAATCGCGACCAAACGAATTTCAGAAAACCGTCATGATCATCTAAGAGAATGCCCATGGAAACTAATAAACAGAGAAAATATTAAAATTCTGCATAATATTAAAGCTGCTAAATCGGATTTTTATAAGTCAGCTTCATTCGATATACCGTTAACATTGGTATCTACCTTGTCGTCCTTTTTCACGAGATAAATAAATCTTCGTGACGAAAGCGCCAATTTATATTTATCGGAAACTCCATTCGGTTGGTTAGCAAGATGAAATGACAATTTAAGAAGATTAAAGGACAATGCTCTTTGAAAGAAGCAATTTGGAAAAACTATTTTGTAAGAAATGTGTCATTTAGATCAAGAAAGATAGAACGAAAACTGTATTAATAAAATATTAAAACAAGGTGAAGCAGATTCGTAGTAAGCAGATCTTTGTAGTAAGCTTTACAACTGCCCTACATTTCCTTGATAACGCGATAACGTTCGTTGACTTGTAAACCCAAGAAAAGGCTTAACTTTTACGAAGAATTTAATATTACAATTCACTAATATATAAGAATAAGATGCATATTAGAAATTAACAATATTTGCAGAACAGAAATTTTTTTACGGGATATCAATTTCTATTCGGCCATGAAGAAAACGATCTCGAGGCAAAGCTGTCAGTGTCACTTAATGGATCGGGAAAATTAATTTCTGGAGTAATATCAAATGATATTTCCAGGCAGCCTAAGGGTACGGCATCTTTTCTTTCCTTCTTTGCTTTCGATTATATAAGAGAAAAAAAGTTCTAGTAAATAGTATGGAAGAAAGATCAGCGTATTGATATGTATTAGCTGAGCAGGGCTATATATTATATTTCGTTGTTCGTAGGTTAAAAAATTATTAAAAATTAGAAGAGAAAGATGAGAAGAAGGTTTCTTTTAGTAGACGAATCTATAAAATATAATGTGTTCGTAAACAATCGTTTACGAAAGTTCTTCAAATTGAAATATATTTTCGGTTAGACAATAATCATGTGTCAAAAGTACTTGTAATTTCATGGATGTGAATTGCATATTCAAAAAATACGAATTCAACAGAATCAGAAAGTGCAATCCTCGCACGCATACGAGAACATTCGATCTTTACACTTGTCAACTTATATTGTCCTATATGCAAAATCAATTATTCAAGAGAATTGAAGATAAATTCGTAATTGGTATGAATCTATATGGAATACCATTTATATTTGAAGCTTGCAAATAATTATCATTGGCAAAAAATATAACTGAAAAAAACAAAACTGCATGACTAAAGAAGTTTCGGTTCAGCTGCAGAGTTACAGTAGTGCAAGTTCACTTAAGATACAGTAACCACGAAATTTTTATTTATTTATCATCAGCCCAACTCGAGGTTGTTATACATTAAGTTGTAGTGCAACGCATTTATACGAAATAAAAAAGCGAGCGCCGGACCTCGATCAACGATATAAAAATTCACGATATTCGGCATATAAAATCTCGAGAATGCATTCAATTAATCTGAAAATTAATTTATGCAAATTAATGATCGTAATTTGTCGAGTTACAAATTGTCGGCAAGGCCACGGCTATATACTTGATTAAGTCCATTATACAATATAAATGAGAGCATTAAAATTAAGAGAACACGAGATGTTCCCTTTTACTCATATTCTAGAATATTTTCAAATAATAATAAAATACATTTCATATTTATGACATTATGATTCTACTGAGAATGATAAATTTAGAGATTTTTATCTGTCAAATTATATATCGACCATGTTATATTGCGTTGCAATGACTTGTTTGGGATGTACTTTTTAATAAAGTTAAAATTGATTGAATAATGAATAGATGGATTGGTGGTATTAATCGATAATTTAAATCGAGTAGAGATTTACGTATGTATAAAACTAATGATCAAACATAAGTACGTATTTCGAGTAAATCTCTCGAATGTAAATAGTTTGAGAGCTATTCGACAACGAGGGCAGTGCAGGTTTTAATTTTAATTTTAATACTAGCAATTGGTATATGTTTATATACATACACTACCTATTAATAAACTAAGTGAAAGCATATTGCATTCTTATAATTACAGCGAAACGCAGTTGAACTTTACTTAAATCTTTAAAAACGTACTGCTAGCCAAATATATATTTTGTAAAAAATTTATACCTTCTAATTAATTCCAAATTAACGCACTATCCTCTATATCATTATAGGAATCAAGGAAACCTTCTTATTAGCAACTGATCATACTTACCATATTATCTCTCGTTGTAAATCACTTTAATAGATAAGGTGTTAATTCACTTTAATCAATATATTAGTATATCTGCGGTTAATAACAGAAATAAAGAAGAAAAGATTGAAAAAATGTGGATGCGCGCGTGCGCGTGTGAGGAGAGAGAGAGAGAGAGGAGAGAGAGAGAGAGAGAGAGTGTGGGTGTGTGTGTGTGTGTGTGTGTGTGTGTGTGCAAGGAAAAATCGTTTTCAGAAAATATTATAAGTACATGTAAAAGCTATTAATTTAATGATGATAATATATATATATACGTAACATATGACATAATGTATACTTAGTTTTATGCATCATGTAAATCACAGAATACTAATTTTATTTTATTCAGTAAATAAAGACTATCAACAAATATTTAATATTGTGGGTTTTTAAAATGTTTTAAATATTTTAAATATTATACTTTGTGGAAATCTAGATTATATGAAATAAGTATTAACTGTAGTGCAATAAATTAATTTTGTATTCATATATACATTTATATATACATATATTAATCAAATCAGCTTTTCTACTTAAGTAGAAATTTGTACGACAAAGTTTAATAGTTGTTCAACTATTTATCAGCTGATGTATAAGAATTTAATTTAAGTAAACAAATTGTTAGTAAACAATTAATCTAATTGAATTTGACCAAAAAAATGAAATAAAATAAATATTGTACGTGAAGTTGAAATTACGTCATAAAAAAATAACATTATAATATATAAAAAATAATCAAAATTCAAGAAGGATAATGGTAAATACAAAGTTAAAAAAAAAATCTAAGTTTTCATGTCAACTTTGAAATTTATCCTATATAACTTTTGTGACAGCATATAGATTTGAAAGTGTTTTAAAATAAAAAAGCTAAACGGTGTACATTAAACTGTAAGATTTCAGGTTTTATTTTTTAATTAAGAATTACAGCAACAAAAGAGTGTAATGTCAGCTTAAGTTACTTTC
Source organism: Wiebesia pumilae (assembly GCA_018907045.1). NCBI lineage: Eukaryota > Metazoa > Arthropoda > Insecta > Hymenoptera > Agaonidae > Wiebesia > Wiebesia pumilae. Next base: position 467,678 of record JACCHZ010000139.1, read on the forward strand.
TGTCCGCGTACTAGTAGTGTTGTATAACAGGACATCGATCAACGTTGATTTCGAGAAAAATGAAAAAAATTTACTTCATTTAAAAAATTTGCTTATTCCGAATTTTTGGTGTTCGAGGACAAATAGTCGTCCTATCGATATAATATATAACTAAAGACAAAAAACTAATTGGACAATTATTCTTTTTGATTTATAAATGAAATTACGAGAACAAGTTATTTACAAATATAACATTCTTAAATCTCAGATGCGTTTAATTTCAACTTTCATGCGGAACTTGTAAAATTCGTACACTAGGGTCGGGAAAGGGACGTCACACTGTGCGGTACAGCGACGTCAAGAAACATGCTGCCGTGATAGGAGGGAAGCCTTACGGGATTCAATTTGACACGTCGAATAACGAGTTAAGTTGAGAACATGGAAGATAGTAGGGACGGTCGGTAAAACAAATTGTCTCTTGTACGAGATGTGGCTTAAGTTAGTCGTAAACAGCATTCAAGTATCTCTTATACACTTGGTTATACTCTTGGATTTTGGCGGGAACAATCTTTGCGCCCATCGGATTGCCAAATCACACGCTCATCGAGCCTATTTTGTGCGCAACGTGTGCTACATCTTTGTGGATGGTTTTGGTTGACGCGCGAACCCTACGTCATTCGCAATTAACTTGGGTAATTCTTGTACGATGTTTCGTCTCAATTTCGGTTAGTGGGAAATACGTCATCGAGGTAATACGTGCAAGCCGATGCACTGCGACACTATTTGTACGAGATATTAATAAACGTCTCGTTGCAAATGTATCGATCAAAGTTATAAAGCTGTCAACTTTTCTTACGAATGCAAGTCACGATACTCGATGACAAGATAAATACAACAGAGATGTTTCTTAGATTAATCTCTGACACAAGCATGAACAAAGTAAATTAAAGTTTTCATATGTAAATACAGATAAATGCATGGCTAGAGAAAGGGAGTTTCACGTTGAATTGCAAATTTCAAATACATTTATTTAATACATCGCGTTATATTGTACGTCCTTCCCTTACGAATTTAGCATTATTTTTCGGTCAAAATCATATGTACATTCTTAATATTCTTATTAACACGAAAATTAACGTACACAGACGACTTTATCGCTCTGAATTCAATGGAAATGCATCAATAATTAACGTACTTCGGTGCATATATTTGTATGAAATAATCGTGATTAAATACTACGGTTAATTTATTTTCTACTCACTTTATTCTATGAAAAAGGAACTTAATAATAGTAACTAATAATGATGTTCGTATTTATTGTATTCTTGAAATCACTGGATAAAACACATTTCGTGTCCAACATTGATGCTTTTATCCATTTATCTATCGTACTATTTACTTAAATACCGTTAATTTTAAAATTTGACCAAGAAAACGACCTCATAAATCTCATAAATAGTATCTGCCATTTCACACCGCGTCTACCGTATCTGAGCATTAAAAATCAGAACTATATTATAGTAAATTGCTTGAAAATCATAAATTCAAAACAAAAAAAAAAAAAAAAAAAAAAAAAAAACAAAAAAAAAAAAAAAAAAAAATATTGCAGTTACCTATCGGAGCATATACAGCGGATCGTTATCACATCAATTTGTCGAAACGATCAGACGCGTCTTTCAAATACAGAGCGCCCAGATGATGGTTGTGTACGTGCTTCCGAAGTGGCCAGCAATTACGTGAGGTACGGGACATTATTCGCAATAGAGGTGACGGTCAACTTTGTCAGAGAAGTACGCAATGCTAGTTCATATAATCGATGCATCCCGCATAACGCTTATGTCACTGTCCATATACCTCGGACCGACCAACCGCCTGACCATATCCATATGCATGTCGGCAGTATAGATGGTCACCAAAACGATGGCCAATCACCATATAAATTCGATCGAGTGCCTCGTACAACATAGAACCTACCGAGATGAGAACCCATTTTACTCTCTATCGCTCCCTTCTTATCTTCATTTTTCCTTGTATTTATTTCACGCAGGATAATATTATTTACGCGTGAAAATATTCAAAAAAATTAATATTTAATCGTAAAAAGTGTATAAAAATATCGTTATAAATATAGAATATTCCGTAATAAAATTGCAATTTTAATATCGCGTTCGCTGAATAATAGACATTTGATCGCAGCATAAAAAATGCCTACAGATTTCTTTCATTAATTTATGCAGCAATTAACTAACAAAATACTGGATCGAATAAACGAGCGTGTACAACCGTTCTTAAAAAATTGAGATTTTCTTCATTTGTTATATTCGTGATGTTGACAAATTATCCAATGTTTTGCTGAATACGTGCTTTAACGATACTTGAAAAAAATTATTTGAAAACTTAATGCTCTCTATTATTATAGCGTTGTTCGTTGATAATAAATAATTAATTTGCAAAACAATAATGTGTGTGTGTGTGTGTGTGTGTGTATCTTCTTTCTTATTGCAGAAGCCTATACATTAATTTCGAAACCTCCCTCGTGCGCTTTTTCTTTTACTGTCACTATATTTACGTTTTCAGTCTCCCTCGTATCATCTGTTCCAGTTCCTCTTTCAAAATTAAGCAACGATAAGAGAGATATTGATGCACCGAATCTCACTGACCATATGTTCAGTGTAGAGAGTTGGCCGAACTAATTAATCTTATCGTTAATTAATTTCTGTGACCAATTTTGACTCTCAACTACACCTCCCTTATGAAATTTGTACTTGATGCGCTCTGTTGATATTTGTGCTTCCAACGTAATTACTGGACCCAAAATGACAAATATTCAATGTTCGAATGCATAAGATGGAAGGACAAAGATCAATGGGATTTAATTTATTAAGATACGTGAACACGTTTATCAATTCTGTGCTCAAAATATCTAACTCATATGAATTGAGCCTTACGTACGAATACTTTAGATATTAAAGATTAGAATAATATATTATACATTAATTTTGTAGATAAAAGTGCCATTTACTTATTATAGATTACCGCCGTATGTTTCTGTGATATTAAATTTTTGAATCGCACGTATATCTGCCAAGTATTTAATTAACATTTAGATGACCAGACAATTCTGATTTAAATACGTGTAATTACACCTTATATCAACGGAAATCAACCGATTAGAAAGCTTTCATAGAGTTCATGGATAAAAGTATTTTAATAGGCGTATTTAATAAATCCAATGTAATGATGACAATACTTACAAAGTTGTATCGCGTTCGTCCAATTTCGCCTCCCTGTATGTCGTGACAATTGTATATCTTGCATTAGACAGCGACAAGGGTTCGATGAACAAATACTATTAGTTGTTTTATGTGTAGGTAAATAGATATCAGGTGTCATTGATTCCAAGCAATAATATGTAGCAGCGGCTTCACGACACTTCACGATACATGGTACTCGTTCATGACACACTTTGTAATGACCTGCACACATTCAAATAGACCCATATAAATACCGTTTGAATTTTTAATTTATACTTTGAAAAATGCTTATCTAATTTTTCATATTTTCCAAATTTCAATACAATTTCCTTTTCGTCTGTAAAGCAGTCGATACTTTTGAAACTTTTTTCGAATTTCTGTTAACGAAAGAAAGGTCCATGGCCCAAAGGAAAATTGGAAAATTGAAAGTATTGAAAATCTTAACTCGTGACTTAATTTCAAATTAAACCGAAGAAATCTGCGTGTTGAATGTAAGTAGAATTTTGATATCCAGACAGCTTGTATAATTAATAAAAACCACACAGAGAACCAGAATGAATTAAAAATGCTCGCATAATTTAAAAATATTCGTGTACTATTGTTACACTGGAACGCGCTCATAATTCTAACTTACTTTCCATAGCAAAACCAATTAAAACTGCATTTTTGCTGTTTTCTTTTTCATTATTTCACGCTTGACCTCCTTTAAAATAATTTCGAAGCCTTGCAAAGAGCACCACTGCCTCTTCTGCATAATTACTCTCCATCGCTCTCTCGCACTCTCATCAGCCCCTCTCCCAAAATTCTCGCCCGCGTACACATCTGAAACAAGCCGTCGCATCATCTCAGCTACGTTCGTAAATAATGCCCCCATTATTCGCCAGCACCTCTCGCACACATAAGGGATTTGGGCTTCTTGAATTTTCCGCTACCTTAGCATCGTAATTCCCACGTAAGCTTTCATTATTCGGCGTCGGGACGCCCGACCAAGTCGCGATTCCCAGGCACGGCCTCTTCTTCCTCAGCCTCCGTAATCCCGACCTACGTACGCGACTTGGTGCCCTCGACGGCCGGTAGACTGATGCGCTTTATGATTTATACGCGTATTACGCAAGTGCTATAGTCAGGCTGAAAAGGTGCATCGCCAACAAGGACGTGGAACTGAGCGAATGACGTTAATGGGGCCACGCTTGGAAGCCTCAAGTTTTTCTATACCTATCGATGGTGTGGTATCGATAGGAAGTGGCTGCTTTATTGAGACTATGTCTAGTAGATAAAGCTGTTTGACTTTGATAAAATTCAGCTCATATTACTTTTTACATTTAACGGCCTTCTAATATTTCATTTGATTTACTTAGTAACTGGATTTTTTTAATATCTCTTATGAAAAGTGTGCCTTATGCTCTTGGACGTGGCAGAACGTTATTGCGCCTCCATTACCTTTTATAGTTACTCAAACATTCATTTAACTTTCTTGCATTCAAACTCAATTATTAATCCGTGTGAAAAATATATAAGATACTAAACGTATTTAATTGAATACACAAATGGAAGTGCAGCATTAATTCTGCAATTATGCAGAAACTACTTTAATTATTCATTGCTCAATCGTACACTTACGAGTTTTGTATAAAAAAATAATGAATTAAACAACGCGAATGCGTATATCACAGTGTATGTATGTATGTATGTATGTATGTATGTATGTATATATATTCTTTTATTAAACATTACCAAAGTACGCAGATTTCAAACGTTACCTTACGAGATGCATAACGTGAGCATAAGTAAAGTGACCATAAAACGTGTAATAAAATAAACGTAACGTAACTCAAATTTTACATATAATTTCGTATGAGTACCAAGAATAAAAATATAAAGTTTATTTTAAAATCAATGTCATCGCATTAAATTTATGAACGCTAACGGTATGAAAACTAAAATTTTATACAAAAGAAGTATTGGAAAATAGTTGACTAAATTAAATGAAATAAGTGAATAAGTTTCAAATGAAAGGAAACTTCGCCAAGTTATAAATCTTTCTCTCTCGGCAAGAAAACAGAATACGAATTTCTGAAGTTACTCTGTATTATTTACATCTTTCTTCGATTATAATTTTCCAAGAGAATTACAAATTATTCGTTGCCAAGCAAAGAAAGTTTGAAAACCAAAAAATTATTTCTGCCTATGAATTAAATGTTCAAACTTTGTTCCATTCAAAAATTTGGTCTTATAATTCTACCAATATATATATATTGATGTAAATTAAAGAAAGTTAAGTCATACTTGTCAAAAATTATATAACTCCACGTTAGGAATTTAAAATATTATCTGTTAGAAAAAGAGTAATTTCTCAAATAAACTTTTTAAGTGGATTCGTATACATTTACACGTTTACAAATCAACTTCTTGATATTTATTCCGAATAGTTTCAGGTGGATCTATATTACATATCACTCTAATATGTTGAAATTAATAGAAGCGAAAATGTTTATCTTGAGATATAAAATATACGTTAATTGTAGTTTTGTGATAAATTGTAATAATGTTTTCGTTTGATGTTACAATTCAAAAGGACAATTTGAATTTTTCGTATATAAAGCTACGATATATAGGAAAACTGCGTTAAATTAGTTTCACTTGCAACAATTCAGTTTCACGATATAATTTTTATGAAATCTTACAAGTTCGAATAATCTTTTGTAAATATAAATTACACATCACCTAAGAAAACGATAGTAATAAAATACTATTACATTCGATTATTCCAATCACTGAAATGTACCCAAGTAAAAAACAAACGTCTAAAAGAGATTTAATATCAATTTTTAATATTCTAAGAGGATACCTAAAAACTATGATAAAAACGATCAGGTGCAGAAAAGTGATTGTTGGAATGAGAAATTGAAAATGTTTAACAAGTAGTTGATAATTTTAATTCTAGATATTAAACATTAATTATATAATCATTGATAAATCTGTTGAATAATAGGAAAATGTCTTAAAAGAATTCATTACGCATAGATAAATTCTCAAATTTCATACTTTATGTTGAGTAATAGCTTCTAACAATAGAAATTTTAACATGTATTTTCAAAGTTATTCTAAGAATTTCCGATCTATAACATCACTCGCTAGAAAATTATTCTACAGAGAAACAATATTAACAGGATTATTCGAAATTGATTGAGAAACCATAATTGCATTTAGTAACGAAAATAACTTGAAAAAAGTTCTATCACGGAATAAATAAGTTCTACTCGTTTTGTTATTAAATTAATTCAAAATTATTGAATTTTAATTAACGTTTTAAATACTCCTATATTGTTCTTTTTGTGACTTTTTAAAGTTTCCGTTTGTTCTGGAATAATACATATATTTTAAGAAATTGAAAAAATCTTAAAATAACGAACTAATTAAATTGAATTATGAATTGAATAAACAGATACAAATTTAATTTTGAAGCTAATTAAAACGTAAGCCTTTTTTTTAAATTTATCTAAATACAAAGTCTATTATTTCTAATAGTCGCTTAAATCAATATCGAAAAGTGACTTCCATAATCAAAATGGAGTTAATTAAGCCCTTTATTTGAGTGGATGCAATTTTTTTTTTTTTTTTTTTTTTTTTTTTTTTTTTTTTTTTTGTACCCACATCCATTTATCCTCCTACATTCGCGCACACCACACCCAATGCACCTACACGCATTTATAAAAAAGACAAAAGCATAGATCATGTTTTGTTGAAGTGCGGCGTTTTCATTGTTCACATGTGTAATACGAATTTACAATAAAATATGCTAATTAATAAACAGTACAGTGTGCATATGAAATTAATACAAAACAATTTATTTAAAAAAGGCTCGTTGTTTGCCAAGAAAACGTACATAATATTCTTATATGATAACACTATTTTCATCGTTAACTTTAAATTCTCTGTTTATAAATTTATTTTATAAAGATGCATGAAAGGTCTAAAGCCAAGTTAAATATTTTCCAAGCCAGTGGAAGAAGGCAAGGATAATTTATGACAGAACTATAAAATATTTTAATTTAAGAGTATTCAGTTTAAAAGAATGAGTATAAATTTCTTTCTCTTTGTCTGCACTTGTACAGCATACCCAGAGGCTACATTTTCATTTTAAATTACGGATATTTCGCTTCCAAATACGAGCACAACATTTCAACAATAAAATATCATTCGAGCTCATTTTCCTGCTCGCCGCTTGTAATTAGGGAATTACTGTATGCGTGGTTGTTACACATCAACCTAAATGAAAGGTCATTGGATATTTCGCTGCATTACGTGGCGTTTTGTAATAAACTTCACAAATACGAGAAAAAAATTGTATCATAGCCACAATAGCTGGTCACCCTAACGTACATAATTTTTCAAAAATTGATTACCGGCACATTTTTTATCACCTAATTGCTCTTTAATGATAAAGCAATAATACATTCAGCTAAATGCAGTTACTTCAAAAATGAATACTTTAGAAATTGCCAATTGCGCACTAAAATTATCCAAACGTATGAAGAGTTAAGGATGAAAATAATAATTTTTAATTTGAATTAAATTATAAGTCATCGAGTGAGAAAAGTAACAATTAAGAAGAACCAGCTTACTTTAATTGTAATAAGCTCATATCAAGAGTAAAAGGAAATGAAAATATCAGCAAATAATAGATCAAGGCGCAATAAATTTTCGATTACGTGATTATACGAACCAGTGAATTGCAGTCGCGTAAAGTTCAGAGTAACGATCGATGCGAAAGGGATACCCGAGAATCTCGACACATTACGAAACCTAGTTAAGACATTCATTGGAAGCCACGGATTACTGATAAGTCTGGACAGGTGATAAAAACGTAGTTTGACTTTGGATGGAGCGGATGGAGTACTCGAGTGGAGATCCGTTAATTCCAATTATAGATTCGCAATGTGGTTTATCTAGACCGATCAAAAAACATAGTTGGAATTCTGCGCTTAGAGATCGGCTGGGCTACCGTCAACGCCTGTATTTTATAAAGTTTTACATTTCCTAATAATATATAATTACAACATACTCATCGCCGTAACCATAAGAGTCGGTACAGTGTTAAACTTCTCTGACTAGGGAACTTCATTTATTGCCGACACATTACTAATCGACACTAACGGTACACCAGTCCACGAAGCACACATTTATTTCTTACGTTTAGTTTAAGGAGTTCCATCGTAAATAAACGTAAATTTTTTCCTCGTCGATCGACATCCGTAAAAGGCTAAATCCGCAAAAATTGACAGACTATGGGATCCGAAGAGGAATGGAGAGCCGTGAAGAAGATGCGTTGAGAGCCTAGTCGTATTTAATGTACAAATTTCACATCTCGATGTTACGTAATTTCAGTATTACGGATCTAATATATTTGTTGCTTTTATTATAGAATTATAATTTCTCATCAGTCGTTTAACGAACAATTTTAATATCAATTAATTCGTGCACAATTAAATTTAACGTAGTAGTTCGGTAGTTTGTTATCATATTTTCAATACGATACGCATTATTATCGATTAGCTTTAATGAATTACGAATTAAATGCGTTTGATAATTGAATTATTTAAATCCGTAATTTCAATTCCGTTGCAGGTAGTTCCTAGCTCTGTTTACTCGGTTATTTATTAATCGAAACTCCTCTAAAATAAGTCCTACCAACCCATAACACTACCCATGCACAAGAGAAGAAAGAAGATCAGGGGGTCGACACTGTTACAGGTGTTTTTATGACTTAGCGATTGTAATGTGTTACTTTCCCCCCTCTAACTTTAATAATACCTTCGTTCTTAGATAATGAGGGTCTTAAGATAATGAGACAGTTTCTTTTTATGAGGAAAACGTTGCTCGATGAGAGAAACGTACAATTCATAAACATAAGTGCTTTCGTATGGATTATTCTGATTGAATAATTTTTCGGCAATTTATGATACTAATCTTCAAGTTATACGCGGCGGCTGTTGCGTCATGGTTCTATGCCGTGACCAAAGTGATTCAAAAGTGATTCCAAATCGCCTTTTTTTTACATCAGCCACTTAGCCTATTACTAAAGTCGTATTTCTCAATATATTTCTGAAATTTTTTACTTGATATTCTGAAACACTATTTCTCAAACGCAATGTGATATAAAATCGCACCACTTCTTTTTCGCACAAATTTTAATTCAAATGATGAGTAATTGTTACTTTGATAACATTTTGTACAGAAATTATTAGAGGTTGGTATCAGTTTACGAGAAATCTCATATTCTGCTAAAGAATCTCTTTAAAAAGTATAACGTGACTTTGTCTTGTATTAATTGAAAGTAAGCGCTTGTAGATGAAAAGTTTTTATAAACTCATAAGTATTATGCTGTTAAGAAGATCCTCGGTTGTCTTGTTTTCCTTGCTGTTATCTGCAAAAAGTAAAACCTAGAATTTTTTTAATCATTGAGACTGTTGGGAGATTTAATAATGATTGAGAAGTCCTAGAAAAATCCTACACGTTGTCTTACAGAGTCTTAAATATTGGAAAAAAGAAAAAGCCATTATGCTTGTATATTATTGAAAGAAAAACTTAGGATTGAATTTCTAAGGAGTACATGCGGTGGAGCCTCGAACCATCCGCTCTTATAGATATTCGGATCTAATGAAGCGTCCCATAATTGAGACTCTGGAATTATGCAAAAATACCGATCACGTTTTTAATCTTTTTAAACAATCAAGCAGAGTAGTAGGGGAAGTTGGAGGATTTATGAATTCATCACTCGAACTGAGCAAATTTCATTTAATTTCACTTTCATTTGAATCGGTTAATTATTTTTATTATTCCGTCATAAGCACTTTCCGCGTATATTTATATAATTTTAGGCCTACAGTGTGCACAGTATGTAATTGGAATAAAAGTGACAAAATTTCATTAAACGGCGATGAAATACTATGTTTATGTAATTATTCGGTATTTTATTTATATAATGATGTGGTATTACACTTAAAAGCAAATCTAAAGAAAAAAAAATGAAAAGGAGCTGTTGGAGAAAGAATCGGAGGAAAAATTGAAAATCCATTAAAATTTCATCGCACGCGTCATTCGCACGTTTAATCACAATTATTATATATTTCAAAACATTTTCATTTTTTTTAAATATTAAACGACGAATTTCTATTTCTAATAAAAAGTGATAATTATTTTACTCGATATACGAACCCTTTTTTTGAAAATAACAAAGTGGAATTACGTTGAAGCGTTATATTTATTTCATTCATTTATTAATTGTACATAAGCACAGTTTTAGTATTTAATAATTATTTGCAAATAAATTTTTAGCAAAACATTTGGTTTCTGATGACATCCGTAGTGAAAACTATAAAATTCATTTTCTAATGCATTTAATTAGAAAAGCAAGATTATAGTATTGAAAATAGACAGAAATGCAATGAATTTTAGTTTAAATCGGAAAATATTTCCAAGCACAAAATAGTAATGATAAATTCAGAGAATTTTGTGAATAGTAATAAGAAACGTACTCTAGTATTGCATAATCTACGGGGTAATGAAATGATAGATATAAAATTAATAAATATTATGTAAGACTGTACAGGAAATATGTTTACGTAAATATGAATAGTAGTCGTCTCTATTAACTCCGGGCGCCGCTTGTTTCTTTTTTATTGGACAATTAATTAAACTAATTAATAACAATGTTAAAAGATTTATAGAGGAATAATTATATTTTTTAATAAAACTCGAATAAATGCACAGGGTTGTCGCGTAATAATTCGTTACTATACTTTTCACTTAGTTATCCGAAGACAAATTTTTATAGCTGAAATCTCTAACACTTACAGTACTTAATTACAGTACTTAGTATTAATTGTCATTTACGAGTGTATAGCTAGCAATTTGAACTCAGCAAATTATGTCCCATATTTAATCATAAAAAAAAGACATTAACTGGCATAATTAAAGTATGACTATATGATATCAAGTCCAATTTTTCGAGCAACTCTCTTTGATCAAGATCTTGTATTATTCGTTTATTTGATAATATCACTTAAAAAATTATTCACTAATAGCAAATTTCTATGGCCGTTAACACAAGGATTTAAATTCAGAGTATTTTTACTCTTCTAACGAGGCCTCTGTCAGCCTCTGTCTCTGATAATGGCTGACATTATGAATTAAAAAAAAAAAAAAAAAAAAAAGAAAAAAAGAAAAAAAAAAGAAATATAAAGTAAACCAAGGAAATGATACTTATTTATCGAAACTAATTTAAAAATAATTTATATTTAAAACGTGGAATCTCCTTTATTGGATGTTAAAAAAAATGATCTATATATAAATTATACGTATGTGAAATAAAAAATTTATATTTTTCTTTCATAACTTTCGGTTACATATAAATATGCATAACTTTGCAAGATTTAGTGTGCGGTATCGTTATTTTCTTACTTTTCTATACTTTCATATAAACGCGTATAATTTACGATAAAAGTTTTCACGTTAAATACTAGGAATTAGCACTATTGCAAGATAATTCCATTCGTCTAATAAAAAAATTACACAGTTATACCCAATTACATTATTAATATATCGAAAGAATATTTATATATAGTGCAGAAATAAAAAAATTTCAAGCTGTTGTTTTGCGCATGAAATCTGTTCCAATTGGCTAGGATATGTTGACAGCTCTATTCGCATATTTTTCTATTCTTAACGTGTGTGCATTTATATTCCCAATCTTCGTTTATATTCCATGAGATATAAAAGTTAAATTATGATAATTCAAAATTTCTTAACACAAATTGAATCTTATTATTATTCAATAATAATGTAAAAGTGGTTCCAAGTTAAATATATTTCTTAATAAAATAGAACACTTTAACACTCTACCTCGAGAGACGCTTCATATACATGCGTGCGGAATGATGTAAGTACATTACGTGCATAAAGATACACGTAATGCAGAAAGTGCAACGTAAAAATGAAAAAATATGTTTTTGTAAAAAGGACGTGTATATGATTCAGAATAATTTTACGTACGATTTTCGCCAAACATGGCTGTTACTGCGTTTGTAATATCATCCTTTATCATCCTTTATCATCCTTTATCAGCCTTTATCAGCCTTTATCAACGAATAGGTCGCATCATAAACAAAAACAGTTGATTAAAATGTTTCTTAGATCAATTAATCTTCAATATAAATAATATCAATAAAAATATCTTGTATGACTTAAGAAATTATTAACACTACAACAAAATGGAGTAATGGCAATTTATTGATCCAAAATATTGAGTAACTAATAGATAGACCAAAGTACTACAGAATTAAAATATCATAAAAAAGCACCAGAAGTAAGGATCTCATTTAGAAATCATCCAGTGAAGTAGCTGAAAGGAAAAAGTAAGTAAAACTTTCGCACGAGAATGAAGACATTCACAGACGCGTAGGTGATTGGGAATCAATTAGGTTCTCTGCGCAGAAATATGCGCACGTGCGTGTGCACACTCGAAAATGACGTTAATTGCGCTTGAGTGCTAGTAAAATGCAAGTAAAATAGGCAGTGTCGGCTCCCGTATACGTAGTACACGTAAGCTAGACAAGAGCCTGGTGAGTCGTTCTTTGTTCGTCCCCCGCTGATCCATAAGGTCTCGCAACAATGGAGGATGGCCGATACTAATCTAATCTAATAGAGGCCAGACTGAGGCTATGGGGCCATATGGACTTCGGATTATGTACAACGGTCCATTTAGCCAGGGTGTGTCTGCTTCGTGAGCGGCTTTTGTAATGCACTCCCCGACCACGACGCGGCCACAACGGGAAACTTCCTATCCGTGACGCCATTTCCGATGACGCTAGTGCTCTCGTTTTCTTCAACGATCCAGCAATAAGCTTTACTCGCTCGCTCGAATCGAACAACGTGTGTGACGCTAGAGAAGGTCTCGACCGAATTTACAACTGCAGTTGCCGCTCGCAGTGCGGCAAGGTCGTATTCACCGTATTCTTATGTGTATTAGGCTCGTGGAGAACCATCAAGGAACTAAAATGGCCAGAATTTAAAGGCCGAAAGGTAGCTTGGGTTTCTAATTTTCAATCGGTATTTTTCGTAATAATGTTCCAAATGTCCGATGGTTTTCGTGCATCTTAACGACCAGCGACGATACAACTTTTACCTTATAAATGCAGTATAAAATAATAGAAGCATTTACCAAGTATTATAATGCATTAAATTGCTCTTGCATCAATGACATGTTCGATTAAGATAAACTCTATCTTTTCTTACCATTCGGCTATATTTTCATTGAACTTTACTACTGAAACACGTATTACTCATCCAATATCTAGAGACACTGTAAATCGTAAAATAACTTACAATACTGATAATCAAATATCAAATGAAGTAATCACGAAAATCATTCACCTGTACCAACCCCACTACTAAAAAATACACAAAGCAACAATTGTTATTGCTTACACAGTTGTTATTTAGACACATTAAAAGAATTATTTCACAATTAAAAGTGTATTTAATAAATACTTGACTATTAGTCAATTGGTGGAATTTGTTAACGAATAGAACTATTCGTTAACAAAGAATTTAAATATCAGCATATTTTAAATATCGGCATAATATGAAAATGTGCTAAAGGACTTCTTTTGTTCCTTGTAAATTGCATTGCGCGACAGGCTATTCATAACAGGTAAGATTTCGGGTGGAAACTTCACGAATTCCCGGAAGTCTTGCGTCGATCGAGAATTCGTTTGCGGCACTTACCGTCTCTCTCTCTCTCTCTCTCTCTCTCTCTCTCTCTCTCTCTTTCACTTTTACTGCATTAGCAGCGCCGAAGCTGCTCCAACTCCTTCTTCTGCGCGTCGGCGGTCCCTCAGGAAGGTCTCGAGCTCTCCTATTAACTTCAATTACGCGGTCGAAGTGCCGGCTCATTGTTCGTGGCGTTCCACACGGGGAACTCCAACGACGGGGATGCATATACTCTCAAACATCCCCCTACCATCATCCCCGTCATACCTTTCCTACTACGCTGAACCTCCACCTCTCTTTTCCCTCTTTCGCTTCGACGCTCTTGCTGTATTTATCGCGTTCTTCGTTTCGTCGTACGGGCAAAAAGAGGCTTCTATGCCAACGAACCACTGGTATACCCTCGTAAGATAGAGACAGGAACTCTCTTTTTATATTCTCATCTTTACCATGCTTTACTCGCGCAAACTTTTCTCTTGATGCGATGTCGATACATGGCTATGCTGTTTTAATCTTATCTCCGAGAAATGTGGAGTCAAACGCATCAACTTCTTCATCTCAAGAAGTAAATGATTTGCCAAATAAGTGTATTTCGTTCAAACTTCTTTCTAGAGATTCAAATGCATACGAAATTATAAGGTAAAAATTAAGATAAAAGATAAGTTTTAAAAGACGTGCTGTTGCGAGTCATGTATGACTATTCGTGAAATTAATCACTGAATATAATATTTAACTAAATCATTAGTCGAAATTATTACAACGATGCATTCGAATTACATTGAAAACCATAGCATTAGACACATTTAGAAATTAAAGTTATTACATTAAACATGTAGGAGATAATACTTTTACGTTTAAAACGGTGTACACAACGAATAAGCAAATTGGAAAATTATCAAGTTCAAAGACGTCATTCGCGAAAGCTTCAGTCGTGAAGCAATTATTCAAACTTTTAAAAATTATATTCTTCGCGTGAAAGCAACTATTTGAACGCATGTAAAATCACAGCAATTAATTCGTTATTTTGCATAATTAGTATCGTTAAAATACAGTATATAGAATATAGGAAAGACATAAGTATCGCGTTATGTATAAATATCGATTGTTTCAACATATCCATATTTTATTTCTTTTCCATATATTATTAGATTTATTAGGTTGCGTATGTACAGATGTACGTAAGACTTGGTAAGAAGTTCTCGTAATGCTACAATTATCCGAATAAACTTTATGAAGAACAAAATAAGAGAAATATTTCAATACAATAAAACAATGGAAACTATCGTTTTTTTTAACATTTTTTTTTCGATTCTTTTATGATTCTTTTGCCTTGGAGATTAAATACGAGATTCGCAAAAGGCAATTAATACTTTTCTTTTACTGCCCATCATTAATTGTGTGCTAACGATGAATATTCTATTGGTATTTTTAGTCAACATCTTGAAGCTTTCTATTAATGTTTGTTTTACGTTGTTGACATCGTACTTTTATTTACTTTGATGATTTCTAGCTGGTTCTTTTATTATGTATATGTTTCAATTCATTTATTTTATTTCAAAGGATATTTATTGTTTATTGCTATACAATTTTTTTCACTAACCAACTGTACTTATAGGAACTTACTTTAAGATTTTATTTGTATTTTATATAAATACGTAATATAACGATCACGATCAATCTTTTACTTAATAAAAGTATTTTTGAAAGTTAGAAAAGTTCGAGAAATTTTTAAAAATGTTCAAATGGAAAAGATATAGAATTTTGTAATCTGCTATAAAAAACAGAAATTTAAATAGAATAATAATTATATTAATAATCATTTATAATAATTATTCTTTCATTGTACGCAAATTCTTAAGGTGCAACGATAATAATTTCCCTAAATATAATAAGACGGATGACTTTGAGTAATAATAAGTACTTATCAAACTCTCAAACCATTTTCATAGATAAGTAGTAGCTTTAACAAAAACATTAACAAAAATACGAGCTTATTGGTAGCGATAAATAATGCGCGATGAGAAAAAGAGTTTGATATATATAGCATAGTAGAAGAATCAGGAACACCATCTCACGTGGAGTAATGCATCAAAGTAATTACAGAGTACTTATAATAATAGCCATAAATTTGTCAAAAGTCAGAAAAAGCTACAATTTTCTTTCATCTGATGGTTTTAAAAAAATATTGTTTTATCCTTATATAAAAACGTCCATTTGAGGTTTTGTCCGATTTCATTTTTTGTACTCTAAATAGTAGCTGTTTGTAAGATATCAAGAACAAGCAAGATGTATTAATTAATACCGAAGAATATTTATCTAAGAATCAATGTTCTATGCTAAGCTACATAAATGTAACTTTTGTAATGAAATAGAAGGCAAACGCGTTTCCAGCTGAATTACACAAAATAAAATGCAGTTTTTAGTAAAGCTTTATTATTATTTCGACAATATAAAGTAGAGTCGTGCAAAAAAAAAAATACTTACACATTTAGAAAATTAAATACAAATATATTTTTGATATATTACCTTGAAGTAATACTTTAATGATATGTTATTTGTTCGAATGTCGTCTTATAAGATAAAAATTCATAAGGATAAAATTTTGTTTCTGGTGTCTCTCCTCTTAAGAACACGATGTACACCGCTTTCTTTTACCATTTTTTCACGTTTTATTTAGATTTTTTTAACGCACGAAAAGTCGCTGTGATTTTTCTTTAAGTTCTTTTTATATCTAATTGTCGTATTTCGATAGACCGTGTGTACACGTGAGAGTCAAATAATCAATGCAAAGACACGTGCTGTGCCTCTAAACTAAGTGGTCCACATTTGGAGGAGTGTCAGCAAATTGTGTATCCCACAATTTTTACGAGATATTTATATCATATTTATGTACCGTATGAGCCTTTTTTCTTTTATTTAATCATAAAAATATTTTACTTTATGAATCGTAGAACCATCAATAACTACCCAAACATATTTACGAAAATATCCTTTTCCGTCACTTTACATTTTTTATGATTTCAATTCCTATAACTTTTATATTTACAACTAGAAAAATTGCTTTCATGCGTAAAAAATGGCGAAAAGAATCAACGACTTTTTTTTTTTTATCGTGCTAAGAATAATATTGTTTTAAAGTAAAAATTGTCTCAAAGTAGATGATTTGATTATTTATTCGATTAGCTTAGAAAATGAAGTTAGGACAAAAGGGTTTGCCGAGGCAACCCTTGCATTTAGTTAGTGGATAATTTTTTCACTGGATATAACTTATCATACTTCAATATATTTCTTATACATACTTTTAGCTAATTAAAACAATTGTAAATTTATTTGTAAAATGTAATCGTGTGTACGTTTAATTGGGTTATGTTGTCAATATTGCACTTTGAGTTTTCATAAGCTTTCAAGAATATTATAAAAGCGAATGAAAATTACTTTAAGGAGAGTACTAATTTATAAATAATTTTTACTTTACGCTGGTTTCTTAAAAAACATTTCTCTCTTAAAGTGAATAATATTTTATGAATATTGGGTAATGATTATTATACGCAAAATTTCTTCTTTATTACCCTCTTTAATACCTTCGTTAATATTGACTATTCGAGGCTTATGATTTTTTCCAACTTTTCCAACGATTTTAAGAAAAGCAATCAAACATTTTTAAATTATTTGTGCGATTATGTTGTATGCATTAATTTGATAGACATTTCCTAATCCTATAACAATCTAAATATAAACGAGTTTGAGAATAACCTTAACGGCTAGGAATGCGGGCTCCGAATCCAGATTCGTAGTTCCTGAATCCGACCATTATTATTTTTGTCCTCACTTGCGAATTATTGCGAACGATGCAAAAAGCATGCATTAGTTCCCCGATGTCTATTTTTCTATGTCTCCCGCTCTATTTTTCCGCGTCTATTAATTTTCAATTCGCTCATGCGACAACACTAAAAGACACGCGACGTCATTTTTATAATGAGGCGCCTAACCTTCCGTCTCTCTCCGGTCTATTTTCTATAAGGCCGTTCTCGCGAGATTGCGCATTATATTAGTGCGCGACGGGGGTGCGCGCGATAAGATCGCTCAAAGGGACGCGTTTGCTCGTGAAAGCGCGCACGCGAGAGTATCGCCGAGTATGAAGATAAATAAGACCAATCCGCGCCAACATGGCACGCGTAGCCGAGGAAACGATGGCTATAAAACGTACTTGAAAGAGACGGCGAGAGACGGCAAGAGACGGCAAGAGAGCGACGGGACGAGGAAATAAAGGATGTACGTATAATCGATCTTTCGTCGCGCACACATTCTCGAAACTACTTGTCCTACTCGCGCCAATACACGAGCAAAGCAACGCTGGAATGGTGGAGGCAGCAGATGTCTCATAGCGCCGTATATCAGTCACGAGAGCAGAAGCTTTCACCTATACCCCGGCGCTTTCTACGAGCTTTTCCAATAGCACGTCTGACTATTCGAGCTTCCATTTGCCCGAGGAAACGCCGAAGCTGTGACGAGACACTTGGGGGTATCTTTTCAGAGTGTGACGTACAACTCTTCGCCTGCTTGTTCGCGATCCTTTTGCGGATTATTAGTAACGCGCTGGAAAATTACGCGTTAACTAATTCGATGAGTTGGAAAAGTAATAAAGATTATCGATGAAAATGCCTGAAACTACACTGAGCAAGGATTTTTCGTCTTTGCTTAAAGGAAATTATACCGTACGATAGATAATTAATGTTTTCAATAGGTTTTACTTTCGCGTTGATAGTATTTACCAATGAATCGGGGTTTCTAGTTCAACTTTTTTAAATCGGAGTTAGTCTTATGCGGTTAGGACGAAGAAAATTCTTAAAACGAAGAACTATTTGAGTAGAACGATTAATTTCCTACAAATATACATCTGCATTTTATTCTAGTATTTTTCTTTGGCACTGAAAGCTATAGCTCGCTTATTTGAACGAAAAGGGTCACTCGTTGAAATAGTAGAATAGAGTTGCTCTTGAAGTTATCGTTTGATCTTCTCCTTGTCGAAGTTTCAGCTAATGCTTGACCAATCAAAAAGAGATGCTGATCTATTTACAAAGAGCAGGATGGTAATTACTTTCATCGTTACACGGAATTTCAAAGAATAATTGTTAACTCGCGCGAAGAACGAACAAAAAACAAGTATAAACCTTTGAAAGGGTGCTTTGTCCTCGACGAGACCACAAATAGGATCTCAAATATATTTTGTGCGATTTCTCTTTATTTGGAGCATATTTGTCGTTGTAATGAATTGGTCTTATGTCGATATGCTTTTGTAGAATAAATACTTGCTTATTCTTAATACGTAAACAATCCCATGAATTAAATGAGAATTTAACGATTTTGAATGATTTTACGAATTATTTCATTTAATTTAAGTAAAATAAATTACTTTATGCCGCACATCTAAGTACGCTATATTACACTGTGTTGCTCGAGATGTAGGTATACGTTTCTGTAAGTTTATCGCGAGTTTTTTAATCAACTTAGGAGTTCGAAGACATAAATTTTCACACGTCGATTTCATAAGTAAAATATTTCTACAAGCCTGACTATCAGAAATGAAAAACAGATAATAGCTTTAGGACTTTCTCGTGTGTACCAAGGAAATTCAACGTCCGATCGTCCGATCGTCCGATCCTCCGTCGTTCTGTCCGAAGATAATTGACATTTTTGATTACTACAAAGTTTCTCCAGCGATATCAAAGTTGATGGAGAGATCGTGATTTCCGAATGTATGCGCGCGCGTGTGTGTGTATGTATGTATGTATATGTATATATATATATATATATGTATATGTATATGTATATGTATATGTATATATATATATATACGCGCGCGCGCGCGCGCATACACGTAGGTATAAGAGTCTCGAGAGCTAATTATTGCATTTGCAGAACCTAAGGTTGCCCTCTCGAGGTCGTGACCGCAGGCTTGCGGCCGGAAACCAGAGGTCTTACGAAATCCCGTGTAATCGAGTAGCCTACCTCTATGGCCAGAGAGTATTGGCTAATTCATGTTATTAGATTATCAACGGCTTGTTTTAAGCTCAGCTTCCATGCAAGACATCGGGGGCATATTTGCAGGGCTTTGTCGGGCATCTCTCGTTATAGTTTGCGAGTTTCGGTTAAAGACTTGCCGGGAAATCAAAACCGATTGGATAAAGAAGAACATGGATCTTGATCGATCATTCTTACCTGTACGAGTATAAGAGGGATGAGTTTTCGAATAAAACTGATTTGAAATTACTTGTTTTCCAAAGAAACTTTACTTGCTTTACTCGATGCCTTACTTGATCGTCAAAAGCCACCCTTCTGAAATGTTAGAAATAAGGTATTCGAAATTAACAGTTAAGGTAGCGATTGAATAAAATAATGTTACCGACAAATTCCACTTGAATTTGAAGAAATCACATATTAACGTTAAGAATAACGATAAATTCTAGAAAGAAAGTGATATATACAAGACAAACGATGCAAGCTATTCGGGTAGCTGGCAACTAACTGGGCCGTTAAAATACGCAACGTCTAATTTAATTAAAATTCATCCATAAGAGGAAGTTTTCATCTCGTAGCGAAAGGATAAAAGCGCGCGCAATACCGGGGATGTCGAAAGAGACCAGAGGCGTATCTCCACGTAATATTCGGCTTGTAACTTACACGGGAAATCGTCGGCGACTAAAGCGGGATTTCTCCGGCAATGGTTGTTATTAAACGAACGATGCGTATGCAGAAGTAGAGGAAAAGCCAACGAGAGAAAACGCGAGGACGATAGTCGCGAGATCTCTTCAGTCCTCCCTTGCATTATCCGGCGATGCAAACTGCTCGCGCACTAGCGTATGCAAACGAGTCTTTTCATAGTACCTGTGAGCGGTGGAACTAAACAGAGACAGAGAGAGAGAGAGAGAGAGAGAGAGAGAGAGAGAGCGAGAAACAACGAAACGCTCCCAGGACAATAGCCGAGCGCGCGCGGGGAAAGAAAACTTTTCTCTTCCTTCCATCTGAGCGCTGCCGTCGTTCCCTCTCGCCTCTTTTCGCACGAGGCTAATAGCGCATGTAGCGCAGCGCGGGAAATAACGAGGGGATGATATGGCCGTCATTGCGCGTACTCGAGGCCTCCCATTGTCTCTATTCGGCTCCGGATAGAGATCGAACGCCGAGGCATCCGAATGGACCGCGTTCCATCGCTCGATCGAAGCGTCAGGATGACTTCCTTGGCTACGCGTGGGACCCAAATATTGCCCGCGATGTCTCCTTTGCGAATACCAATACCACGTGTGCAAACGAGAACGAGCGTTGATTCGAACATATGGATATCGAACATATCCATTTCAGTCTCGCCAGCATTGAAGCAATCAAATCTGATTGATTCCTAGATATGGCGTTGATTGTGGCACGTCCGACGTTGTACGTAAGAATAGCATTCGAATCTTTTGCGAATGCAAGATTTACAAAATCTTACGAAATATACTCCGTTGATCATTTGGTGCCAGTCGAATATTCTAGATGATAACCGTCGCTGTACGTACGAGTAATGCTTAGAGATTGTTATTTCAACTTTTACTTTTACACTTGCAAAGTGTACAAGGCAACCAAGATTCAACGAAATTTTACTATTTTACAGCCGAAATAAGGAATAAGGAAAAGCCTTTTTATATGCATTAGATAAGTTTATCTCAATGTAAGAATTCTTATGCTAATCATGTTAATACTAATTATGTTGCTACTGATATTCGAGTCGACTAATCAGTTTCTATTCGACTCTTAAGAAGGGAATAAAATTGTACTTTTTGTCAGTTATTACATTAGGGATTGATTATTTATTTAATTTAATAGCGAAGCTATTAAAGCTGTTAAAGCTATTTTTACTATATTTTATTATGATAATAGTTCCACATGCGTAAACTTAATGTAAACATTTCGCGCCAATACTAGACAAATATTATTAGTCACTTTTCTTATAATTTTCATTCGCAATGTTTTCATTTTTCTTTTGATATAAAATTAAAATTCCAATGTTATTCGCATTAATAATTGAATGCAATTGTGACATGTCGTATACCGTAAAAGATTATATGATTATTTTGATATCATTGCTATTCGAATAACAGGACTGAAAATAAAATTAGATTTACAAATCGATTTGGCCAGTATAAAAATAACTATTTTAACATTCACCTTATTATCAATATTAAATTTTGTATTAAATTTAGTACAGTACTTAGTTGAGAACTCGATTAAAACTTAAATCTTAAATATTTATACGAGTTCGTTTGTAAATTTACGAAGCATAATAAGGGTTGGATTATTTAAAGCAACGCTCGATCTTTTTCTATATCATAAAAGGTAGAAAAAAAATTATATAAAAAGAAAGTACTAGACGTTTTTCCATAAACTGCGTCTGGCCTATTTCCGCCAACTCGAATGTATACAATTAAGCGTGCGAAATAACGGAAAAAAGTAAAAAGGAGTTATCATCGGCTTTAAAAGAGAAAGGCTTTAAAAGGAAAAAGAACGGGCATAGTTTTAGGAAAATAAGAATGGGTAGAAAGTAACGGTATAAAAATCAAAAAGATACGAATAAGGAAAATGTGAAATGAAAACGGGACTAAGAGAACGAACGGTTTATTCGTATAAGTCCCATCGGAAAGAAAGAGAGGCTCGAGAAAGGCGGCAACGATAACTACACCATGAAAAGCAATGTCATTAGTAGTTTGTTCGTCGGTGGCACAAAAATGGAACGAATTTTTGTTCAACATAAGCAAGAAAGAAATAAGAATTAAAGTGCGAGTTTAGATGGAGATTTGAAGTCTTTAGAATTTTTACTCTATCGCCTATTACGAAATCTATAAAAATACGATACGGCAATGAAACCTTATACAGTTTCGTTTGAAAATTGTGCATTTATTGGTTGTATTATATAATAACATAGTAGAAACGTCGTGCACGTGTCGAAATGACTGCAGGCAAGCCTCGGATTTTTGCGAGGGATGTCAGTGCTTCTAAGTGCGAGCACTGATTCAAAAAGCGATAAATGCCGCTTGGACGCGCGCGTTGGCGAATTTCGAGATTCGAACCATAAAAAAAAAAAAAAAAAAAAAAAAAAAGGACGCGGAAAGTCGTCCCCGGGGCTCAGACGAGCACACGAGCAGCGAGCTACTGGATACACGATCACACTCCAGTGGTTTGGTTTATACGCGACTTTTGCTCTTTCGCTCTCGCAGCAGGTCTTCTCGCGCGTCCAGGCAGGACCTCAGCGCCGTCGGGCCAATGAATAAAAATGAAATGCTAACGAGCACGCGCCGCGTTACCGTGTGCGCCGATGCGGGAGCGAAGAGGGCGGATGACGAAGTCGTGGTGGCGGGAAGGAGATAGCGGTATTTGAAAAAGAGTCAGAATGAGAGTAAAAGATGTGGCGAAAATAAGAGGAAACTCGGAAAGTGTGGAGAGAGAGAGAGCGAGAGAGAGCGAGGGCAATGCGAACGAGACGAGAGGCAACAAGATGAAAGAGATGAAAAAAATATGAAAAGGGAGAGGAGAGATTTTGCGCGAAATGAGCGTGCAGTTGCGCATGCATATACAATGATATACAATGGCTACGAGGAAGCATTTATTTCTCATTTTCTGTTTGGGTTTCGCAGTTTATGCATCGGGCGCTTAACAGAAAGATTGATTTGTTGAGCTCACCTACATAGACACTTTTTTTTACCAATGCTTCACTGCTATCTTGCAGTAGTTGAGAAGGGTGCGTAGGAGACAGAGAAAGAAAATGAACCGAATAATGAATTTGTTGCTTTATCTATGAAGATTTTATTTCGTTAAATTAAAAGAGGCTTATCGAATTTAACTCTTTATCGAATTTATACAAGAATTTAAAAATGCTGCCCGTTTTAATTAACATTAAATAGTTTTTTTTTTTTTTTTTTTTTTTTTTTTTTTTTTTTTTTTTTTTTGAAAATTTTTTCTAATACTCGTCGAAGCATAATAAAAGGAAACATTTGATTAACGATCAAATCACGTGAATCAGCATATTCAAAAAAATATCTCTTTAATAAGATTCAATATTTTATTTTGAATTCTTTTACTTCGATGAAACGAAAGCTACACGATGAAGTAACAATTTTGTTATCCAGCTTTTGTTTCGTTATCCATCGCTCTTCGATTACGGCGCGTGTTCAGAATTATGAATGTACGTATTAGTTAATGCAATCTCTAATCGACAGCCTATGATTTATAAAATAGTATAATATGTTAATGTTAATTAAATCTTTGAATTAAACTTTTCCCGACATTTATTATGTTTATATTTTAAAAATACATTCTTTTTATCCATCGTTTACTTTCTCTCTATTACTCTCAATTTCTCCGTTGGTTTCTCTATTACTGTTCACACATGCACACAACGTTTGGTCTGCCAAATAATGTACGTGCTTTTATAAACTTAATCAAATCAGTATTTACCCTTAAAAATTTAATAAATTATTTTAATTATAGTTAATAAAATGGTAATATTTTGCGTTTGGCTAAGAATCATACGAATCGAGTTAAAAGCAGATATTTCGAACGTTTTATTCGTAATTTATCGTAGAACGTTTAGTCATATTTTTGGTTCAGTGAATACTTATACATAACGTTTATAGGTTCAAACTAGACTTTTCGGAAAAATTCATATTTTAAATGATACATTTAACATTTAGATCGAAAGCTGCCTTTCAATATACCTTGGCTGGAGACTTTTTGCGACACTTAAAATAGAACTATTCTTTTACCGATACATCTAACCTTAAGATTAAAAAAGTGTATTTATTAAAAAGCTACTTGTCAACAGAAAAATGTTACGGAAATGTATTTAAAAGAAATTTTAAAACACACGCACGTACCAGCTTACAGATAAAGTATACGTAAATCATGACGAATATTTTGAAGACTTCCTCTAGACACTTGGAGTAATATTTTTTTACCATCCGTATTAACGATATCCAACGAGAATTAATTTTGGAAATTGCAGACATGTAGCGCTTGCATTTATAGATACAACTGCTTCTGTATCTACTTAATTTTGGCTCGTGTTCAAATTGGTCGTTCGAATTCAAGGGTCAAGCACTTCTTCGAGCAAATCTTCGAAACGTGTTTATACTACATAAAGTATTCAACCACTGTTCATACCACTATTTCTGCAAATTAAAATTGCGCCATAAAACTAGCCATCAAACTCCGTTGAAATTTTATAGAACACGAGAAAAGTAATACTCTCCTTTTACACAAGCTAATAAACAATTAGAAAATGAAATACAAGTTCGCTTGGCTGATCGAAAAGTCCATTAATTATCGTACGTCAACGGGACTTCGCTACTTCAAATGATGGCCAAATACAATTCGTTTGTGATAATACTGACTTTGGAGAGCGGGAAGTACGGTTGCACGACTCACTCACCGCTGGGGGACGTTTCTCCTTTCATCTCTCTCCCTCGTGGCACTAGCAGAGCTACGCCCCCTCCGCCCTCCCGCCCCCAACCGCCCGTCCACCACCGGAGCGCGCGCGTGCCTTTAATTAATATTCAGCTATTCACTTTCTGAAATGGAACCACTTAGTACCTCACAATGCGGACTTAGTATCACCGTACTAAACCGATGGATTGCGCACTCGTTCTGAGCCCAACGATCGAGAAGTCACATTGTACGCACACATTTATGTGCAGCGTAATTTATAAAAAAAACTTCGTTCCGACGAGTGTTAAGAGGCACGAATGCCTATTAAAGAGTTATTTTCACGATAATTCTATTATTCGAATACATGATTTATGCTAACGACTTATGCTATTAAAGTAACTACGATTATAACTATTATAACTACCGAGAATTAATTATCAACGATATTTTTACTGCATTCAAATACAGTCTTGTATTTTGGCGAATAATCACGTAACGGATAAGTGTACAACTTATTACCCTTCAATTTTATACCAATCAACAATTATTAATTTTAACAAAATTATGATAATTTGATATTCCATAATAATTTATGAAGTTATTATGACAGTGATCTAAATTTGCCATTGTAAGATATTATCAATACTTGGTAAAATCACAAATTAACAAAATAGTCATATAATTAATTTTCTATGATTCAAGAAATGTGTATGATGTTGAAGCTTCGTGGGAATCCAATTATAAAATCATGGTATTATTTTCAAGATTCAAATAATTACACTGGCATTGTTACAAAATTTCAATTTTTTATACAAAATGAAAAATGATATCAATATGTAGTCTTGTGTTTATGAAAAATAAATTGTGTGTTATGAAATGTATCTATAAAGTTTTATCTTTACATTTTTACCATTAATATCAGTCATTTCGGTATATAAGGATTTCTTATTATATCTTAAAATTAGTCTTGATCAACCGTTAAGTACTGAATCTCGAATTTTTTGTTGGCATTGTTTTAAATGACATCTTTCATGGAAAAACGATGGCAGAGTTACTGCAACTGTGCTAGAAATGCGATTATGAAAAGATTCTATACATTACCTAGTTAACTGACATGTTGACAATTAACAAAAAATATTTATTGTCAATAAGAAAGATCCTTAAATCAGGAGCTTCGACTAGCCTCGTGTAAGAATTAAGTATTTATACCGCACTTGTTTTTCTTCTGATTTTTTCACTTATCAAAGCTGTCACTATCGCTGCAACTATTTATGCACTTTAAAATTCCATATGATTTCATTATAAAAATTAATATGTATTTAGCTTCAGATCATGTTAGAACAAATGTTGGAACATGTAATAAGGTTAATATAATTCGTCTTATCGCGTTTTATCATTTCTCTTACTTAAATAATTGCTAGATTTATTCAAAAGAATATAGCTGTATACATGACATGCCGTGAATACTAGTATAAATGGATGAAATAGATCTATTAGAAGGTAATAATGAGGTTCTGCTTAAGGATTTAGGGATATTATCAGAAATAATGAAAATGTAAACTTCAAAAAATGCAAAGTGTGGACATTAGCAGGTTATGATTAGTCAAGATAATAATATAAAAATTATAAATAAGTTAAACAAATTTTTTTTTTAAATACTTTAGTAGATAAATTCTATTAAAATTCCGATGCTGGGTGCAGGAGTTTAAGGTTAGCATTTATGAAGTAATATTTATTAATTTCGGACAGAAAATTGAAAACTAACCGTTGGATCGAGTTAAATGCGTAAAAATACTATGAAATTGAACTCGAAAGGAGTCGATGACAATGGAAAATTTTTGAATGATTTAATGTAGCATGAGGTTACATGGTCCTTTATCACATTTTATGAGCTGATGAACCTTTTAGTGGCTAACAAAATTAAAAACATTAACATTAAGTTATGTACATTGTACATTTAATACATTTAATCTGATGAAAATTAGCTGCTACATACGATCTGACTTCGTCTTATTTCATTATTAGACGTACTCCTATAATTTGATATGATATGTAAAGGATATTTTTTAAAAAAGGATCATGTCAGTTGTTATAATAGACTACATTACTCGAATATTCGATAATTAAGAAACCGATTTGAATGATTAAAATAATAATACGCATTTTGAATAACTTACATGATTTACTACATTAAATTTTACTGGATCACAAGATAAAGCATACCGAATTAGCGATTATTATGCGAATATTATGATCATGTGTACGGTTATCAATTTGACGTTACATCGCTTGTCATTTGCAAACACTTGGCTCGAAGCAATATAGAATAGTGGAAAACTATGGGCAATTCATAAGCTAGAATAAGATGCAAGAGAGCATAATACCAGAGAAACTGCCAATCTCAAATACTATATACCTACACAACTTCCGTCATCTCTCTCTCTCTCTCTCTCTCTCTCTCTCTCTCTCTCGCTCTCGTTATTTTCCTTTCGTGCTTTTTTCATCGTATCTATATACTCGAACCGTATTTTATCACTGAAATCTGACACACTAAACAAGTATCAGAAGCTTCAACGTTCTTTACTTTATCAATATAAGAACATCATTTTATTTATTTTGAACCTTAAACTTGCCACAATCTAGTATAAAACTGAAATAAACTTCTTTATTAAATTTAATTCTTTGCTCATTTGTTATTATGTTGAATATGTTTGAATCAACATGATTATATCATTAACAGAGCTAAATTTTCATGAATAAATCAGTTCATCCGTTGTAAGATTGGTAGTCCTTTATAGTGTTTGGAGATTAATGAAAACTTGATGGTATAATTTATATATATATATATATATATATATATATAAGATAATATACAGGAAAAGGGACTAATGACATTAAGTCTGAAATATAGTATAAAACGCTAAGGATAATGTAGCTTTAGAAAAATACTATAATATTAGTAAAGAATTTTAATTAAAATTCAGAAGCAAGGAAGGAGGAAGGAAAAAAATAATATTTACAAGAATAATAATAATACGCGCAAAAATATGATAAATTTCATATGAGATAAAAAGACAACGACATGTATTATTAAACCTTCATAACTGCAATAAACAAAAATAGCAATTGAATAAAATAATTAATAAGTGAATCATATTTCTTTTTATTTGATCCATCGAATAAAAAGAAGATGTATTTATAAATTATCTTATAGACCGTCTAGACCTCAGTCATGCATAAACAATACGTTTTAATATAATAAAATGTAATGGATTTCTATCTATTTTACCATATACGATAAATTCGCGTGTTTATTCTTTTACAGCAAAGAATAGCATGTAATAAATGTGTTAATATATTTGATGCTTATATCAAAATACTTTGCTTTGAAAAACTCAGTAATAAAATACGAAAAAGTTATACGGTATTTATAATGCAACACGGAAAACGTAGTTATTTCATTAGGTAGATTAGATATTAGACTAGATACTTAGCCAGAATAAAAATGAATAACTTGTCAAAGAGTTTCCTAATATGGTAAGTAATTAAATAACTTTTACTGCTATTTTATACGCGATAGTGTATATTAAACGTATGCGTAATATTAATACGAACCATAATCATGAATCTATGCGGAGGCGCTATAAAATGTGAAGTGCGAGTTGCCTGTTACGAGTCAGTATATGTTTTCGGAGTATGTCGTAGCAAGTGTTAATGTTTATTTTATATTCTCTCTCTCTCTCTCTCTCTCGCTCTCGCTCTCTCCCCCACCCTCGTTATAAATGTTTGTATTCTAAAAATTAAGATTCGAAACGAATGAAATTTAAATAACCTGTCACCTTACAAATTGATAGCGAGTGGATACTGTTTTAAAAAAAGTTCCTTTTAAAATCTTGTTCCAATTTATTTTTATCAATTTTTTAAATCACTCATTTGAACTTCTTTACTTATCATTAGCTTTGTATTAATCATTGTATCATTTATGATTTTCATTTATTTGAAGTTCTCAAAAGTAAGACAGTATCAACGTGGACATCCAAGTGTTCTCGCAACTATACTACGGTTATTGCTTTTTATGACATTTTACTCGAACGTAAATATCTCCATATTTTGACTTTTTGACATAATTGTGTCGCTTGTTTCGTTTGCGGCTTTAGTGTATGTGACGCAAATACATTTAAAATATTTAAAAAAATCCATTAAGCTTTGTTCGAGAGTAATGAAATTAGGACGAGCAAACGTTTATACAGCTGAAGCACGCGTTATATAATCTTACGAGTATTTTAATAAAAAAATCTAAGCGCATGTGACGTTGGATTGGATGTAATTGGATGTAATTGGATGTAATTGGATGTAATTGGATGTAATTGGATGTAATGTCGAAGTCCAAGAAAATAAACAAAAATAAATAAAAATCTTGCGAGTGCACTTTGCGCATTGAGGTACAATGGCAACGTCGACATATGTAACTACTTAATTCACACGAACGCGATAAGTGATCCAGCATCTTCCCACCTCGTCTTATCCTCTCTATCCAGAAAGTCTCACGAGAGCGATTATCCGTGACGTGAGCGTCACAACGTCTCCACAGGATGTGGAGACCGGGAAGTGAAATTCAAGATCGCGCCTCGTATTTTCCCTTACTGCAGTCGTGCCCTAAGAGGTCTAGACACTTAAGTGGGCAAGAATAGCCAAAGAAAAATAGCGAAAGAGAAAATGACGGCGCGACGGAGAAAACAGCGTTTGCTCTCTTCGTGGTGGCGGCATGCATATGCATGCGCGTATATACGCCTGAGTTCATAAGACTGAGGAAACGCTTCCGTAAGAGGTGCGCGTCAGTGTCCCTTGTTTCGCATCTCTCGCACCAGGTGCGAGACGTGCGCTTGTAAAGACGCGTCGTTAAAATCCACCGTATACTCGGCGGCAGGAAGCTGGATGGCACGTTGTCCATGAAGATAAATTTTCCGGGCTCGAGGAGCGGCACTTCTGGAAAATTGGACGACTAGGATCGAAATCCTAGAGTTTTTGGAAATTCTCTCAATTTGCTCAATTTTCTGGATTCAAACTTATTCGAGCCTTTCGTGGAGGTGCCGCACATTCGGTTCTTAGCCGCCGATATTTCGAGCGCTAAAACTTTCGAGCGCTTAAAAAAGTCGTGAAATTGCGCGGATAACCTATTTGAAGAAGTTTGAGCGCGGGTTATTAGATAAGGAAGCGACGTGATAATATTTTTTCACTTTTGAATATAGTTTTTATTCTTGTGTTGGAGCCCGTCTCGAGGGACTTATTTTTGTGGCATTTTTAATGTGGTTTGAGTGACTTTTTTTCGAGCTTAATTTTCTATAATATCACTGGTGGTTTTTGATCTTAACCATTGGATCTCAAAGTAACTTTCCGTAATTCTATTCTAATAATTTATTGGCATAAAATCTGAAATTATTCTTCCGAATGGCCCCAGACGAATTTACTACTCGATGTAGTAAAAAAAATCCATTTTTTATAATTGTATATAGTAGGGGTACTTCCACGAACGCCAAATAATATTCAAATCACTGGATTTCCTATTGGTAATTTTGTAAGTTGTACGAGTAGAGTTATATTAAGATTTTGAGGTGTAGAACGCTTATACCTTCGTATAATAAACGCTTTTACCACTTTAATAAAAATACTACAAACGGGATAATTACACAACACTTTTCTTACCTAAGTTAGTACAAAATTCTGGCATAATATGCAATCTAAAAATACAATTCTAAAAAGTTAGATGATGTATTTAAGATTAAGAAGAAAAAGTTTGAGTTTGACTAGTTGAAATTCAGAATGCAAGGGAACTTTTTTAGTTGAGAAATAAGTTTAAAAATACGGCCATTAAAAGATTTATTATGCAATGCAGGTCACGTCAAAAATTGGTTATAGCTTTTTCTTTCTGAATGGCATACTTTTGGAAAATAATTGTTTACACTGTTTATTTATACTTTTTATACGCGATATAAGCAATCGAAGGGACTTGGAGTTTTTGAATATCGTCTTGAAAAAAGTTTCCCGTTTCATCAAATTATCACTTGTAAAATAGAATGAGATAAAAGGAATTTCAGCACTGCATTATAATTTGTGAAACCAATTTTTTTTAATGCTTCTAAAAGAACAAAAAAGCGGTTAAAAAGTTGAAAAAAAATTTACGCCAACAAGTTATTAAAATGAAAATGGAACTAATGCGAGATAAATAAATAGAACAGTTACAGCAGCTCCAAGGCTTTTGCGCACGAAGTAAATGCCGAAATTGCGAGTTCACTAATTTGAATTTATAGGTGCGCAATTTTCATCCAATACCTCGCTTGAAACGCCGTTCGCTGTGTTGCAATAAGAGTAAATGGCCAACTAATGAAGAACTTTAGATCATTCTTTTTGTTGCTTTTGCAACAAAATCACTGATCACTATTACGTTATGTCTTGATGCTGCGTCATTTCTTTCGCACTATTTCACGAGGAATTGTTATTTTTATTACAAAGACGCACGAAATTCTTCGTTTAAGACAATGCCCTGAGCCTACGGAATTTATGGCGTTTCAGAACACTCGGTTATTCCGGATAACTTGTTTTCAACTTTTTGAGCAATTTGTTGCCGAGCAAATCAATACGTTACTTTATTAGAAATAATGCCTTTTCACGATCATTTTTATTTGTTCCGAGAGAATTAGTCGATTCGTTTTACTTTCATAAATTTTGGAAAATCGTACATTTCGATACTGGGTTGTTAAATGCACTAAAACAGATTTGAGTAGCAGTGATTCTTTGTTCGAGCGCGCTAAAAGAAAGCTTAAGAAGGAGAGAAGTATGCATACAAAGAATTAATACCTCATACATTATTTTGTTTATACTTTAAGTTTGTAATTTATTATATTTACTAACGGCACAAGTGTGTCAAAGTAGAAATATAATTTAATGTTTATACGTATACACTTGAAGCTTCACATTTTATAAATATTTTATAAATCACTCGAGTATAACATTAAGTAGAATTCATTCTCGATCACGTTATTAAGAACTTACCCCTGTAAAACGGTAATTAATTTAATTATTCGTACGTCATTATCAAAGTTATTTCGTACTTCAGATGCAATAGTTAAAATGTAAGATAACAGTTCTAATAAAGTTTCGAGTAACATTTATCAGTTCTTTACGTTACACCTACATAGGTGTAACTATGTGAAAAATGCGAATAACGCCAAGTCTTATTTAATAATATAACTGACGTAAAATCTCCATTACGAGCTTCCCGATCCAGTAATAAATAAATTAAACGGAGTTGCTGATGGATAAATAATAAAGCTACTCGGCGATGAACGTACGTGCTAGGAGTATGAGTTTGAGGAAGTTGGTCAAGTACTGGGAACGTCGGATAAAAACGTCATGGCATAGTAATGACGAGGCGGAGTTTACGCTGCCGATTGTTCGGCGTCCCTGTCTCGCGCTTCAAGGAAAATGTCGTCGTCGCTCGGCAGAGGAAAAGAAAGAAGACGCAAGAAAAAGCCGTTGGCCGTGGGCCGCGATGTCGCCTGGATCCGAGTTGGGCGCAAAGAAAAACCGGTAATGGGCCGGTAAGAAGGGCGGTAAGGGAGGGCTGCGCGCGATTTTGTCATACAACTCGGTCTCTTCGCTTCTTGTTCCACCTCCTCCTCGGTCTTTCTCTCGGTGTTTTTTCGCATTAAAAAGGCGCAGCGAGTCGTCGTTCCGCAGGAGCGGGAGGGACGCATCGCCGGTTTCTCCAGCTGCGATAAAAAGCTCGAGGGCATTGGCAGAGAAGCGCCTGGAGGTAAACACTGCGCGACTCGATCCTACGATGAGAGAAGCAGAGGCGGGGGAGGTCAGAAGAGAGGATCTCCCGCCTCGAAGGAGAGGAAGAGAAATGATAAGAAAAATGGACAGGGGAAGGTGGTACTACTGCACTGTGAGAAAAGGCTAAGGTTCGATAACCTCTCGTGTGCTTTGTCGGATCTAACGACTGCATGGTACCTACACTATTTCCCCTGCGCGACTTACTCGAGCTCATTTTCTTTCATAATGCTCGTAGCATCCTTGTACTTATCTTTGCTCCCGAGAAGTCCCATTCTTTAACCTTACAAGACAACTAACACGCGTTCTTGGATATTCGTTAAGAGTGCAGAGCTGTTGTATCGATTTTGAGAGACGCGAGGAAGAAAGGAAAATTGCATTGATTAGAACTCGTCGACAAGCAACGATATCTATACCAGTACTTAATGTACAGAAATACTTTTAATCAACAGAAAGAAGTTACTAGCTTCATTCTGTTGATGAAATCTAGTAAGGTACTTATTTTCAGCTAATTTTTTAATTCCTACTAATTACAGAGGTCAATTTTTGTAACGTTCCCAATTATAACCTAGACTTTTTCTACCGCTCTAAGCCAGCCCCGAGCATTTATATGACTTTTCGCCTAATTATTATTCTCTCAACTCTATGTTTTTATAAAGAAAAAAAAGTAGTATTATTATCAACATAATACAGTGTATAAAAATTTTATTACGAAATATTATTTTGTTGGTAATACTAACGATGAGTTTTGATGTTGCGAAAAACCACTTCACGTATTTTATATAAATAGGTAATATCACAAAAGTGGAGAATACTTTTGTAATACTATTGTTAAATATTTATAAAACGCGTACTCAATGTAAAAACTTCCAATGGGCTCGTTTCGAAAAACTCATCTCATTTCACTGGTAGACCATAAGGTGAGGTTTATTTAAAATTTATGTTATTATAATCGCATTGTATGTTTAACTTCTTCGATACTGAGAGTACAATTAAAACAATAAGAAAACTGAATCTAGGGCGTTCTTATATTGATACCTTTCCTGTGTTTAAATATAGATTGAATCGTATTCGTTAATCGATAATATTTCAGTGTACGATTCATAAAGAATATTCAGAAATCCCGTAAATCATTATTTTGTAGATGAAATTGTAGGCAAATAGAGACGAGATAATGGTATAGAATATTAATTTTCATCGAAACACATTCCCCGGCAGTAGATGTATTTTTACTGTACCCATCCATTATTAAATACGAAATAGTCAGTATTTTATCTTATTATCTTACATCGTACTTAATGTTTTACATAAGAGAAGGAAACAAATTTAGGACTTGTTTAAGATTACGGTAAAAATGACGCGAATCCAAAGAAATTCTAAGGGCAGAGTAATTCCTCTCGGTACGTATATGGTAATAATACTCGCTTTAGATACTTAAAAGAATTCTTGCCCCTGTGAATAAATTTACATAAAACTTAATGGCACGTAATCCATCAATAGATCGAATATAAAATTAAACAAAAATAAACGCACATAATTGGCAGTAGTTTCATATTCTGCTTTAGATAAAACATATCATGTGCTTGATGAAATCACATCGATTCACGACATCCGGTATTAAAAGAAAAAACGAATAAATATTCAAAGCTTCAAAAACACTGGAATAAATTTAAATTTATTAACTCATAATTTATAGAGTAAACTGAAGCGAATAGAGGCAATAAATACAGCACCGGTATCTTTTGATACACCAATTAGAAAAAAGGCTTTCAGGCAGTAACGCGCATCGTTATTCGGCATCGAATGTGACAATTCAGCATGAAACCATTAGTTTGAGATCTACCCTAAAAGTAATGTTCAATATTCATAAAACACAACGACAAATATTGTACATGTGTATTCGAAGCTTTGAGAAACATAATTTCCCGAAATTAAACGAACGAAACATTATAAAAATTAGCACATGAATGATAGTAAGTCAGAAAGTAGCAAAAAAATTACAAGTGCTTTTGAAAGAATTTTCCTTCTGATAACATATTAACTTAATGATTATTTGAAATGTCCCAGTAAAGTGCGTTAACTATTGAATTTAATTGGAAGTTTGAATTTGAAGAGTACTTAATATTATATAAGTTTAATGGTTGATGTAGTATTATCGTAAGCAATTTTCTACGTGCGATACAAAACAAAAGTTGATAGAATTTTTAGAAAAACATAATTTCAAATTTGTCACTCTAAGCGCAGCCACTTTTTCAAACAATGCGTCTATCTTCGTTCCAGCCACCCCCTCGATTTTTCTCCTTTTATCTCTATCCCTCCTTTATTCGCAATCCGTCTCCCTCTTTCGAGCGTCTTTTCTTTCTTCGCTCTATGTCATCCCTTTCGATTCGCCAGTTTCCATCGTAGATATCGAGCTTCCGACTCGTTACTCTATCGAGATAGGAACGAGCTCGTAACCCTGCCCCACACTGCAGAGGACTGCGAGAGATATCAAGGGAGGGAGAGGGAGAGGGAGAGGGAGAGGGAGAGAGAGAGAGTGAGCAGCCTAACAGCGTAAATGCTACCTTCGTATAGAAACGGGGGGCACTTTGCGCAATGTCGATATAATGGCATCGATAGGTCCAACCCATTGCCTTTTGCTTTTTTCATTTCTGATTTCTGTTAATCACGAGTAGAATACTTGGAGTTTCTTTTACTTCTCCCCTATATTCTCCTTGCAGAATGATGTCCTATGTGTCATCGGCTTTATCAAATCTAATGGCGTGCTGGTCGTGTTTTCTTTGTAGAACATAGAGGGAAAAGTGTATGTAGCCGGTGATAGACGGAAAGACATTTTTCAAGATTGCACTGCGCAGACTTCATTCTAGTAGATGAGTTTCGTTTTGAAACTTTATACGCTTCGCTCGATGATTTATCGTGATTTCATCCAGTGCTTAAAATGATATCTAGTTATTGAAATAATCGTCATTACATTGCAAAAATGGGAAACTCCAATGTGCGTCTCTCCACAGAAATCACTTAATGGGAATTTCACAATTATTTGCGAATAATACGTTAGAATACACAATGGAGCATCTAGAAATGAAATTAATCCTTAATCATATTTAAGACTAAAAGGACTATTATCCTGCTCGAATAAATGAAGTTAATTTATCAAATTGTTTCATCGATGGATTTGCGAATAATGCTATGAAAGTAACGATGTAAATGAAATTTCGATACTTTTTTACTACTGAAATTGTTAAGATATGTACAATTGATAGTGGTACTTATTGACTTTATTTCCTTATTTAATACGAATTATTTACACGAATTTAGAAGTAATTAAGCTCAAGGATTTTATAAATAAACGATTAGCATGTATAAATAATTTTAATAAAAATTTCAAGGCAGATTTATGATACATATTATTTTGTAATAAACGTAATTAACAAAAAAAGTCTTTTCTTTCAATTATACATATAACATATTATGTAATTTATCTACTGAACGCGTGTCTATTTCTACAGATTTAAACTTCGCATTAAAATCGATAATTATTTCGTTGTTCTGACGGGGATGTATCGTCGTCGTATCACCTTAATAGAAAAGAAAACTAAATCATATAAAATAATGATAATGTCTCCTAAATGGTATTTATAGAATATTCCTCGCGAAATTTTAAAAAACAAATTAATCGAAATGAGAAACTTTCTAATAATTTTCTCTTTCGCGATAAATTGCTTTTCCTCCTTATTCG
Organism: Wiebesia pumilae; assembly: GCA_018907045.1. Classification (NCBI taxonomy): domain Eukaryota; kingdom Metazoa; phylum Arthropoda; class Insecta; order Hymenoptera; family Agaonidae; genus Wiebesia; species Wiebesia pumilae. The sequence goes on from JACCHZ010000139.1 coordinate 504,704, forward strand.
CAAGCATTTGAATTTTTTCTACCAAAACGACGTAACTTTAGAGCTTTGATTTAAATATATTTAACTTCGATATTACTAATGAACTTAATAAGTGGGTGTAATTATGAAAATCAGACTTGCTAATTAGAAATACACGACATAAAAAAGTAACGGAACTTATAAGCTATAATTTCGGTGAGTACAATTAGTCATTTTCAGTGTTTCAGTCAGTGTCGCATGCACATTATTTACTCGCTCAGCTAGTCTCTTTTTAAAACTTTTACGCGTTACGATCCTTTGTGAGTCGAGTAGCCAGGAAAGAAATAAAGAAATAAAGATGGACCGCGTGCTTACAGGACATCGGCAAAATGACGCCAAAGAAACGGAATGTCACACCGCGAACCAATGTCCAGAGTTCCGAAAGAAGATGCTGCTGCTGTTGTTGTACATTCGGAGAGGAAGAACTGAAGGCGTATACTCGTGCGTGAATGTGTGGATCTACGTATCGTAGGGAGAGTTTCCATGAGTATACGTAACGAGTAGCAAGAACCCGACGTCCATACTTTAAGGCGCCTTCGCTAGCTAGAGTTTGCGTAGACGCCTTGCAGGCTCTGTACAAAGAGCAACTGTGAGATGCAAGTGGAACTCCATTGTTTGTACTTCTTACGTATAACGGCTGCTTCACGGTGTCACCTTTATAAAAATTGTCATGCAACGCGCTAATATTGGACGCAGGATCTTACATTAGAGATTGAGATTCAAGAGTAAATTGTAAAATTGCTGTGTTTCACCGCAACGAGGAGTGGCTTTTAAAAGAATCCGAATTAGTTGTGTACAAGTATGCATAAATTAGAGTAACTGATAATGAGGCAAAGGTAGCGAAAAATAATACGATAAAAAGAAATTGGACTGAATCACTCTGAAATATTTTCGCTTGAGGCAATAGTGATGAACACTGATTTATGGGGATTGCGTAGTCATGAATACGGGATCTCACTCAATTCCACTAACACTCAGTGTTACACATAGTATCATGAATTTTGCTAGCGAGCGAAGTTTCGAAAAGCTTCAGATTGCTTATTAGGATTCGATTTCACTTGCAAACAATTCATTGGCAGGCTTATTATTCACCCCCCAAGCGGTGGTTACACGTTACGTTTAAATTCGCATAGAAGATCTGCTAACGAGAATGAAATGCTCGAGGCGATAAATCTAACCAGTGAAACTATTAAAAATTCTATAAGAGAACAATTTTTGTACACAAGTGCATGTTCAATTAAATATGAATATTATAATAATATTGATATTACGAAGAGTTACCCATTATCATACACTTCACGTAATTATTTATCATCAAATTTGAATTGAAATAATTCTATGTATATAATGATAGTAATGCGCTCGTTGATCTTTTTAAATGTATTAGATATACAGGGAAGACTATTTAATTAAAACTAATTATAAATGTCATTACATTTATATATAGAATAATATAACTAGAACTGACCAATTTTATAAAGTTATTCAACACTTTATTCGTTTCTTTTATATTTTTCTTAAAACTATTAGGATTAATTAAAAATCCTTTTCAATAACAATGATATATTTATCAATTTTCACAACTATATATTTATAGTAATTATATTATGCGAAGGATTGAGTGTATCATTATTATTTAGCATTTCACTTATTATCGTGATCGTTTTAATTACATTTGGATGTTTCCAAAGAAGATGACACAAAAACTTTCGATCTTAATCAGCGAGAATGATTTATTTATTCGAAATTTATTTACGTTTCCTGTACTCACACTTTACACGATTTCATACAAATTTCATGGTAAAATGTAAACATGAAACCTCACTTAACAGACAAACTTTATTCGATGTAATGTGGTGGAAAATTGCGATTATTATTATCTCGTGATTTTGTTAATATATATTTATACATTGATCTTCACGAGTTATATTTAAATGCACACCGTTATTTCTACGTGTCGGTAATCAAGATTACTACGAGATCTGTATCGTTCCGACGCGATGTCACTGAATATGAAAAATAGATATACCGTGCTGTTAATTACAAATGAATTATAAAAGAATATCACGTTAACGCAAATAATGTATAATAGTGAGCAATAAAGAGGGTTTTTAAAAATAGTACAGGCTTTCAGCATAATAAATAACGAACGTTCGAGACTCATTGAGGACATTGTTAAGGCAACGTTCACCAAGCAATTTTAATGTTTTATATCTTATAAAAATTTGAGAACAAAAGAGCGATTTACTTATATTCGCATGAAGCATCCTAATGATGTAAAATTTGCATCTTCAGCTCCCTTTATCAATTTCTCAGAATTTGGTTTGTACTCACCAAATTCATTAGATTAAATTCTTAGGAAATGTTCGGGAATTAGCATAATAAGCCATTTGCTTTTGATTCGTGCACTTTTCGAAAAAGCTTCTGAATTTTAAATAGATATAGGAGAAAAGTATTCGAAGCTTCAAAGGATTTTTCAGTCCTAATCCAATGGCTTTTAAGTAAATATTATGCAAAAAGTGAAAATTAAAAGGATGAAAATATAAAGAAAAAGAAAGATCTCGCGAGTTTATAAAAATTCAAGTCAGATTTATCGGACTGCCAAGCGATCACGTAAATGCTACGAAGCCCGTGACTCAAGCGTGAACGTAGTGTGCACTGGGGGTAGGAAGCGAGGATCTATGGGGTTCGTATCCCCTTCACTCGCGAGCGTATCTTTCCAAGAGTTCTTGGGATCTCGAAAGATCGCAGCGAGAAATCGAGTTAGAAACGTAGTTACACGTCCATTTTATCTCCCCCGAGGATGCTAAGTCTCACTCTCGTGCGAGTAATTTTGCAGGAAAATTACATTACGCAGGGTCCGCCTGTACGCACGTACATGCGCGCATTCGGTATTGACGTGCGCGTCAGAAGCGCGAGGAAGATATGAACAATGAGCAAAAAAAAAAAAAAACGAGGAAAAACTAATCTCGGTGACGCTTTGGGTTTTGTCCAGGGAATATTGGAATAGAAAAGCATCGATTGGAAATTTCGCGCCGCAGTACTCGACTACAGTTCCCGTAAGAATCTCGTAAATTTCGGTCTTAGATCGGCGGTTTACTTTTTCGCTCGTAAATGGACGGGCGATTCAATTACATGTGACTCGATGTCGGGAAACAGAAAGGGCTCGGATAAAAATACGTAGTTACGGAATGAAATATCGTATATTTTATTTTCACGTTTCACGTATCGTATTTCTGCAAGCAATTAGGTCAAAGTATTATGTTTTATTTAATGTAAAGTAATTATTGATTAAGAGTACATAATAATACAAAAGTCCGATCTTCTGCCGTGATTTTTTCGTTTAATTTAATCTGTACATTTGCAGTTCATATATTGTGGATCACTCTTAATAATGATTAAATAATCTTATTCCGTGAGAGAATACTTCGAGCAAGCAATGATTAATTAAATGTTAATCTCATCATTCGCTGTAGTAACGCGCTTTTTTCAACGTTGAAAACTCCAGTGGATCAAGTAGGCAAAGATAATAGAGCCACACATGATAGAATACACGTATAAAATATTTAAAATCTATATAAGTATTTTAGGAATTTACTAATTACAATTTAATTACAGTTTTCAATTCAATTACAATTTAATTACAGGCGAAAAGACTTAAGATGATTCCTTTAGTCTAACATTTAAAATTTGAAAAAGAAAATTATGATTTGTCATGTGTATAACATATTCAAAATAATTGTACAATTACCACTTGGTGGTAAATCTTGTAATAACTGTTTCAATTCTGACCCCTTGGATTTATCGTTAAAATGCCATGCTGTGCATTCGAATTTACCCGAAAATCCTTACGTCTCCAACTACTAACCATACGCTATAATCGTTATGAGTAACATCCGTTTTATAAAGCGTAAAAGCGTACTCTTACGTACAGTATTGTTTCAATATTAAATATTGCTTACACAAAAACGAGTCTCAGTCTCAGTTATAATAGAAAAATCTTAAATTATTCATTTCGTTCGGGAAGAGAAATTTTTCGGAGAGAATTGTAGAAAAATATTCTGAAACTTTAGAAATCTGAGCATACAATTTGTAAAAAAAAGGCTTTCACAGCTCCTGTTGCGTTTCATTAAATAAAATGCGTAACAGGATATATACCAAGAGGTCGTAATGGTTTAAAAGGAACGATTACAGTTTTCCACTGTCGAAAAAAAGTGAGTTCCGAAAGGATTCTTCAGTTGCGAGTCTTAATTAAAATACCAGAAATTGAGTCGAAGGAAGCTCGTTTTCGCACTGGACTCCATACAAAGCAAGAATTCGCCGATAATGCCCTCCCGTATGGGGTTCTGTTGCAGTGGTTTGGCCCTCGATAGCTGCTCGTTGAAAGTACATTAAAACCGTGAGCGGCACATAATGACAAGGGACAGGCAACTCGAGGAGAAGCAACACGTTGTACGAAACTTGTTCTATTTGTCACAGTTAAGGGCGCGCCAAGTCCAATGACAGTGGGGCAGGTGAGGCGCCCACAGTGGAACTGTGGAGAGAACCCCGTTGACTTCGTAGCTGCGTCTCTCTCTCTCTCTCTCTCTCTCTCTCTCACTCACTCTTTCACTCACTCTTGCATGCGCGTTTAGTCGTGTGTTGCCGGTAGTGGTGCGATGGGCCGTTGTTGATGCTGCCGGAGGAAACTTGCGCAATTAACGCTACTTCGAACGGGATGTACTTCCACTTATTTGGTCGGACGATGTATCCCGAGTACTCGACGATTATTTCGATTATCTCTGTGGCTTCCTCTGCACATCTTGCATCCCTCTCCCTACCTTGCAAACCTCCCTACGTTCGCAAAAGATCGCGCGTGCTGGATTAGGATGTATCGGTTACTACTTCGGGCTGCCGTAGCAACGGCTGATTTCAATTCCATTACAAGTACGTTGAAAGGTTAACGTTCGCAATAAGAATTGCAGTTTATCTACGAACTCGGCGATATAATAACGAAACCGATGCCATAATTAGAAGCAATAGAGGGTGTTAAAGTTCGGTTTTATCGTTCATTCGCATTCGTCGAGCTCGAGATGCAGAGAATGGACGAGGACTCGTGAAATCGTTGGAATATTTCCACGCTCGCAGAAGGAGTTGAGTTTGAGCTAACTTTTTTCAAATGCTATATTTACAAAAGTGTGTTGTCACACAAATGTACGATACGTAAGCTATTCGCAGTTTCTAAATAATTAGTCGTTGAGGAACAATAGCGAAGATAACTTTTAAAGCACTCGGTGTATAATAACGCGGTTCGAGTACTTCGGAAATTGAATACTTTTATCAAGATAACGCTAGAAGAATGTAAACTGTTGGTAATGATAAGGTAATAGAACAGAAGCACGATAAACTCATATTTCACGTTATTTTTACCGGTCAAATTGCCTAGACTTCATTCCATCATTTCATTCGAGAATCTCCGAGGAGTTAAGAAGGTACGAGCTCGTTAGCAAACGCAAAAAATTATATGATAAAAAATGTTTAAAGAAAAGGAAATACGCATCGAGTTACGGCTAGACGCGAGGGCAATACACGTACGGGCGCACTTGGTAAAAAGACGGATTCCGGATGCTTACAATAGGGGATCCGCGCCTCGAAGACCAGCGGAGCTTGTTTTTGCGAGTTTCACCTACCTCGGGGACGAGGACGCACGCACGGCCGGTCACGAATCAACATCGAGTCCCGCAGTTATACGCCAGAGTTCCGGCATTGGATTCCCGGAGCAGAGACTATTTTGTTTCGGCGACGAACACAAAAGAGATTATGGTTTCCGAATCGCTGGTTGTCGTTTCTGTCGTTTTTCCTCCCTTCCTTCCTTCCTTCCTTCTTCGCCACGGGGACGACCAACCCCCGGAGAGTTATCGGAGCCACCGCGAGCACTGGAGGAGATGGAAAGACGCAACGTAAGCGCTCTTTCCTTTTTCGGTATTTCGGTTCGTGTTTTTGGTGTACGTCTGTATCTTTATGCGCTCGAACGACGTCGCCATGCACGAATATTTTCGAGCATTTGCGTACATCTCGTTTCAAGGGGAATCGTCGCGCTCTTCCGTCTGTACAACGGTCCGCTTGCTCGTGGCGAACAAAGTCGAGTTCACTTGCGTATCGAGCTCAACGAATATCGCAAGCAATTGCTGCTTATTCGGACAATTTGGTAATATCGCCAACAATTATATTACGTTTTTTATTTGGATTTTATTATTTTTTTATTTGGATATAAGCGACCAGTACAATGGAAAAGACTAAAATTCTTGTAAGGCAGGATTGGTTTCGGACCTTTGAGTATGCGATGTTGGTTCGAGGTTCCGAAAAAGTTTCCTTTACAACATAATTTTACGAATGAAAGAAAAACGAGAACAAAGAAATAAAGAAGCGATAGCCATTTATTAAATGCCGTTGAAGATTTATCTTGAATTTATTTGCTTAAGCTGTTCATTCCGAGCTGCAGCCTCGCATGCAGCCTGCATACATCTTTATGCGTACAATATTTCAACTTTCTTGGTAAATATCAATTAGACTGAGAAAAGAGTTTCCCTCCTTCGAATAACTACACCCATTCGATTCCGTCTACAAATATTACTTAACGTAGATGAAGATTTCTAGATAGAAGATTACCTATAAAGAACTATTCATTCGAGTCCTCGTGAATCTGCAGTCGGTGGAACGCCGATGGAACTTGGCTCAAAGACCTCCTTTTCTCAAGGTACTTGTATTTCTTGATATTTCAAAAAGGTAGATAAATTAACCTTCTAAGCTGACTCATTTGGAAAATCTACCAAACCAACAAACCAGGCAGTGACTTGGCTGGTGAGCTTTCGTGATAAGTGCCTATCGTTGATATTTCAATATCATTATGAATTATTTAGTACTTGAGCGTTCGCCTAAGATACAACAGCGTTAAAAGAATAAAAAGCAATCGATGGCATATTAATTTATAATTGCCGTATTCGCTTCTCAACCGCCTGTATAAAATTTCTTTCACGATGTTTTTAACGTGCGAATGAATTCAATTCAATTCAATTCCTAATTACGAGTATTTGAGATTTTATTAAAATTTTATTAAAATACTAGACTTTACAATCAGTAGTTCGAATAATCAATTAAGCAACTGATTGAAAATCAAATTATTTATTTATATTCGAGTATTCTTATATTAAGAGTATTTCGTTACCTTTTACAAAAGGACTTACTACTATTACACCATAATGTAAATACGATTATAAAATCTTTTTAATATACCGCGAATGGTATATTACCGCTTCCGATATCCGAATGTGCGAGTGAAAAATGATTTTTCACATCTACGCAAGTTATAAATGCTGAATATAGGCATGGGGATACGTGCTTAAACATGCTTAGCATACTTTTTCTTTTATACGTGAAGAATACGCTTTAATGTCTATATTTGTTTTCGGTAACCCGTGCGTTTTCCACTAGAATACCCAAAGATATTGAGAAAGACATAAAGGACTATCGAAGAATCTTATCTTCCGTTTCCTCTTTTCCTTCTTTCATCGAAAAAAGATACATCAGCTTAGCTTGCGCAAAGCGGTAAGAGTCGATAGACGACCAAAATTCTCTACGTCAGTCCCTAACTTTCTCTGATTTCCTAACATAATCTGTAAAGTATGAAATACTTCCTTGCTTTCATGCTGACGTATTAACTGTACAAAATAACAGATTGAGCTCCGTAGCCTTGAAAAAACATGCTTTCGCGCGGACTATACTTTTGATAAATTGAAAAGGGTGGGTCATTTTTCTTTTCATCCGACTGTCTTTGACACTTGTTGGTTGTATAATAACAATTAGCAATTCCAGACATTTGAAGTTGCTAATTTGATAACAGATAACGGATTCGGTATGTATAATCTATCTGTTGCAATTAAATTTCTACAACAAGCACTTTATAAAATTTGTCTTGCAAATTATGTAACGTAAGATGTCGTGTTTAGTAATAAATATATAATTCAAGTAAAAATTAATAACTTGAATTATTTTGGAGTTTGTTGGTTTCATGTCACTTCTGAATAAAATGATCCAATTGAATTTGATAATGTTCATTTTAGATTGTAAGTAGAATAATCATTGGAATTATTGATCATTAATTTAAGATATACTTTGTGCTCCTTATTATAAGTTGATAACGATTATTTAAGAGATATTATTAATATTATAAAGGTCGATGGCATCAATATCGATAAGTTATTAATAAGGTTATTAAATAACAAATTCATATCCTTAAAACGTATGACATTGTCATATGTAACTTTTATCTTATACAATTTATTACAAAATCATTTACTTTACAATGACATCAGCACCACGATGTTAATTGATGCATTGACAGATTTTTAATTCTTAATTAAATTATTATAAATTTCATTTTAGACACGATCTTCCCGCTGGCTAATTCAAAACATTCTATAAAATAATCTTCATTCGCGTCAAAATTATGGTAAACTCAAGATTAACTGTTTTTTATTTCACTTAATTCTGTAAATAGACTGATTATTGTGAAAATGATATAACTGTATTTTGCTGCACAGTATATACAACAAATGCGATACTACTTCTTTAGTAACTTTACTACTTTTCAGCGTCTTTCATATTCTTTCATATTCTTATTATTTACGACGCAAATTAGTGCTTAATTCATCGACGACTACTTCTGAATAATCGTACTTTCTTTCTCGTCGAAAGTGTACATATTTGTATAAATTTCGTGCGCGCATACGTTCGCAAGTATGTACGTAGGTACTTCTATATTTGCCTGTGTAAACATTGTTTACTACATTTCTTGCTTAGCGCTTGCTCTATTTACACACCGTATGACGAAGTACAAAATTTGTGAGTGTGCGCGTGGGTGTGTGTGTTACTTGTATCGGGCATCCAATCATAGAAAAAATTTTATTACATTCTTTTTATGTGTAAAAGTGTTTGTCTTTCATATGATACTGAAATTGCCAACGTAACATTATTTTTTCGTTCCCATTACCTTATTTTATTTAACGAATATTTTAATTTATTTCTTTTTTAATAAATATTTTTTTTATTAAATACTATTAAATATGCCTGTTAAAATGTACGACCTATTGCCAAAGGAGTAAATTATTTTCTTTCGATGTCATTTCAATCCTAACAACCTCGACATAAGAAACGAAACAGAATTGTCAAGATCATTAAATGTTTAGTTTTATACAAGAAAGTAATTAGCAATATAATATTTAAATTCGACAGAATAATTTACGCAGATGTTAATAAGTATTCGTAAAACCTCCAGAAATATATTCTAGATAAAATGCTTCGGAGAAATTACCGACTTGAAAAGTTCCATGCATCAGCGCAAAGTAGATCACTTTTAAAGCTCTTCTTTCCCTTTTTGTGTTAGTTCCAGAAGGCGAGAACAAAAGGAGGATCTTCCGCGTCACGGCAGCTTCTCAATAAACATCGAAACTCACAACCCAATCCTCCTTTAATACGTGGTTCTTCTTCCTTCTTCCTTCGGCGGTAAATCTATGCTTCTTGCTCCTTATCTCGATCCATTCTTCCTTCCTTCCACTTTTTTCATACGAAAACTTGCGAAATTAAGGACAAGGGGCAAAGGAAGAAGTTCGCTGAACTCGAACAAAAATGGAATCGCGAAACGAGGATGGAGATGCAAGAAAAGAGATAAAACACGAATTTCGACTTTCAGACAAAGCCGCCAATGGGCCGAATAGTCTGTGATAGACGATCTATGATAGATTCACCAAAGGCGCGGCTTCGACAATGAACCGCCTGCGGCGACTTCCTCAATTTTAAGATATCGCGCGATTTAAGAGACATACCACAATAGAAGAACGCCTAGAGATAGAGAGCGCTACCTTGGCTAATCCATGGCAAAACTTTGATTCGCGCTAGTTGCTTCAGATGATGGAGGCTATCGACAATTCCACTGCGGACTTTCTTGCTCTCTCTCTCTCTCTCTCTCTCTCTCTCTCTCTCTCTCTCTCTCTCCACTTATTCTTCATAATAATGGCTGTAAATGTTATTCTTATAAAGAAATAACTTTTTACTGCGATAGCCAACTAGATTGTGAAATAGTAAAATATGAATTATAGCTACATGGCACGAACGTAAACGAGTAAAATATCCACTTGTTGAAAAAGAAATTTTATGGAACGTACATGAAACATTGAATAAATATATTTATATTTATTCCTTTATCTTTGTATATTATGTATTAAAAAGGTTTATAAAATTCTATGAATAAAAGAGACGATATGCATATATATATATATATATATATATATATATATATATATATATATATATATATAAGGTTGCTGCGTATATTTCGTGTTAAATGGGTTGATAAAATTCTACGATTAGAAGGAAAGATTAGCAGCCGCCGGCAGTTAATATATTAAACTTACACTTATTTTCTGCAAAGAATTTAACGAAAAACGTATTTTGTTATGCACGATTAATTTCTGAGAAAAAAGTACACGATACTTAAAAAGTCTGCTTTAAAGTATTTAAAATATTTCTCTATGAAAATTTACTGTACACCAGAGGCATAGAAAGCGAACAAATATTAAGTATTTATTAATAGTCCTACAGATGACAGGCATATCTATTATTTTATAGAGCATTAATCTTGTGTAAAACTATCTCTTTCGTGCTTACTCAAATTCCTACTCTGCACAAATTTTGAAATGTTAATTTATAGCAATTAGACGGAATTGAAGAAATATATTGGTAATTATTTTATACATGACCGAATGTTTGTTTATGTATCTTTATTAGGCTTTACGGTTAATATTTTATATTTATAGGATCATTTAAAAGTTGCACGAACGGAAAGATATAATAAATGCATTCTTCTGTTAAATAAAAACCATAAAAACCATTAAAAAAAAAAAAAAAAAAAAAAAAAAAAAAAAAAAAAAAAAAAAAAAAAAAAACGTTATGAGTTTTCAATGAGACGGGAGAAACTGTGTCGCTATCACCAACTCGTAAAAATAAGTGCCTTACCGACCGTAGTTCTGTTTTTCTTTCCTCGTAAACTGTTAGGAACATAATCGCAACGCGATTTCACAATGTCAGCCACAAATCATAGTGTCATCAAGTACAAGAAAGATAAAAGAAAATGAAAATAAACTTCCATTTCTTTTTAGAACTTTTCTCAAAAGCGCGGAGGAGTATAGATTGGAATATACTTAAAGGTTTATTGATTTCTGATGACTTAAACTTATAGAGCTTTATAAAACTTAACCTGCTTTGCTTGACTTTGACTAAAGTTAAACAATAATTTTTTTTTTCACCAACTATATATTAATTTCTTTTCCTTTTCAATTCGATGTCTATCGCTTGAAGACGAATAATTAATCACGAATACTTATACTATGGAAATAATTTATCCTTCGTGTAAGTTTCAAGCAATGAAATAGCGTTGCATTTCAAGAAAACTGTTTTTAATGCAAAGTTTGTATTGAAAAATAACCAATGGCTTATTTACGTTGTACTTCCCTAATGAATTCGGTCTATAAACTTTCGGCGGTTTCTCTGTCTACTTTAATGACATTCATAAAATTAAAGTGGTTGCAACAGATGTCAAAATAAGGTAATGTTTTTGCAGTATTGAAATGCAAATAAGGAAATGCATAGGACCTTGCAGGTTTTGGCGGTTAAACTTAGTGCTTATGCCGCTATGCCAGAAGCATACGATGCGGCGCAAATGACTTGAATTAGTGACGGTTCAACTGTTCAGTTAGAAACTCGTTCAATTTCTCGGACGCGCGCGCGCGTGTGTGTGTGTGTGCGCGCGTTCGACCTAAGTAATACAAGGAACTAATTAGAAACAGTCGTCGCGGCATACAATGCGATCAAATCTTCGTTACTGTATTTGATAAACAAGCCGAATCTATCTACGCACTTAGGTACGATCCATTAATATTGAGTTAGGTATCCAATTTCAAATATAATTTCACTACAAATGCACAATACCACAAAATGACTTATCAACGCAACTTTTATACACGATTATATTACGTATTCGATCGTGTTTATTTACGTATAATACGAGATACCATTAAGCTGAACAACAGTGTTATTCAAAAGTCCTACGAAAAAATAATTAGATTCAAATGAAGTTTCTCAACCGTTAGAAACTCGTTCTTCGGCTACTGATTTACCAAATTAAGTACACATAAGAATCAATAACAGTGCCTGGAAACTTGATCGATTCTTCAGCCAAATAGAAGTTATCTCCCGAGAAATACACTTCGATTGATAAACGATAATAAACACGTTTAATACGCGTTCGGTAATAATGTTAGTCCAATCATGGATACCTAACACAAAAGAGTTATAATCCTCGATCTTACGAAGATCTTGCACAGCGCGAAGGAAGTAAAACTATTTATACAAAAGCGAACGCTGAAACGTAAAAGGGAAAAATGGTGAAATGACAGTAATGCATACGAGGTCTTTCAGCTTTTTTAAGACACGTCGAAGAAGTAGCATCAGCAGAAAAAGAGAAATGAAAAAGAGATTCTAACTGCACAAGATCCCTTTCATCTGGCCCCTCATTAATACGCCTGCAGCCAGAATAAAGTAGCTTTTGTCTTGATATTTGTGGAGAGCGTCCACCGTAGCAAACTGAAAGGGTTTCAAAGTCGCAGCTAATCCTTTTCCGACCTCGGCCACGTGGAGCGCGTGCAGCAAAACGCGAGCTCACCCAGTCTCTTTCTCTTCTTCAATCTCACTTTCATTCTCTCTCTTTTCATCTTTATCTATCTTGCCTCGCCTCTTTTGTGTCCCGTCCACGCGCATCCTCCTGCTGCTTCATCTATTTCAGCGGTGAGCACGGAGTTGATGCCGAGTTTCTTTCTGGCCGACCCTTTATGCGAACGTATCCAGACGTATTTGGCTCCAGGAACAACTGACAGTTTCAAAAAGTATCATTTGTATATTTATAAGATGCTTCATAGGCAAATCCAGTGAAAAATTGTTCGAATTCTAAAGTGGAGGCCGAAACAATTTCCTAAATGTCGACGCAGCTCAATCTTTACGTCACAAAGGCTTATAATTCATCGCGTTGTTAATAGCAAATATAATAGCGAATAAATGGTAAAATGTAATAAACGCTGTGTTGGTTGAAACGATTAAATTGGGTACACTCGATGAAGCTTATTCTTAACGTATCAAACGAATTTCAAGGATACATTATAAATCAACGCCCCTCTAAATAATGCTCCAAATTTAAAATTCAAAATATATTTTACTTTAATGTGAAAGTGAATAAAAATCTGCTTCTCACGTTCGATGCGAGAAGAATTTAAAAATTTCAATTTTACCAGAACTTTGGAGTTTACAAATTGAGAGTCAGTATTTCAAGAAGGTACTGATATTATTAATAATTTACAAGCAATGCGTTTACGGAGGCATTTCTAAATGCAGAAGGAAGAAATGGAAAGAAAGGGGTACACAGATCTAGGGATATGGCGCTGGAACGAAAGAAAGAAATAAAAAAGAAAGAAGATGTAAAAAAGAGGGGAATGAGCAGATCCAACGAGATGCCGTTGTGTCGACGCTCTTTGACGGCACCTCCTGTGATGATCCTCCTGCGTTTTATGACCTACTTACATGCATCCCCTCCGCTGGCAACTCGAGAATTCCTCGTGGAATATCTCGAGACGATTTTCTTTTGCGAAATTTCTTTTTGAAGAGAGTGGAGGGAACGAATTCTCTTCAAAGTCAATTTTTTTCGCTTTCTCTTTATGGAGGTCTTCCACAAAGGACACGATTTTCGAATTTGCGTCAGCCGAAGTAGGCTCTAAGAAGATGAAATTACACACACACACACACAGAGAGAGAGAGAGAGAGAGAGAGAGAGAGAGAGAGAGAGAGAGAGAGAAAACTTTGAAATTATTCGAAATAATATTATTCTATACGGAACTGTAGCCTAACGTTCATTTCAATTCTAAATTAACCAAATGAAAATTGTCTTCCACCAAGACTCATTTCATACAATTTCCTTTCTTACATCTTGTACATTCTCATAATGTACAGACGCGTAAAATTTTTTCGAAAGGTTTTTGCGTTAAATTTGTATTTATTTGATCAACTGGTTGCATAACGCGTACGAGATATTAAATCATCATTGACAATTCTGGCTGCAAAACAGCTCGTACATTATTTAACACTTTCGTTTAAATGTTAAAACGAGGTATTTAACAAGATACGATATAATTAATCTCACGAGTCTTTGCAAAACAACGTCTAGAAATCGAAACTACTAGATTAGAAAAAAACGTGGATTATAACGCAAAGTTTTCGACATTCTCGATATCTTGTGAGAAATTGCTATATTAGAATATTCCTTTGCATTCTCCTTACTTCCATATACGGTTAACATTCGACAATGTAAGCGTGTTTTTTAGCCGATAAGCTCGACTGCATTAAAGGTATGATAAAGAAAGAGTCGGATTAAAAACAAAGAACCAGTAATAAAGCCCCAAGTTCTTTTATCCGCGCCATTCCTAGGAAAGAGTATTACGGACGCTCGTCTTCCTCTCGCGAGGGAAAACTTTGATGAGCACGATGAGCACGAGACACCGTATACGTAGTCACGGTAGTCCAACGCACACACTAATGCGCTCCTCTTTGCGCATTTCTTTCAGCCAAGCGGAAGTTGACCGCCCCACTAACAAGCGATGCATTCGTCATACGCGCACTTACGCTAAGTAAACTTGGCGCTGCTTACCTCCCTTCTGCGTATACCGCAGGTATATCGCGTGCACGTTCCTTACACGCGTCTTCTCCGTCTCACCCTCTCGCCGCCTTTCGCTAAATGAGCCTCGGACATCGGCCAGAGCTCCAGACTTTGCTGCCACTGGCTATTGCAAAACGACGCGACCCACGCGACTCGGCTCCGGTCAATTTTCTTCTTTTCTAAATCGGGGCATACCCCCTCAACCCCTCCGCCCATGTGGATAATCACAGCGAAATGAAGATATTTTTTGGCAATATGTACGCGACGGGTCAGTGTTTGGCTTCTGCTGCGCCTCCATCCGGCACTTCAGGTTTTCGCTCGATTCACGGTGTCGGAAAGGAAAAGAGTTTTGCGAAGTGCGCGTGCGTGATACGTAACAACTCGATGATGTTACGTGGTCGTTGAACTTCCTTTTTGACATTCGCCTGCACTTGTGGCATGCGATAAGATTTGCATCCTTACTGCACGTGTACGTTATCGAAGTAGATCGATACCACGTTGTAACAATTCGGCTGATACAGACATCGTGAAGAATTTCACCAATTGTCAATAAATACTGACGTGCATTTTTTAAATAGATAAAGTATTAAGGTATGAAATTATACTGGAATTTATGTACTTGATAATCTCATAATGTAACCCATAATGTAACCGATGTAAATATATTGAGAAGTTGTTAGTTTAAATTAATTCGGCGAGAATGGCTTCTTTTTAGAGTGTTAATGTAATTACCAATTCACTATAAATTAAAAATGTAAGCATTACTTTTAAACGATAATTTATGTCTCCCAAAGTACTGCCACGGTATATTTATTACGAACTATGCGCTATTACACTATTAATAATTCAAGCAATAAATACGTCAAATATCATAGACGTCACACTTTATGTAATTTTTCGATCATGTAAATTGATTTATACTACAATAATCATTGTTCTATCTCTAGAGACCGATGAGAAAAATAAGTTTAATAATATGTTCGCAACAACTTGTAAATGTATTCTATCCGTTTTGTATATCATTTCTTTGCTACGTAATAAGAATCATATTTTAATTATACGTGTAATTCAATTATAATAGTCTTTTAAAGATTATAGAATAGTTTAATATTTGATTCTAACGATAAGAGACTTAAAATTGTACGTATTTACCATCATTATTTCTTCATGGAATGCCTTAACTAGTTGCTAACGTAATTCGTAAATAACTAAAGTTTGTGGCACACATATATATATATATATATAAATAAGCTTATCTCAAATGAAGATCAAATCAATACGTGGTTATTTATATTCTTAAAAGAACTAAAATATGCGTACGTGTCCATAGTCACGACCTTTTGCCAAATTTTGTTCACACTAAGTGTCTCGTATACATAAGGCAAGTGCAGACTAACGTCTCAACATATCCAGACAGATATCGACAGGAAACTTAATTCTTCGCGATACGTGTTACATTGATTTATTATACCAGAATAACTTGAAATACATAAAAGTTTATTTTCAAATAAATACAAGTGCATTCAAAGTAAAATGTTTATGCAAAACTTAAGAACATTATGCAGTAGATTATTTCGAAGTTTTACCGAATAACTGTAATTGAAAATTCATACTTTTCATGATAAAATTCTACTATAATTTAGCGTCTAATTTGAAAGTGTGCAATCCAGAAAATACATTTTCTCAATATTTCTAAGACAGAAATCTAAGAAAGTCGTTTTAAAAGGTAAACACATTTCAAACATTTTTTACTTGAACACTTAAAAAATGTTGTATGTTACTTGTGCGATAAATCAACGAAATTTAGATAGAAAATAAATAAATAATGAATATATGGATCTACGTTAGATACTTTATATCGCATATTTAAAAGAAATTCATTCGTAAAATTGTACACGAAAGGTAAATGTACTTCATACGAAAATTAATTATATTGACACTTTTCGTACAAATATAATTCAGTTTTATTTCTTCGAAAAAATTGTTTACGACGCAATTGCCTTCAATAATTCCGACAACAATTCCGACAACAATTCCGACAACAATTCCGACAATCTATAATTTTTACCTTTTATGCATTGGTTCGCGTACAACTATCAGTAAAATTTATCTGAATTTTATTATCACTTTGGAACACAATCGAAGATATAAACTTAAATAAATTATGTTTCCTTTATTTTAAGTATGCGATTCTTAAAAGCTACATTTCTGAAGCTTCACTTTCAATTTCTTCTAGGAAAATTTTCTATGTGAATTTTGTAAAAATACTTTTCCTAGAATTTTCCGACAGCGCATAATTCTCATTTTATTTTTCAAGTAGTAAGTACTACACAATTTTGCTCTTTAAGTTATAAATCGTCCATCGTCAAAGAAAGCTACATCACCTTATAATTTATAATTCAAATTTATAATTCAGTAAATAAAGGAGATAAATTGAAATTGGATAAATTATTATTTCATATAATTTTGAATAATAACCGCATTGGCTTCCAGAACCATAAAATGAAACGATGGACGTAAACTTCTTTACGAATAATGATATGCTTGAAGGCCTGTAGAAATCAATTTTGTAACGTTCGATGTACACGACTTAGAAGTCTAATAAATATATTTAATGATTCAGTGAAAATAAATCCATACAATGTTATTGTGTAGATTTTATGTTATTTAAATAACGTGGCTATAATACCCGAATGACTTAAAATTATAAATATTACTTTCATGAACATGAAAAAGTCACCGTCAATGTCACTGGTAGATAGATAGCGATACAAAAATAGTAGAAGAGCATATAAGTAGTGGCATAAAAGAACAGAATTTTCCCGACGAAAGTCGAGATACGAAGAAGCCGTCAGAATAAAAGAAGTAAGCGATTGAAGTAAAAGAATCCAATTAAAGTAGCTTAATGAGAATCCGATGATATATATTAGTCCCATTGTCTTTATATATTTGCCGAGTTTTCTTTCTTTAAAATTTACGATAAGAAATCTCAACTGTTTGAAACCGTTAAGCTAACGACTAACTCATTTACGATAATAATACACCGAATGCACACACTACTAATAATAAATCATTCTCGTTTTATTAATGAAAATATTACAATAGCGTCACAAATTAGCGCTTGATCACAGGCTAACAATCGAACAATTATACCACCGCATGAATCTCCGAAGTAGGCAAACGTAAGTATCCTCTCCTTCCTGTCCAAGGTTAACGCCACATACGAAATTTCGAGGCGAAACAATGGTCGCGCGGTTCGTTATCTCAGTGGAAAAAGAGCGCGGCAAGTGCGTGAGACCGTCGACAAGTGTCTCCTCGCGTTACGCTCCCCTGAGTTTTCGCGCGGCTTACGCTAAAAATACGCACCTGTCGGGGCCAACGGCTAATGGCCAACGGTGCACGGACTAAATCGGCGTCGGCACATCCGTCGGCCGTTCACGAGGATGAGCTTGGGAAACCGTTGCGCAAGATGGCGCCGGACGTCGTATTTTAAACGCTTTATGCACCGGCAGGACGATTTAAAGGCTGGAGTATGAGCAAGTCCTCGTGCTGTTTATGGTAATGGAATTACGGCGGAACAACCGGACTCTTTCCTTTCCAAGACTACGAGGCTGCTTAACCTTCACTTGTGCGTACGCAACTTTTCTTTTTACTCGCCTTCTCACATATCTCTAATTGACATACCATTCGAGTGATTTCGAGAACTTGGGAAATGAATAATTAGTTGCGCGTTTAATAATTAATTGTCACGAAGACACCGTATTATTTCAATGGCGAGACCAAGTAAGACGAGAGTTTTCGGCTCGAGTGTTTTTGTGAATAACGCTAACTGCCCAGTGTATGCGTGAACAGGTGAAGCTATTACGATTAATTTACGTAAGACAGGAATGAAGTCGGTCTGCTGAAATATGATGCATGATGCATCGTTATTCGCAACGTAAATCGGCGACGTTGAAAGCAACGTTCGTAAAAATGATTCATTGTCTAAATCATCGGAATACTTTGGTCGCGTAGATTGTTCAGATTAAAAGAAAATTATGCCCTCGTGGAAAAAGCGAATGTAAATCGAATTCACCGTTCTCTGGATTTCCGGCAAATTTCCGACGTGTACTCGGCCAAAGGGCGACTCCTCGAACTTTAGAAAACGGAGCATCGTTTAGCGCTGTATACGAGGAGGTGAATGAACGCAAGAGACGTTTTTATCCCGTCTTAGGAAATGTCCCACTTGGAGTCCGCGCTGCTCGGGCAGAAGACCAAAGGCATTAGCGACTAAAGGGCGAGGGTTATGGAAGAGTTGGGGACGCAACAGCAGATGCACTCGAGGTGAGTCAGCGTCACCTGTGGCCCCTTTTGCGTTGTTTAGCCCGTGCTTGACTTCTACCTCGTGGAAGTGCCACTTACCGACTGTCATCTCGGTTCGCCCTGGAAACTGTCTTGCTGATGAGTGAGTGAGTGAGTGAGAGAGAGAGAGAGAGAAAGAGAGAGAGAGAGAGAGAGAGAGAGAGAGAGAGAGAGAGAGACAGAGTCCAACCACGTGGTGGAGGAGACATCATTTCTTCCCCCTTTCATTCCACCTACGCTCTTTATTATTCACAAGATATGCATCGGACAAACTGAGAAAAATATTTAGGGAAGCATTGTTCCTGGATGGAAAGGATAATCCGTCTGATCACAAATCTGTTCACTTTTACGCCAACCAATTCATCAATTCTCTCTTAAAGAAGGCGTATCATTTAAAAATCCATCGATAGGTTTTACAAATTGAATAGTCTGTGAGAAAAAGGGAAATTCCATCCAAATACACATTGGAACGATTTCAATCTATGATAATTATTTCTTAATATATTCAAAATAAAGCGACATCAATTATAAAGAAAATCACTGGATGATTTATTCGGTAATTCTGCACTTAAGTATATTTTCATGGGATTATTTATTCAAATCAGTTTTGTCCGTAATTTCATGTGTACGTTTAAGAAACCGGCATTTTAATCATATTTGAAATATTAAAAAATTGCTTCTATAGGTTTCTATAGGTAAGGTAATTAAAGATTCTGAAGCTATGATTCACTGCTTAAAATAAAGAAGTTCCTGTAATGTTAACTTCCGTACTGATTTCTGATATTTAAAGCTCATTAACAATGCTATTTAATCATTCATACTGCTTTAAACTAAAAGCTTCCCTTGGGTGAAAATAATTATTTGAATGTTACTGATAGTGTGTACAAAAATTAATAATTATCCCTGTAATATCTCCAAATATGATTTATTCGCATTATATTATTCCACGTTCTGTATTCTACGTACATTATCGATGACATTTTACATTACGTATGCAAATGTTCGGTTATTCGATAATCACGTGATAAATCAATTGGCCCAGCATCGGGTTTTTTATATTATTATAAATTATCGCTAGGTTGTACAAATTTTCTCCCCCTACTTTTATAATTTCAAGATATGTAGAATTGAAAAAGATAGAACTGATCGGGTGTATCGAAGGACAGTGGCACTTACGACGAGAGCACAAATACGAATCAATTCGTTTATCGAATACCAGCGTATTCACTCGAAGAGTAATAATACACAGCCAAGAAAACGCGTCTTCGGTTTCCCTCTGCTTTTTCCCCTTTTCGAATAAACACGGGCAAATTCTCGGATCGGTAGCCGTTTATACTTCTTCTCATTGTCACGTGGCTTTTATCTATCCGCGTCTATACAGATGCGTGTGTGAGGCGTGCGACCGGAAGTCTTGGTTACGGCTCGCCGAATTCGCCTGGCAGTGACGAGGAAAAGGAGGCCCCCTTAACGCGTCGTCGCAGTCGAAAGTTAAGCGGGGAAACCTCATTCAGGCCAGATATACAAGCAACAAAGCGTTTCTTTTTATTCCTTCTTTTTTTCTCTTTCTTTCTTTCTTTTTTCTCCTCTTTTTGTTCAGCTTCTATCGAGAGAAGGAATACGCGCGGCATCGCAAGCACTTTTTCTCCTGCTTATTACGCGCGCTTATCTTTTTTTCGTCCTTCGGCAAAGTTCCAAATCACTTGGCATTTTTTAAAGCTGCATTTCATTACATCCGCGAATCACTCAAAGACGTTTCATGAGCTTCACTTGGTTTTCACGATAATATTGCTGCTAAAGTAATAAGGAATAAAATTATCCGAGTCTTGTTTGCAAGAAAACCGAAACTATTCAAGTAATCGACAATAATTGACAATAACTGACAATAACCTACTTTTTACGCGTGAATGCGTGTATTTAGTAATGTAATGACGCGTAGTGTTTATTTTCGGAATTCGAATGAGCAATCTAATGAAATTGATTTTGGAAGCTTGACAAGGTACAGTAATACGCGAAGACGAGCATTACGTCGCTCTGTATCGGTAAGATAAAAGATACGGCGCCAAGCTTGAGTGAAATATTACTCCGTGTATCGTAACTTTGCAAATGACTGTTGGCATCGGAGGAAACATCGTTGGAGTCCCCGAGCATTATTTAGTTAAAATTTCAAATAAAGCGCAACCTTGTAAATTGAATATTTGAAAATTCATCTAGGTAATTAATATTCAAGCGAACGTAATAATGTTGAGGGAGACCAACAGGGAGGAGAGGCAATGTTTTGGCCACTGATGCCTACGAAATCCGAGAATCAACGCGGACTACGGTTTTCGGGGCTGAAGTGTCGTACGCCGGCGTTTCATGGAAGCACCGCGTCCTTCTCCCTGTAAAATGCTGCGTCTCGTATTTCATGGTATTTCACCGCGGAACAATGGCAAAGGGTCTAGGTATACGTGCACGCGCATACCCTCGCATACGCACAAGGTCGCGCACTGAGAGGCCATGAGAAAGTCGCAGTAGGTGCGCAGGGGAAGGGGGTGAGCTAGTGTCGCACGAACGGGCGTCTGTCGTAAAACTTGCAGTAGTGCTGCTGCTCGTAAAATATTGCAAGAGCAACTATAATGCTTGCCGGTAGAAGAAGAGAAACCGTGGCGAAGGAGGCCGAGGATGTTTACCTCTAGCCGCCTTTGGTTTTAAGCGCGAGCCGATTCGAATATCCCCAGAAATTTTATGGCCGCTAGAGCATAATAAAGCCGCTACGTCGACAACATACTTCCGCCGTAATTCGCAGCTCTTTGAGGTGTCGCATAATTAATTCAGCAAACACTCGCCGTTCAAATGTAAAGGAGACTTTTTTCCTCGAGCTTATTTATTCTTATGGCCTGCTCGATTCTACGCTTTCCTCTACGGTTTCATAAAGCCATTTTCACTTTAACCATGATAACGCATGTCAATCGACCGCTACTCATCATTTGAAATTCATCTTGCCAACGAGACTTCAGCGGGATATTTTTAGGTATTGTAATGTCGGTTTGTAGGTTTGCAATGGCAATGTAATATCTTGTCGATCTGTGGTACGTCGGGGTTTCATCGAGTCCGGTCTTGGAAGAAAATTGAGAAAATTGAGAAAATTGCTAAAAAGAGAATCGCTTGCGATGAGCTTGAACTTCTCGCTCGCGTTAAGAAAGTCGGCGAAAAAAACAACGAAAGGGGGGAGGGTAGAGCGAGAAGAACATAGTAAGGATAAAAGCGGTGGAAGAACAAGAGCAACGAAATCCATTTTCACTATTTCGTCACGAGTTAAGAAAAGCGTCTGTCAACCGACGACAAGAAAGAAAAATGGCGTAAGTGCTAGAGAAACGCGTCGAAGTGACTAAGAAAAGTAGAACAAGCACGAAAGAATGAGCTTAAGAATCTGCAGGTATTTGTAAGCAACAGTTTGCCCATTTTAAGTTACTAATATTTCAATATAAATTCTTATCGTACATTGAGGTTTCATCTGTTTTCTAACGCGTGCTTTTAAAACCTTTACGAATGCTTACGTCCGTTGAGTTACTGTACGTTTTATGAAATTAACGAGCTTTGTAATTTTTTAGTTCATCCGATTGACGAATTCCTTTTTGTCGGCGAGGGCTTCGCTGTATATTGTCTTTAATGTTATGTGATATTATATGATTATTAAAACTAAGAAGGTAATAAATGACGTACCTTTAACACCATTGAATAAGACGGGCGCTTATAAATCAAAACAAATAAGAGTGGAGTAATTTCATTCCAATGTTGTACATTATTCAACTTTGATTACAATGAAAGCGTTTTTCATTACAAGCGTTTAACATTACATAAATAAACGGATTATACGTAGCACCATTACTGTCGCGCTTAACAGCAAAAGCTTCACTTTGAACTACACTTTTTATACCGACCAATACCGAAGACTACCGATTAAACTTGAGTTAATACGAATGCAGTTGCAACGGACTCTTATGATCCGAAAAATCAACGAGCGCTGATTCACTGTGATTAAATACAATGGACGTAGAATCTAAGCGCTCGAGTAAAAATTAAAACATCCACCGGAGGTAGTAAGCTCCGAGTGTAGCGCATTTAAAGGTCAATTGCCTAATAAACGATAAAAAGCTTTTTGTCAATTGTCCATTTCTCGGCAAAGTCGAGCTTTCGCAAAGCCTCTAATCGCATACGGTCCGCCGTGAAAGACATCGGAGTCATTAGCCGATGAACATATCCGTAAAATCTCGCGGTAGATTCAGCGTCATAAAATGGCTCGAGCTAAGCTATCGGAGTGCGCTCATACGCATGTGCATGCACTTGTGTCATAACTAGGAAGACGAAGAGCTGCGGAAAGGTTCCCAGGGGGTGTTCGCCGTGACGTCATAGAGTATGCATAGCCATGTATAGCCATCATTGAAAGTGTCTACGATCCTCTTACGCTATCTTCGCTTCTTAGATGCGAGGGATTTTAGGGTTAATTTGCAATTGCCTGTCGGTGTGCGCCACCAACGTATTTCACATTAACACTCTAACAACGGATGATATCTCGTGCCGCTGGGATATCGTCCAACTAAACTCGACCGGAGCTACTCGTAAGTTTCAACTTCGTCGAAGCCTCGTAAGAGGATACATGCACGTGCACATATACGTACGCATTCCAGCAGAGACACGTACGAGCGCAAGCGCACACATGGCTCTGTCGGTGGGTGTATTTGGTGTGGACCGCACGTGTCCCGCCGCAAAGCCAACGTTCGCGGGAGGGCTATGAACGGATCGTCTGGGAATTCGCGACGGTATGGTTGAGAGCGGGGCGAGGGTTGGGGGTGGAGGGAGGAGGAAAAGAGGACGAAGATGCCGGGTCCAGTAGACATCCAGCTACAAATTTTGATGGTGCTTCAAGCAGCTTATTGAGGGTTGAAGGGCTGGCAGCGATAGCGATTGCAAGCTCTGCGGTCTTCTGTTCCGCTTCCACCAAGACTTTCCTCCAATTACTTTTTCTCAAATAAAGAATGCATATCGACGCTGAACTCGTACTCTTTTAATCAGATGCTCCTTTACAAGATAAATGAAAGGTACTGCGCTTGGGAGAGATGCAGAAATGAGAGAGCTTTAACGATTCGAGCTTTTATCTTAGAAAATTTACTCATTTTCGTACTTGAAGCTATTGATAATTTTACAATTGCAATTGAAAGAGCTTGCTTACTTTGAAATTATTCATACGCTTATCATTTACAAATACCTTCGCATATTTTCTTTCACGGTCAATTTATGGACATCGATTTGATTTTGTAATTGGATGGTATTATGGAGTCGCAGTAAAGTAAAAGAGTCATTAAAAATGTCGTAAACTAGGGCATTAAAGACGTGTCTTATTTTTATATCGAGTAGCAATTGAAAAACATATGATATGGCCTTGTTAAATTGGATTAAAATTGTAATCGGCATGCTCGACAAAGTATGAACTGTATTTTTTGCTCAGTATTCATTGATGTACACGTACATGTACACGTGCATTGAACCCTATTCATTGGGTTCCATTCGTTGCTCAATTTTATGTAAATACTATGAATATATTAAGATAACAAGTACAATTAATACTTTTTCTACATATTTCAACTAACCATTGGATAATAATAAATGGAAAAATTATTAAGCTATTGATTAAATAATTACTTTTTCATAAATCAGCCTTCTATATTCGTTGTACATGTTCGGAAAGAATGAAAATTTAAATCATAAAAAATGTACTCGTTGCTATAGTTCTATTCTTTGTTTTTCCAGCTACAAGTTGAATTGATCTCCAATTTTCCATTAATTAATGCTAGTTATTGTATTTTCAAATCATAAAGGAAAAAATAATAGTAGACTACTTTTTCCGTTTAATATAAAATTCGAACTTAAATGAGGTTGTAATAAAATTTTAACGTAAATAACTTTTACGTTAAATTGTTTCTAGAGGAGTTTTCTGATTAGTTCATTACCTAATTTCCGTCAAATGTATAGACGCAGAAGAATTGAAAGTGTCATCCACCGTACATTTTGCACCTATAGATAATTGTGGTTCTGAAAGAAGTCTGAACGAGTACTTTACACGAAATCTTATTGATGAACCCGTTATCGACGGTATATTAATTTACACCTGATTAATAATTTTCTACCAAGCGCAAATAGATTTATTTCTCCATAAGATTATAAGCTACGTGAAAACACAACGATAACCACATAAATTCTCACCAAGGGTAAGTATCCAAATGTTACCGCAAATTTGTTAAAATATAAGCATTCGGTTGACTGTATCCGGATGGAAATCTAATTATTATTATTATCGAATATGGAGTTTGAAAAAATATTGCACAGGCAATTTCCCACAAACTGCGCTTACTTTGTTATAAAATTAAGCGAATAATTGTTAAATAGAATTGATATGTGAAGTGATAAATTACATTATATAAATATTTCCTTCACTGCAAAAAATATAAGAATTCGAAAAATATGTTTCATAAGATGAAGTATTTTTCTATTCAAAGAAATAAGTTATACTAATTATCTTATCCACAATGTTGAATTAAAAATTGGAAATATACATAGAAATTATAAATTTCTTCTTTCTTTACTGATTATGACCAATTATATTTCTAAAAAATCCAGTGCAGGAAGCCTTTCGCTTTACATATTTATAAGGAACACTAATGTAAAATGTCAAAATATAACTTAGTATATGATTAAATGAGCTACCTTTTTGATTTAATAAGCGACCTTTTTGCCTCTCCATTTTTTCGTCTAATATGCTAAGACAAATTGCCGTTCGCAAAATTTTATAATCGAGCATATTAATAGCTTAAAATAAACGCTACTAAAGGTTGCATCAATTCTTTAGCCATAATGCAAGTGTGTTTATACTGTTAAAATAGAGGCTAATTCGGAAATTATAAATTAAAATGGACGAAATAAAAAAAAGTCATCAATAGTTTCTAATTTATAATGATAAACATTTTCTGAACTTCTTGGTAATTGAAAAGCTTAAAACTTTGGTTTATTTCAGTTGGCAAATGTAAATTTGTTTTGCATATCACGGCAGAAGTTTGCACGTCAATTTGTCAATTTCAGTTGAGCTCGTTAGCTAAGAAAGCACAACCCTCGTGTAAAAGGGAAATTAAAAGATTTTGCTGAGTTGAAAATGAAATTTATCGATACGCGATGCTCAAAAGAGGTTGTATTCCAAATACTTGTACATTTTTAATGTAACACGTATACAATCTAATTAATTATCAAATTTGTATATGTAATGTGACTTATGCTGCCTCTATCCCGATAAATATGTTGCGCAAGTTTCGGCTGCTTATCTGTTTAATTCTCAAAGCTGTGTGTTTATAGCAGACGTATATATTAATACCTATAATATCTTGATATTGATACCTATGAAAATTAATAAAATATTTGCAACCTATCTCAGTCTATTAATATTTGTCTTCCTAAGGAATTTTAACATGGATTATTTTAATAAAATCTAATTTCATTATAGTCGGTTATTGATTTATAAGTGAAAGCGCTTGTAAATTGAGATGTAAGTAAATTACATTAATAAACTAATGTAAAGAAGTGGTTTCAAAAAGCCTTCAGCGTTGAACAGAAACTAAATTAACGTAATGTAGCGTCACAACATGATTCTAGAATATTAATAATTCAAATACTAAGCAATCCACAGTACAACATTAAGAGAATTTCGGAAGCAGTCAAGGTCATCGAATTTATTATCAAGCCAGTGCAACGCGTCAGTTAACACCTTTTAATCGAAATGACGCTGTTTGCCGATAAACGTTGGGAATGAGCTCCCATCCCCACCCCCACCCCCAATTCTGTCGCTGTCGCTCTCTCTCTCTCTCTCTCTCTCTCTCTCTCTCTCTCTCTCTCGGTCTTTGAGCGTACACCATAGATATACTACCGACTCTCAGTGCCATGCTTCTGCAGCATACGGACAATAGATCCTAATACCATGTCTGCGCCACGTTGGCCTACTCGTTGTTCTCTGTATTCCTTCATTTGCGCCTTGCGCCGACTACCCTTTCGTCTCGATCGATAATGCCGCTCTTCACGTTTACTTTCTCCGTGTTTACTTGGCCCATCATATCGATGATAAATGTATTCCTTCATTGATTAGTTGCAAGCATCGGTTGCATTCCCAATACTTTTTCCTTTATTTTGTTGAATCTTTAATTTATATAACAGTTGTATTTGTAAAATGCAAGTAAAATCATTACGTTTTCCAATTAAATTTACGTCTAGTTAGTGATTTTGTACTTTTATCTTTCATAATTAAATGCGTCTTTGGAATTACAGCTGTAGGGAGTTTTAGTAAACAATAACCCAATAACTTCATAATTTCGCATTTTGTGAAACACGATAAAAAGATCTATCTCGTATAAAAATTATCGCGACCTTTCCACGAGACTCTACGCCAAGCTCAACTATTTTTCTTGGTTATTTGAGATGAAAACGAGAAACTCGCCCACACTATTCTAATCATCATCGGTATCATTTTATTTTCTTATTTATTTTGTATTTTCCCGATTTCTAGAACACCACGGCATTGTTCTCAAATTACACAAGTACTGCCTGAGAAATTTCACTTTTCCAACAAACTAGACGCAGTCGCTGTCGCTCATAATAAAATCATTATCCTATCCAGAAACTTTATAAATACAAGTTTATTAATTTGAATCTGGATGCACGATCGTTACCAATAGATGCCCGTTGTTTAATATTTCAATATGCTTAGCTTGCCGAATTTTTCATCTTATAAAATAGAATGGAAATAATTTAACAGTATTAGAAGCATTTTAGATTCAAAACTATGCTCTTCGCGATGAAAGTTTCAACATGCGATATACTTAATTGCAACTTCACCCTCGTGTAAGGCTTACACGTATACGCGCATTTGCGATGCTATTTCAGCTCATTGTAAAGTATTTAACAACTAACTGAATTTCAGTAATAAGTTTATGCTTAGAAATAATGAAAATAGTCGCTGTTAGTCTATTTCTAAGTTAATAAGCCTGTAGCTATATAAATTAACATTAACATTAACAAAATAGACAAAAATTATCATCGATGATACTCTCGAAAGCAAAGTACCAGCGACCTACGCAACGTATCCCTGCAAGTACTCGATAATCATTTTATAGAGTAGATTGGTGAGGCGATAGAACGTAACTTGGATTACTCTTTAAAAGCGTTCAACCCTGAGCCACCGCCAACGTGATGGCAAGAGGTCGAAGATGCTGCGCACACTGTACTCTTGAGTTGCTCCTGCTCCCGGACTCGCGAGTTCAATTTAAGTTACGCGCGCATTTTAATCCTCGTCGATTTGTTGATCCCCGCGCGCGCGTCCATGAATCGTCAATGATAAATAACTCGATCAAAGGAGCGACGAGAGGCGCGGATTCGCTTCGACACTCCCTCCACGGGCTCGTTGTGCGAGCACCTTCTTGCACCCTCTACCAACAACCCCTTGTGCCCCGATCAGGTATGCTGGCCTCGTCAAAACTTTTCCAATCCGGCCAGAACTTTGTTCCGGTAATTAAAGTCGCATGAATACTCGATGGGCTTATCTACATCGGTTACCTCGCGAGAACACTCCCGGTCCCTCCTCTCTCCCTATCGAGAGCTACCGAGCTATATAGATTTTACGGTGAAGAACGTTCGAGGGAAGATGAAAAGGAACGGTGTAGTGCCGCAACGACTGTCCTTCCTCCTCGCCTTCTTGTACGCTCTTGATCCTCGGCTCCGATAAAGGTTTCCGTTCGCAGGCTACACTCCTAAGCTACGCTCACCTCGACTCATTTCCCGCGAGCGAAACCGACGCGTAATACTGAATTTCTTCTGTCGCGGTGTAATTTCTTCGTTTTAAATTAGCAGCGATGCATTAGCGAAAAGTGTGAGAAGGCGGATGGACTCGTCCGCCGCTTAATTTTTACTTTCCGTACTTTCCGTAGCGGATTCTTATCGCTTGTGTTTCTTGCTCTCTTCGGTCACGTGTAATTTATGGCCGAATCGACATCAACTACTACTTCTCAAGTGTAATTTTCAAGTAGTTTCGTTTCTGTTAAGTAAACGCTCGTGCCTCGACACGCGTTTTATCTTTCCGGGATGCAGAAGTACTAGATTGCAAGTAATTGAAATCTGATAATACGCGAGCAGCATTGGGAAACTGGAATACGATAAATAACATCGTGTCGTCGAATATTCAATATTAAGATTATTAAAAACAAACGCGAAACATGAAATGTATCCTTATATATTGCAAATGTTCAAAGAGAAATTTTGACGTTTCGAGCTGAATTTTCAACAAAATACCTAGAATTATGCGTTACAAAACGCATTTTGAATCTTGGAGAGTTAACCTCCAACAGTTGAAAAGATCATTGTCACTTGGAAACGTCTATCGCTTCCTGAGACTCTGTACTCGTGCAAACATCGTGTCTCTATTACGTGTAAGACTTGCTAAAGACATTTTCATGGATGCAAATGGGTGACGACTCGTTTCTTATATAAACCTAATATTTTCATGGTCTAATGACAAATTATGTAGAGTCTCATTTTCGTATAATTCGTTCTAATTTTCATACTTGCTAAATTAAAAGCAGAAGTTAGATTTTATAGTGAAACTGTACGACTTGAAAGATTAGTGGCGGCAATTCTGGTAGTTTCTTTCAATATTGATGATTTTCTTTTTCACCTTTTTCAGGATAATTATAGTTTTTTCATATATTAGCGCAGTCTAATAAATGTACTTTATTCATATGATGAAAAAGAAAACAAGAAAATGCTTTCTTCATTTTAGATTTTAAATATTTGAGGTTGAAAATGTACGTTTCTTTTTCACACTCGGTCAAATTGAAAAAGTCGATTCGTTGAACTCGCCCTTCCTATACTTTTACATACACGAGTATAACGATTATTATATAGTATTATTGTAAAAATTATAAATACATTGTCGCTTAATATTTCGCATTTGTTAGAAGAAAATTTTATGTTTAGTTAACATTTTAGTTAACAATAGCAGTTTTACTCGGAATAAAAACAAACTAACGCGAGTATTGTACAATTGCGTGATGGATTATATATATATATATATATATATATAATCAATGATATGCAATAGTTGGAAAATAATTCTTATACTCAATGAGTTGTGGATCTCTTGGAGTATAGATGAAATTTTGCATTCAGTTTCGAAAGTTTAGGCCCCTATTCTTAATAAAACATTTTGCTCTATACCTTAAAAATATTAACTTACTCCGTAAAGATCTTATAGAGTAATTCAGATTTTTTTCTGATCTTTTTAAAACCTATAACCGTAAAATTCTGAGTCTGGATAAAATGGATTCAGATGGCTGACGAAAGCAGTAAAAATAAGGTAGCTGACGGAAGGCTAATTTTAAAAGTACACAAATTTCGATGTTACAAACTTATAGCATGGATAAAAAAATTTTATTCGAGCGGTCGATACTCGTAGGTTTATGTCGCATTTTCAAAAGCCAGATAATAACTGTAAATATTACAACGGAGAAGTTTATTTTTTATCTCATAATTTAATACTTGATTTTGGATTACCACTATCGCAATGTAATAATAACCATTAATAATTTTGGTCCTTTTTATTATAATCTGTTGTCGAAAAAGTTTAACTTAATAACGCTGTATATCCATAAGATTATGAATTAAAATTATAAAGCGAAATACAAGCGAATAAAGAAATAAATTTACCATCGTAAATTGAATAACAAAGCAGTTAATCAGTGTCAAAATAATACCGAGTAATAACGATCTTAAGGCTGACCAATTCATAAGATACTAGTAATGCGATTAAGAATTAATATAAAAATACTTGAGAAAATCGATAACTAATTCAATAAGCCACTTCTCCGGAAGTGGAAATGAACTAAATTCGAACCCGAATCGAATAACAAGTGCACAATGAATTTGTTACATTACCTTCAATGAAATATTAAATAGATATGCAAAAGCAATGGGGGAAAATGTGTATTTATTCTTTTAAGTATTTCAATTGCGTTGATGACGATATAGGACCTTTGAAAAAATCGACTTGAAAATAAACATTACGATACTTCGTGCATTAAAATCTCGAAATCTTACGATTACATTTGATGTCTCTAATAACAAACGGATTGTCCACGGAGGTATGATCGACGCATACCCTAATTGTCAATAATCAAGATAGCATTGTCCGAAGCTTAGGGCGTCTTCTACTAGTAACTAGTAGAACCGACTTGTTGCTCCTCTCTTGCCCTACGTCTTATACGTTGCACGAGGTTGTGCGCAGCTCGAACGGCAAGAATCACGAGTCGTCCGCGTTTGCTTGGCTCCAACTCGTCAACGAGGTCGGTAACGTCGACAAAGCGTTTTAAGGTTAGATATACAGATATATGGTAAACGTTGCTCCAGGCGCGCGCGGACAGCCGAGGGGCGGGAAGGGAGAGAACAGGGTAAAACTGGAAGGGTGTAACGGCCTCGCAGAGTCTCTCTAATGAAGATACGTCTGGGGAGCCGTTCGCTCTAATCCGAGTGCAGAACTCGAGAGGGATGAGTACGGCAGCTCGACCGACTCCTTCACGCAGCGCGGATAATGTGCTCGCGTGGCTCGCGGTCGCAGGAGGACTTGGAAATTCGAAATTCACTCGTGTCTCGCAGGCGCGCGTTAACAATCGCGGCTTCTGGAGCGCCATCGTCTAAATTACTTTTCGCCATCCACGCCAACTGGGCGGTATTCCATCGACCTCGTCCAACTCCGTAGACGTGGAGGCTAGAGGGACTTGCTTTTCGTGAAATTTTTCTCAGCGCAGGGGTGAGCGCGAAACTACGGATGATTTACATAGTCACGAGGAGGGTGCGCACACCCGCGCATAATTCATGGAGTGGGACGCCATGTTACTTCGAGTAAGATAGATAGATGGGCAAGACAGATAAAGGGGCGGGTGGAGGCGAAGAAGACGACGTACAAGTCGATTAAATTCTGCAGCACGAGGCTCTCTATTAATTGATTACAAATGTCAGTCGACTTTGCTTCGGTCATTCATTTCGATGAGCCGTAAGGCGCGATTGATGTCACGTTGAAATTTATGCTCGATCGTTTAGAGCTGGGTTTCGCTTCGAGGTTAAGCGTACATTAGATTCGACGACTCCGTAATGGTATGAATTGTTATCATTGAGGCAATTGCAAATATTCAAATTACATTGGCGACTAGTTTGACGCGTGATTTCTGAAGTTTCAGAAACGCATAATAACCATTAACCGAGCACTACAGTTACGTCGATTCGTTGATTTAGAAAATGTTGATTTAGAAGTTGAATTAGATTTTTAATCTTTCAAAAATAGAATATTTATCAGTATGAAAATGTTAGGCGAAATGTAAATACGAGTAATGGCAAATATTGGTAACTACTGTGTTCATGGAAATTCATAGGGATTTAAAAGCGTCGTACACTTATTACTTTGAAATAAGAGCTAATTCGCGTTTTCATGAACAATTACATTGGGCGAGGTAATATTTAAGAATTAGAGATCGTCGTTAAAAATTAAACAATATTTACGATCGAAAACTATCAAGAAATGATGATTGACCGTTAAATTAACGATGTTAATGAAAAAATATCGATTTCTTATTCTAGTACTCGTACGTCGTTAATATCTTTTCTTTAGTTTTCATGAGTTTCCTATAAATATTATTTGAAAAGCACACAAAATTAAATTACTTATTCTATTTGGCGAAAGCCCAAGCTCTAGTTCAAGCTCTAATTTCAATTTAGAAGTAAACATTTGAAATTACTCATTAACACATTCGCATTCTTCATTAGCACGAGACGAAATACTGTAAATGTTTTTAAATACTTTATAAAAATTGATAATATTTCACTGCTCGTGATATTGTTGCATCGTTCCTGTAATTTCAATTTCTTCGGCTTTTACTCTTTCACATTTGAAGTCCCATGCATTTAGGCTTCTATAGAGTGAAATGAGTGATTAACATTTCGAACATGACTCATCGTTCTTACATCAAGACTGTAGGAATCCATGTAAGTTGTGGTTCGTGTAATATAATACCTATAATTGAGGATGTGACTAATAATTTGAATTTTAAAAAGATTCATCATTATGTACACGCGCAATTTTTAATTATCCTTTCATTTTTGGAATACGACTTATATATTTCTACGATTTGTATTAATCAAGGCTATATAATTATGTAATGCGTATAAGTACTTGTATGAAAAATTCACATCGTCTGCGTAATAATACTTTATCCAAGTCTGTATTCTTTTTTTATAATTTCTGCAGATAAATTAAGATATTAATTCTCCAGATGTAATTACCTATCGCATTAAATCACTTTTAGATCTTCATTTCGTATATGCTCATGTATGCCTTGTGTTTTTACAACCACTGCTTAACGTACTTTGTTTACGAATAATCTATGTCTTGATAACAATCTACCTCTCGAATTATATTTTTCCTAATAATCTTTGCTCTTTCCTTCTCTACAACCTCGTGGAAAACCTCCAAATTAATCTTCTACTTTTTATATTTTTAATAACTTTGCATTCATTCAATAGCACAAATCCTGAGAATATGATAAATGAAAAAAATAAATATGCTCAAGTGGCAAAGACATTACGGGTGTACGAATATTTGAGAAAAAGTGGTATTTATGTTCCAGAACGAATGTAAATATTAAAAGAAACCTAAAGAAAATAACCACCTTACAAAATGTTGTTTTTATAGAGGAATATTGATTAGCAATAAATAATTCAGTTGTGAACTTGGTCAATTCTGATGTTTATTTCTACTTTGAAAGATTGTTTCGCGTCGTAAATTAATTATTCAGTTTTCAATTACCGTACGCAAATCAACGCTACATTATATATACCTGCACTATTTTAATCAATTCTTTTTAGCATCCTTACAGATATTCTTATTAAACAATCCTTTATCACTCGAACTTTATAATCATAAATTTTCGATTTTGCAAAGTAAATAGGAAAATAATTTAATTTCTCTTCTATTTTATTTTACGAATGGATTCTATAGATAACAATGACATTGACTATTATCTGAAAAACCTACTTTTACGACTCAAGTTTTGTTATATTTCTTTTATAATAAGCAGGTAATATAAGTTTAAAAAATTTATTTACAAGTAAACAGATACTGACTGAACTATTTAATTTGAATGATTATTGTTGAATAAAATGAAAAAATGTATTTCATTTTTGTCTAAAGTATCAAGTGTATGGTTATCATTATAAAAGGAAAACAATCAAATAATAACGGAAAAATACAATATTAAATACTTGAATCTAAGTACACATGTGTTTGTAAGTACAATTATTTTAAAGATATTAAGACTATGTATTGCGATGCAGCCATAAAAATATTAAATTTACTCATCGACAATTACTTCTTTATAGATTGCATTTACAGAGTTATAAACAAGTTACAATTTTTTGTTACTTGTTCCGTAGAAAGAATGGATTTTGATTAATATTTCCCTTTTAGTTTCGTTTGGTTTATGTTTTTGAGAGAGTTTTTGTGAGAGATGGATTATACGTTGAAATATAATTTATAAGCACTTTGATTATAGGCGAAACTTCTTATATATTTTCAAATTAGGAAATTTGAAACTTTTATAATCTATAATGAACGCATTCGCACACAGAAATATTTTTATTATTTTACTGGAAAATAATTACCACTGATGAAACCATGTCAGTTGAACTGGAAGAAATTTTATATGATCTATTACGGTGTTGAATAAATCACCAACAGTATGCACTGACAGCTGTAATTAAAGACCCTTGGGTGCAGGTAAGTACAAAGATGTTAGCTTCGTGGTCCGCAACATCTGATTAGTTGTCATTAGACGTACAACATCTGCTTGGCTCACCTATAATCAAAGACTAATTCAAGTCTCATAACGCTAATTCACAAAAATATTAAACTGGATTTACAAAAGACGTGGTATGTCGAAGATACTTTGCTAAAATAACAGTTAAATAATTGACAAATAATATTTTAATATTTTACGTTAGCGTTAATGTCCAGGCACGTACACAAAGTCATTCAAATGTATAATAATATTATATCTATGTTTCAGTTATCAATGAATTCGAATAATTAAAGTAATTTATTGACTTCCTGACATTTGAACGAATGCGTACGTAAGAATGTTCGCCGCAACGAATACTATGTTTTGAGGCTAGTATTATTAAAACTTCTTTTTAATTCTGGCGATATTGAAATAAAAAATTAGAATACTATGCGAAAAAGAATATATGAAATGTAATCAAGATCCAACATTAGGCCATTTAGATTTACCAAACTATCGATTAGTTTTTTACTCGTAGCGCGACATAATCGCCATTTAATGCAATGCTCTTGAAAAACTTGGCTACATACATTTGACAAGAACAGCGTGAAATGCGTGCAAATTCCTTGAGAGGCTTCGAGTAACGTCGTCTACCAAGTTTTCCAAGTTTTCCAAATTAAAGTGACCGTATTGACCGCCATAATACCATATTATGATTCCAAAGCACCCTTGCATGCATTTCGAGTAGCTGTCGAATTTATTGCTCTCTTATGTTATCCGGAAATTTTGCATGGCCAAATGCGTCACTTCCGCGTGTGTTTACCGTGGAAATTCGAGCCAAAAAAAAAAAAAACGAAACTTGAAGTTTGATGAGAAGACGACTTGGATTGAATTCGCTTGACGCACTTTGTGCCTTTAAAAAAAAAACCTACGCGCGCTGCCTTTTTAAAACGTAAAAGCGAATTGAGATCCAGGGGCATCTGCCAACGCGGAGGAAGTGAAAAAAACTACAGGGGATGGCTGTTGTTACTCCACTGTAACTTTTGTCATACGAAGTACACGCCCTACGCTCGATTTTCGAAGAGAGTGCGATTTTGTTCGATATATAACGAATGTCCCTGTCCCGCCCTCGTAAGTCGCACACGAGAGAGTCGTTGTACGAGTATTAATGGGAGAGCACCGACGTAATTTCGGCAGGAGCACCATCGCAGGCGGCGTTGCATTGAGGCTCTGATGAATGGCAATAGAACAATAAGGATTTTGATCAATGAGTAATGAGGAACGTTCGAGAATATTGCGTTGTTATTTTAAGCATAGACGTTAGTAATTACATGTAAATATCTAAATTCGTGATATTGTTACAACTACGGATCACTTAATACAATTAACAGTGTCGCTCGTTTACAACAACATAATAACATTATGGATAAATAAAAGAGCTTTCGCCTAATTTATTGGCTTATTACTGATTTATCCAGGTGAACCGCTTGTAAAATTTCTTTATGCATTATTACAATTGATTCGAGCACATACGATTCTCATTAGTACGTATCCATACAGTTTGAAGAGATCAAAAGATTATTATTGAACTTACTGTAAGAAAGCATACTTTTATAGACGCATGGAAAGTAATTTAACATCTTTTAACGATCATTAAATAAAGTATCAAAGTAAATTGCTATATTGTCGATAAAGGGATAACTTTAATCGATAATATTTTTGGAGTTCAATTGTCTCTACTCCATTTTAAATTTTGGAATTGAAAAACCATCGAGGTACAAAATAAAGATGATGGTTAAAATAATTTCCCTTGCACTCCAAATCTTCGCTCATTCATAAGGTAATCAATTATTTTACAAAAAGGAATTTTAATTTCGCGAAAATTCCTTTTTTAATAATTGAGTAGAGCAAAAATGTTTTCTCTCTTTTTATAATATATACACCGTACAATCGATGCACAAACTCACTGATAATAATATTTCCAATACCTTCTACGTGATCTTTTATTCGAAAGCTGATGTAATTCTAAAATTAACGAAATAAGCTTCAATATTATCCAAATCTTCTTTATTTCACAGAGAAACAGTCTTTATTGATAATATAATCGAGAGACATTGTCAGAATACGCTACGCTCTTTTTTGCCAGTTCTATTTACGTACCGCTGTCTTCGAAGTCTCACGTACTATATATTCCATTATCGTCTCGTTGCAAATGAACGCATGCGAAACTTTTCGCTTCTCAAGTACCCACGTATACTCTTTTGACGTTTGGTCTCTTCAGTGACACTTACACAAATTGCAGTTTCTCTACAATGTGATTCGGTTGCTCGTTTGCCTGAGAAGATACTATATTTTAGTATACCATTAAAATACATCATTTCTCAGGTGTTCTCCTTTATGCGCACGTGCCATTAGCGCAATGTTGCGATAAAAGAATGATAGAATTCTCCGTGAAATTTTTCACGAAACAAAGATCGTCGAACGATTAAAAATTTCTTCTATAAAATCACAGGTGACTAAGGTTTCTTAGCACGGGCCTAATATCACGAAACATTTTAAAATTATAAATCAACAAATTATTTTAAAGCTTATATCTCGTAAAATACGCGATCAAAAGTCGCACAATCGATAATTATATTTTAATTTGAGTTAACGTTCGTAGATCTTGGCTAAGTTTGAAAGTGGCAATGTTATATTTAATTAGAAGAACAATTAAATATTGTTTAATACTCTGATCGCGCAATCTGATATATAAATACGTCGTTGGAGGCGCAATACGACTCCTTGATGTCATTGAATTTTAATAATGTTTTAATAATGTGTTGATTCTTCTTAACTCGCGTCAACCGATCAAACTAAATTATAATTAAATAAACGAATAAATAAAAAACAAGGCGAATTAAGTATAAAGTGTGTAAAATGCACGAGGTGTCAAATGAAGTCGTGTAACAACAAGGACGAAAATTGAACCAAAGGAACGTTATTTCAATAAATAACAATGACGTATTAAAAATGTCATTCAAATTCAGTATCAAAACTGAAATCGAGATTTCCATTTCGTTGATTATTTAACATGCACGTTGTTTCGTTATTGGGCTACTGTTAATGAATATTACCAATTGATAAATGTAAGACTTCGGATGACCTTATAGGTACCTATTATTACTTAACGTAAAGTAGATAAATAAAAAAGTAAATTTTAAAAGAAGATACGGCTCTTTAGTAGTTAATGTATTCCTTTGTTATTGTTCGCATTGTGTTACCGCGTATTGAAGATTATTAAAGTAATAGAGTTGGGCTTGTTAAAAAAATCTGTTTCTATATATAGTAGATTTCTCAGTAACTAATTTATGTCGAGACCAAAACATCCATTGTCGAAAGAGGGAGTTCCGAAAAGTAAATACCACCCTTGTACGCGCATAAAGATAAAAAAGACGAACATTAAAAGAAAATTGAGACTATCGCAATTTTGCTGCACGAATATCGATTCAAATTTAAAAATTATATTGTGTGGGCCCCTTGAAAGGAGCTCCTGCAAGAAGGTATTCTTTGGAACGCAGCTGCCGCAAAAAAGGAGCAGCAGCCCCTCCGAAGAACGGAGTAATAACATTGATCCTACACGGGTCCACGGTTATAGAATTGGTCTCGGAAACACACACTCTTCTCTCTTCTCATCTTTCGGGAGAAATCGTATGATGTGCCACGGGTAATCCGAGGGATGGCACCTGCCTCTCCTTTGCTCCGGATTATTCTTCTTTTTATTTCTCTTTAGTCCTGAAAGAAGAGATTGCACGCGATACGCTTTTTATGACGTGAGGCCCTTCCTCCGCCTTCTCTTGCTTCCTTCTATTCTCGCCTTAGGTTCCTGAAAATTATCCTCTTGGCCCGCAATTGCTCCTTATATTATAGGCTCGTAATCGTCCTGACAACAGTCGTCTACGTGTTGTTTAGCGTGGTTTTATTCAAAGTTTTTTTTTAAGTGAAAATTAGATTCCTTACGCAATTAAGGCCACGCGCGAATACTTCTTTTTGCAATGTTAATGACGTTCCGTTTCGGTTTCTCGAATTCATGCCACGTATCGTTACAATGTTTCTATCCTCATTTATCCTTCGTATGATCTTCTCAGTGTTGAATAAGCGAATTAACCAATAAGAGAAAACAGAAACAATGTTTTCCCGCATATATTTCAATTTCTCAAATTTAACAACAATTCCAAGAGAATTATTGTGTATTGTGACGATTATATTGCGGTGCCAGCGTTCATATTCTAGAAACTGGCGTACACTAACCTTATATAAACCATTTATTGCCAGACCAGTACTATGTGCTCTTAGATATTCAGAGTAAGTAGAAGCAATAAAGAGACAAAGACGGCTTTATACATAACTATGGAGGTTGAAGATATAGGATACGTTATTTACATTTGTATTCTACATTTTTAAAACTCAAATATGCAAATTAACCCGAGTGCATTATAACTTTGTCCCATAAATTGCACACAATAAATAATAAATACAAAGCACTAATCTTCCCTGAATGTTGAAGTTACATTTATATACATCGAAAGAAGACTCCTTTCAACCTCATAATTCTTTTAAATTTAAGGATATTGAATCATAAACCTCCATATTGGAATCGTGTTTTTCGCATCGATTATTGTCTCCGAAACTTTCATTTTTATATTCCGTCAAAGATAGCATATCCGAACAACGTATTTATTCACTTATCGGCAACATACCTATTCACTGTAGCAACAAAAAATTAAATTAATTCCCTACTTTATGCCTCAGTTTTCAATGTTTCATGAAAAGCAATGTTCATCTAATAATTATCTTAAAGTGCATATCGACACTTTTTTCGAACACAGCTCCATAACGAAACAAAAACTAATACTTATTCAATAAATGATCAAATACTTTAGGAATATCCAAGTCCATTTTTGAAAACGTAACGACATTATTGTAAAGCAATATTTCTACTAAATTCCAAGTTTTCTTGCTCTTAAGTCTAAATTTTACGAAGCGCACAAATTAACGTTATAAATGACTACTAATATAAAATATACACGAATTTATG
Organism: Wiebesia pumilae; assembly: GCA_018907045.1. Classification (NCBI taxonomy): domain Eukaryota; kingdom Metazoa; phylum Arthropoda; class Insecta; order Hymenoptera; family Agaonidae; genus Wiebesia; species Wiebesia pumilae. Next base: position 544,821 of record JACCHZ010000139.1, read on the forward strand.
TTTGCTAGTTTAATGAGATCGATGAAACTGTTGATATACCGTAGAACGTTGGTAAATGTACAAATGTACATGTGTCCACTATTTCATTAAGCTATAATTTCTTTTAATCCACAGCGTAACAAAGTACATATTACTACGCATACAATGACACATTTTCAAACGTGTACTTGGCAGAGTAACTTAAGTACCCATGTCTCTTGTTTGTTTATCGCTATAAAAGGAAATACGTTTCCTCTGCTCTTTTAATACCTTAATCATTTACAGTTTCAAGAGATACATCCCGTTCAACTGCACAAAGATGCAAATCTCATTTCTCTGTCACGACGTCGTGCGACGTCTCGTCCATCCTAGTATCTTGACATTTCTGCATGTGCATCTCTGCAGTTCGGTGACCGGAACGAATCCACTTATAGGCACGCCAGCTTCCACATCTGCTCCTCTTGATTGCTTGATCGAGGGAGGAAAGGCGCATCTTGCGCACCTTACGGGATGACGTCTGCGCCGGAAGCTCTCGATACTTGATTCTTCATTTCTACGTTACCTCGAGTTTATTACAAACCCCTCCCGCCCCGCTGTCCTTTACTCATCTCGCTGCGAAAAAGCGAACTGTGAAATTTTTATTTCTCGAAGCGATGTCGAACGTATAATTACACGCGAATAGCGGCGACTCTCGCGTGCAAACCTAGTGCATAATGTTGCACTCAACTACGTTCCAGGATGCGCTAATACGTAATAAAATGTCATAACAACAAATAAATCAAAATTATTCCAGGTGAAATTGCAGGAAAGGTATTAATAGGTGCATTTATATATACCGCCTAGGATTTCCTGTGAATTTTTCACAGGATGCAAAATTAAAGTTATTCTATGCTGAATACTGATTTATAACCGAAGAGCTTTAATAATAGATTTTGAAAATTATTTATCAAATCTTCTCTATCAATCAGAGCCAATCATTCAAGTACTGCATAAATAATCTTTTGTTTGACGATTAATATTTAATTTCCCATCGGCATTATTTATGAAGAATAATTAAGCTATTCTTATTAAACGTAACATAAATTTACATTTAAAATGGACTTTCTGGTCTCAATTTAGTTCAATGCACTCGATGAAAAGATGATATTTTTAATATTATGCAAAATAGCGTTTTACTAAAAATAATTTAGACTTATCAATTTTATTCCATAAAGACGGTATTTTCATTCGAACCCGTGCTTATTTATCTGGCTCCACCTTTAATAATGAAATTACTTCGTGCGACAGACTCTTCAATACTCTTAAATAAAAGTAAAAATAAATAAAAATGAAATTACGTTGTACGTAAATGAATTTTAAGTTATTTTATGAACAGATAATATAAAACACATTTCAAATACACCAAATATACAAATTTCGATCTAATTTCGTAATCGAATACCCGATGCATTAATTACGATGCATTACGATTCATAATCCAGATCAAATAGATACTTTTAAACATTGTATTCATAGCTCTTATGCATTTGAGACTTTACCAAAAATTTGTTTAGAATACTTATGATGCACGAGTTATACTTCCCAGGAATTCTTCGTCGTCGATACTTAATTCAGTTATCATATTAATACGCAACGAAATGATGTAGAAATATCAGGTAGTCGTGCATTTTTCAAACAAATTGTTCAAATTATCTAAAACTTTTATTGCGGCTACTTTCTCTACGGACTTATCGATAAATATTCAAATACCTCGTAAGTTTAGAATTCCTGTAGTCCTGCGATTTCTTAAAAGCACAGATCTTGTCCTTCCGCAAGAAAGACATTTTCATCTGCTTTCAGCGTTGTGCAATTCAACGACCCACTTAAGCTTTACTTAAGTGTAAAATCTCTCATTCGTCCCGTGAAGCGAACGAAACCACCGCCAGCAGGATTTTAAAAAAAAGGAATACGCTTGTAATAACAGAGGAGTTATGTAACAAACGACCATACACGGAGCTAAATTTCATAACAACCAAAATTAAAGAAATGAACAAACGCAAGCATACGTCTCTTTATTTTTTAGTTCTCACCGTTTTGACCTTAACTAGTTTTGTACTTTTCAATTTTGCACGCCCAATTTTCTATGAAAAACCAGTCTTCGAAGGTGCATCGGAAGGTGCATTATAGCAACGTATCCATTTGCGTCAAGAAAAACATTGACTATGGTTTTATTGTTTTTTCTTGCTACGTTATTCGTGTGTCAAAGACCCAACGTAATACATAACAATAACATTAATAAGAGTATACAACACGCGTAACGTGGTAGTTTTAAAGTTTTATTAATTAAAAAGTGCGGTTCTGAGATGAAATGGATACGAGTATATTGGTATTCATCGAGTTGAAACTTATTTTAGTTAAGCAAAGTTTTACGTAAACCCCGCCAATGAAATATTTTATTATTTTGTGCGATAATTTTAGACTACGAATTAACGTATACATAATTATGCTACTAAATTATTTGTTTTAATTAAAAGTTAGATTATGAGGTTTCTATTATATAGATCTACAACAAAAATAAAATGTATGTAATCAGGAATGGAAGAAGCTCATGAAGTAGCTCATCGTATTTTAAAACTTTTTTTCTTCATAATTTTCGGACAATATTTAAGTTTTTACCAATTATACCAATACGAGAAAAAATTAGTATTATAAATTATATTAACTTGTTTTTACGAAATACCTGGTATAAACATACGTAACTGTTAGTTACGTTAATTTTATTAAAACTTATCGATGCCTTTTTTACGTACAGCAGTACGTGACTCAGAAATTTTATCTTATATCTAATTTAGATACTATAGATTATGTTTTCAAACTACATGTTAAAGGAAATAAGCCGTAAATACTTATTCCAAATGAATTTAGCTCTAATCTAAAAGACGTTGACGTGGTATGATTAAACGATTAAACGATTAAACATATACATTTATAATAATAATTACGATTTATTGATTTCGTTTCATGTCGATAAATAACGAAAATTCATGGGTAATATTATCCAAATATAAACGTATGATGTATTAATTCATTAAAATGAAGATAAAGAAAGTTCAATATATTTTCTTGTTAATTACTGGTCGAATGTAATTAGTGAAAGTATATCTTGTACTTACCTTCCGCCTGTCTCACAGAATTTCATTGTTCTTCCTTCTTTATCGATCCCTCCAGGATGTCTGTAAAAAAGAAGACATTACAATTAGAAACTCAAATGATAATATACACCAACAGCGATTCTTTTCAAACTTTTCCTAAGAATTCAATGTATGCGCAAAGAATTTGAATTTTTAAGATTAAATACCGAAAGCACGGAGAAAAAGTTTTCATAAATGTTCATCAATTGCGTAAAATAAACTTTTGTGACATAAATTTCTTTAATTTGTCTATTGTTTTGTTCTCAATTTATTAATTTTTCACACAATACACAATGCTCTTTTATAATAGGAAACTTTATAATAGGATATTATTTTATCTTCTCTGCATGAAATACAGTCGAGGTGTTCTAACGTTCTACAATACACGGAATATACGACAATAGCATCTTATTTAAACAGTAAGTGGTGTCCTTACATCTATGTGTCCTTACCATCACATAAAATGCGTTATGTACAGACTTTCATAGTTGTTCATTGTAAGCATATTCTTAGACATTCTTAAATGGCGAGAGCTTGTCACACAGAATACATAACTATCAAATAATTATGTATTCTAATACATAGTATCATTATTAAGCTAATGTAACACATTATAACTTTAGTAATTATTTTTTTATAATAAATCAGAGAATCATAATGTGTTTATTACTTGCTTTTTATAGCCATTGAATGCTCTAAACTTTTTCCTTCTATATATATATATATATATATATTACAAATTTTAAAACTAATAATTTTTATATTTTATTATACGATCTTTGAAAGGTCTCTTACAACTTCCTTTAAGATAGCAACAATAAATTGAACTATCGAGGTATTTTTTCATACACCGAAGCTGATGCTGTAGAGTTTTCAACAACGTATTTTGCAAAATGTTTGAACAACCGATGCGCAATAATTTTATAGTTTACAACACACTTCGAATACAACAATAGGCATTATCCTTGGAAACAGAGGTTTGAAGCTGAAGTTATAATCCTACAAGAGTACGCCGATTTTTACTTTTATTGCATTAGCTAATAATGCCTTCGTACAGGTTATCGCTAACACATAACGTATTCGGTTAACAATATACTTTGGACTATCATCTTCATCCCGGCAAACTTAAACAAAGCCAAAAAACTCCAGATTTCGGCATTTTTCTTAACAAGCCAAGCATCGCGCAAAAGAAAACGACGTTACGTTGCTCGTAAAATTTTTATATTAATATTGGATTCCACTGAAATGCACATACACGTAGACCGCGAAAAACCAGATCTGTAGTTTAACGCTGCTTACAGTATTGAAGAAGAAAAGTCCATGGCGGTGTCCATTGCGTTGTCGCATTTCCGTGTATCGAGGGAATAGAGACCGAGAGACGATGGGGATATAAAAATCCCGAACGGGCGTCGCTGCTCCTCTTTCCAGGGTATCCCTCGCGCTTTTTTGATACTTTACTCTCCCTCGCTTATCCTTTGATGACTCGCGGAATATCGTGGTTGCATCTGCGACGGCAGCTGCAGAGCTTCTCTCCTTGTTTCGCGAATTTTTTTCTCCGACGAAGAGGAGAGCAAACCGCGTGCCGAGATTCCCTTGGCCGTCTATCCTTGACCAGGTGAATCCGTAGCTTCACCCTCTCGCTGACTCCTCTTCTTTCCCAACATTTTTCAATTCCCTCCTCGCGCTTATCCCTCTCGTCCTTGACAGTCTCGATTCGACCACCGCCTAACTTCGCAGACTTCTCTCTTGACCAACGTAACCACAGACATTTTCTCTGCTCTCTCTCTCTCTCTCTCTCTCTCTCTCTCTCTCTCTCCTTACTCTATTTTTCTTAGTCCTAATTTGAGCTCTTTTAGCGAGCGGGCATTCACATAAGAAATAAAATATAGCTAAAACCGACTGAATACTAGACGAAAAAAGGATGCACGATGCGCGCAATTTCAATGTAAAGCATTTGCAAGTGCTTTTTAATTATCTCTTGAAAATACAGGAATACTTTTGTAATTTAAGAAATCATGTATAAAAAGAGCTTGAGCAAAATTTAATTTCTTCTTTTTAAGTAATACGTAGCCCGTTAATTCGTTTTAAACAAAATATTTTTAATGAGTTTGCATTTTAGTTTTCAGCTGAACCGCCTCTGCATATAAATAATTTTTACCCAGAAATAATAAAATTTTATTTAAAACAAGTCCCTCGTGAACGATAGCACTGATTTAAAATTTTTTAACGCTGCCGTAATTACGTTGAAGAAAAAACTTGAAGCCAGTATCGATTGTTTCACCGTAATAAATTATCCAAGTCGAATGAAAACTTAAGTTTTCGAAATTTAAATTCTCTACGAAATTACATTTTCTTTAAGAAATAACTAACGTTTGGTAAATATTCAAGATCTTTTCGCCTTTGAAAGTCCAACGTCATTAGTTAAACATTGCTTATTATTAGATAATATTTCCATTAAATTGTTGTAAATTTGTTTTGAAAAATTGAAAAATATCATAAATATTGTATATAAATTCATGGTAATACACAATGTTTTTATAAATACATATAAGTACATATTTTACAAATATCTTTCAACTTCTTATTTTACAAGGCGGACAACCTATATAAGATTAATTATTTTTTGGCTATGATTTTTTGTTTCGCGTAATCAATTAATGCAAATCAAATGATAAAATTCCTGTATTAGCCGACTTCGGCACTTAAAAATCTTCGTATTATAAACTTGTAATGTGCATAGAAAAATATTATTCAGACGTGGACAAATATAATATACTGAGTATAAAAGTGTATTTTGCTTACGATGGCGTTGTATCATAGCATACTTATCATCAATCATCAAACTTACCACATTTTCGAAAATCTATAAATTATTCTCTGTTGTTTAATACGATGTAGTGAGTCATATTCATAAGAACACTTACAAGCTTAGCATTTACAATGTTTTGCGCGAAATTCGTTTTCATAAAGGCTTTGTTAGACAATTTATTTTTACTGCGCCTTACATCGGCATCTCGCAGGTAAAACCTGACTCTCCATTGTACAGACAATCCGCGCAAGAAAGCTGACAGACAGGAACAAAAGAAGGTAAAAGGTAGAACGCGGCATGGCTTATCGGTCTTATCAATATAGGTAATGGTATACGTATACGTATATTGTATACATTTCCGAATGAAATGACAAATGAACGGGGGAATCAATCGTTACTATCGTAAAACACCACTCAAATCGAAGACATCTTTTACTTTGGATGAAAAGGTCTGCAATAATGAAAGTATTCAACTCGAGCAAATTAATTAACATAAGGAATAAATCCAAGATACCAAGGCTAATCAAGGATAAAATTGAAATATCGATGTTTGCTGCAAACGATACAATTATTATTAAAAGAATAATATGACGAAGAATATAGCTGGCAGTCCAAATTGATTTACTTGAAAATGATGCCTTGAATAGAAATGAAAATACACTTTTTCATCGATATCTTTAAAAGCATGAAATATGTAATATTCATGTATTGCTTTCCATAATTAACTGTAAACATCTAGATGAGAAAAACTAAAGTTCTGACGTAGTATAGATAAAAATATGACTAAAGATTTTGATTCCTAAATCACAGAATTTATGTAATATTATAATAAAACACTATTTTAAACACTTTTTGCGTGCATTATAAATGAACTAAATTCTCGAGAAAATTTGTAAAATTAATTTTTGATTAACAAAAACATAATAAATTATTACTCTTGAAATGGAACCTTAGAGATTAATGTATTAATTGCAAATATTGTACGTCCTTATTTATGTAATCTGACTACTGGTGCAGTCCCCGAGAATAAACTAAATAAATACACCTTCGAAAACGTTGTTTCTGTTTCTAATTTAATCTGCGCAATAACGATTGTATCCAACAGAAATTTAATTTAAAAGAACAAATTTGTAGCTTGCATTAACAGATACCTTATCCTCTATTCCTCCCGATCTTTTTACATCGATGTAATTAAGCATGTCTTAAAAGGTTAACTGATATTCACTCATAACAATTGCGTTACACTGTTTTCATTTTATATAAAATTTGGTAATACTATCATAAAGATATAACAAGAATGAACAATCTTTTGTTTTCTAATACAAAGAAAGTTAATTGAATTATTCCGTATTCCTAGTTTGCAGTATTTTGTAATATAAAACTTTCACTTTATTATATTATATTATAATATAATAATTTCTTTTTAAGCTAAAGGTTTTAATTCTATTAATCATTTGATTTTTAAATTTTATAATTCATCAGGCTCGCCAACGGAAGAGAAATATGTCCATCTGTTCTAAGCTAATTCTGCATAATTAATCATAATTTTTCTATTTTTATCTATTTCAATATTGGTAAAAATCTTTTATCTACTCTAGCCTCCTGTAATGTTACCATAGCACTGCTTATTCTAGCCGTTTACTTGATTTCTCATAACGAAAGTAATTTAATTGTTCCTCTAATGTTCGGTTGCGTACAATAACAATTATTCAATTACAATCTTGCTAGTTCTAAAACTTATCCATAATATTTTACCACTCCTTATTACTGCACAAAGGTATTTAAAGTTATATTGATTAATCTAAGTGTTCCCTCTCGCATAATTTCTACTAACATTATATTACTTCTTAATACCAATCAGTTTTATAATTCTATGTTATGATTTCTTAACTGTATTTTCTTCAAGAACATTTACATGAGCCAGTGTTTCGATTATGGTATTTAAAGCTTTCTCTACCGTTTTCTACTATATAAGTTTCACAACGTATTCCAGAACTAAATTGAATACAAAAGGTAGTAGAGTCTGGCTTTGTTTTATTTCATTATGAGTTCGCAATTATTCAGATACACTATTTCCTATTTTATAATTTTATTTATTAATACTTTCAATTTTCTAAATTATGTATATTCACGCATACAATTTTCAAAACTTTCAATTCATGTGAGTCAAATAATAAAATATGTCTAACTTTATATTAGTTATTCTTCTAATCGTTATTTAATACGTTTAAGTAGAATGTCTTTCCATGACTATTTTACACTATAAAGATGATTATTTAAACTTCAAGGTTCTGCCAAAATTCTTCATCGAATCATAGTTGCTTTCTGCTTCATTTCACTTTGTAGCTTTTATCATATTTATTGCTCATACTTCATACTTTTTGAAGCCTAAAAGGAATATGGCATTTAGATTTTTAATACAAGCTCTTCGATAGATTAAAAAATAATATCATTATATAGCGTATTAGTGTCGAAGTTAAATGATAAGTATATTTATATTTAAAACGTACATTCATTAATTGATTCTTTATAATGAATTAAGCTGTTTATTTTATACTTCTTTATACGAATACGTACATTCTTTTCGATACCAGATGTGAGTGAAGATCTTCTTGAATTTTTAATTTAAGTTATCTATAAGTAAATTCATATTGAATGAAAAGAATATATCCAATAATTATTTCGTATATTTTATTTTAATTCAGCAGTAAGTATTTTTAATTATTAACAAACTTTTTTGACCAATTATATAATTTTCTTCTACACTCTGTGAATTACATGAGTTTAAGAATAAAGTATCGTAAAATCGCTTATTCTCCAAAATATCTACTACAGATTTATATTTTTTTACCTCATTTATAATATTGCAAAACATACGAAATTCGAAAGTACCGTGACTAGTGTTAAATTAATTAGTTAACTACCGTTAACTAATGACGTTGGACTTTCAAAGGCGAAAAGATCTTGAATATTTACCAAACGTTAGTTATTTCTTAAAGAAAATGTAATTTCGTAGAGAATTTAAATTTCGAAAACTTAAGTTTTCATTCGACTTGGATAATTTATTACGGTGAAACAATCGATACTGGCTTCAAGTTTTTTCTTCAACGTAATTACGGCAGCGTTAAAAAATTTTAAATCAGTGCTATCGTTCACGAGGGACTTGTTTTAAATAAAATTTTATTATTTCTGGGTAAAAGTTATTTATATGCAGAGGCGCTTTATTTTTTATATCAATAATATTCAAACAGTACTTTGTTCAATTAGTACATGTTGCTACGGAAATAATGTAAATATAATGACAAAGTACATTGTACAAGTACAAACTCATTATTGTTAGATGATGCAATGCTTGAAACGACCTTATTAACGGTGCAAGGTAAACATTAAAATTTATATACATTTCGCTTTGTGTTAATGAATTTAAATTTAAATTAAGTAAATAAATAATAAGCGTAATGTTGATGTTTTCACATTTGGGCACTGAGAATTTGTACAATGTACTTTTCTGTCGAAAGTTTGCACAGAGAAATCCGATACCTTAAAAGCATTATATCGAAGAGAAATTTAATTTAGGCTTAGCAATATTAGGAATTTTTGACTCTCGTTGATTGTAAATTACAATTTAAATAATTACTAGCTAAATTTTATATCTAAATATTGTAAAGTAATTACTTTAGGGCACTATGTTACACATAACGCATGGATATAAAGTTCAAGGAATTATATAATATAATTTTTTTATACTAGTTTTGATATTTACTGAATCTTTTTTCTCGAATAAAGTACATCAGCCAAATGTGACGAATCTTTTTAACTAATATTGTGCTCTGAATTGATAGTTGCAGCCTCTCAAGAACGCATTAGTACATAAATTAAAAATATTAAATGTAATTTTGTTTTAACAAGTGTATGTGATTTTTGAGAATAAAAATAACGCGAAGAAATTTGCAAATGCCTTTTTAAGGATGTAACGCTATAATAGTGGTATGACTCGTCAAAGGAAGCATTACGTGAATCATTGTAAGGATAATCACGGTTCCTTACTCCGCTTCGTTCGATTCTTCAAGGCCCAATGAGGCCCGCTTCAGGTGCGCTTCTTAAATCAGTGATTGCTGAAAACTTGTGGAATAATTCGAGCTGAAGAGGCAAGTAATTAGTGGTCTAGTGCCGGAAAGTAAAGTCATGGTGTTGTGAATAAAAGTCGATCGAAGGAAGGGCCTCAACTAGAGGAGCGCTACGTACGTCGTGGCCCTCGCCTCGTTTTCATCCACATCCTTCGCGTTTGGGCACATTTAGGAAAGGCGAGTGGCGGAGGGGAGCGGATGAAAGGTATACCGAGGAGAGTGAAGACAGTCGACGGAGTCCTCGCTGAGACAGACAGACAGAGAGAGAGAGAGAGAGAGAGAGAGAGAGAGAGAGGGAGAGAGAGGGAGGGAGTGAGGGAGGGAGGGAGAGTGAGAGTGAGAGAGAGAGAGAGAGAGAGAAGGAATGAGGGAGGGAGGGTCTCGCAGCAGCAATGTGCCGTCGTCGTCGCCGGCAGACCGTAGAATTGTCTGGCATTGTGCTTGCAAATCAAGCGGCCGAAATTTACATGAGATTTATGGCATTCCGTTTGCTCGGTTCGTCCCCTTACCGTACACCGTCTGGCCGTCCACTGTGCATGCATCCAGCTCGCGTGTTTATGTGAGTGTGCACGCGCGTGTGTGAAGGAGTCGCGTAGGTTGCGTTGCGCAATGTTCTGGCACGCGCCCGCGCGATTGCTCCTCTGCACAAGTGACGCACCAGCTTGTTCCCATCTCCCTTTCGCGTCTCTTCATTTCTATCTCTCTCAGCCCGCTCCCTTCGTTTTTACATTTTGACAATCCCTTCTCATCCAACGGTCTCCTCCTGCCCTTGCTTATTTTCATTCCTTATCCTATATCCGTCTCATTATTTGCACGGTCGCGACTGTATATTTCTTCTTTTGCATACTCGTTTTGTCGTTGTAAGCGAAGCCCGGTTTCTTTCATGGACAGTTTTAGGTGCATCTTTTCGCCCTGATTCGCTTTGTAAATTCGTCGCTCGCTTTTTCTTTACCTTTTGCAGATCTACACATCAATATCAATTTAGAAATGCAAAGCGACCAATTAGTAATCTTATTTACCGCATCGATGCGGTAGGATAAATTCTCTCGATAACCACGAGGACTCTTAAATAAAGATCACGATATTACTACAATCTGCAGTAAAAATACTAATAACCGGTCGTCGGGAATGTTTGTTTACTCCGATCACTTGATTTGCTGTAACTTACAGGAATCAATGTCTACTTATATCTACTTACTCAATTGTAGATAATAATTTAGATGATAATAGTCACCAAGCTAACTCTAAGTAAACAAGGAAGCTGTAACAGTTTTACATGGCTAATACGGAAAATGGACTTGTTATTATGCAAACGAATTTAAGAGCAAACCACAATCGATCGTTTTGCCTATATATGCATGTTACCTGAGTAATCGCTGCATATTATTTTAAACTTTCTATCATTGTCCCAACAGCTGTGATTCTGACTTCCAGCTTGATATTGGAACATTTTCATCTGAATAATGCTTCTGTTTTTCTGCTTACACGACAAACCGTCGCTTAGAACAATCATGATGCAGCCACCCCTCGATGTCGTAACGAACAGACGTCGCATCAGACGCGACCCTCAGTTGTGTATAAATTTTTGCATAAATCAATGCAGAGCTTTCTTTTTATCACAGCGAGCAAGGGATGAATTTTTTTACAACCTTATTGGGCAATATAAATATTAGATCGTAATTGTGGATGAAGGAAATTCTATGGCTAGCGAATTATAAGTTGATCCTACGATACAGCATCCGATGGTAGTAGTTGAAGTGTCGTATTTCATATTTTGTCAACATTCTTTTAGAGATTATTTGAGATTCTGGTACTGTAATGCCAATTTGTCCTTATCGAATTCGTGCATTTATACTACATAACGATAATTGTACAGACGCGAGGGGTTCTCATATTTTAGTTAGAACTAGTTGAAACATTTTAGTCTAAATAGGGTATTGTAATATCTTTACTGTAATATATGTAAAGTATAGTTCTAAATTAAAATACATACTCCCTTGAGTGAATTGCGGTGACTTTATCTAAAAACTTTCTTGAGTTGTGTGAGCATATTTTATAAATTACGTGCATTCTACATCGCATTAAGACAACGCTGAAACTTCGAGAAAATTGTTTACAATTGCTCTTATTATGCGCACGGTGTACTTCTTTGAAAATATAGCACATAAAATGAGCGTACATTACTTGCTCGCGTTTCGGTTTATCAAGACATTTACCAGTGCGTTACTGAACATCGATAAAATATTTTTTGACAGAGAACTTTACATCTACGCAATCGTGGAATTTAAGAACATTATCTGGCTATTAATGATACATTAACGAACATAATACAACCCACATTAAGAAAACTATAATTCACTTGATTGACTTTACTAATTTGTATTTATATATAAGTAAGGACAAAATAAGTTCATTCTGATTTTTATCAATCGAATAAAGCCTACCTGTTCTTTTGACAAATATTATATTTTTAAACGGAAAAATAATAGATAATTTCCTGGTTCAAGGCTTGCATGACTTTAATATGTATACTTTACACTTTGTAAGCTATGTTTTTTGTATGCGTAAACAAATTTGTACGATGAAGTATTGCACGATGAAATGATTGATTACCTTTTAGTTATTGTACCAAGTTTAAACACTTTAATTTATATATCAAAATTGAAACCCCTCTAGATTGTGGCTACTTTGCCAGCATTAAAATGCAATGTCGTGTATTTTTACTGCAAATCGATGTATTATTTTATTTTATTCGCTGTATATAATAGTTTTATACCTGTAAAGTTGAGACTCCGAAATCCAAACTCCGAATTTTCTCTACTGCAGTTTCCAAGTCCTTTCAATTAAATTTGAAAACTACGATTTCTACGAGAAAAAGCCCCCTGTGCAACGATTGTTACGCGTAACGAGATACCAATTAGTTTGGCCAAATTAAAGTACCGTACGATCATAATTCCCAAAAGGGCTACTATTAATCGAAAAACTCGAAAAAATTAAGGTATTCGTGGAAGCCATCGATCAAATACACATGGAATTGCATCTCGCTTCGTCGTTAGTCCTTTCGAGGATATACGTAATCCCCGAACAACACCTTATCAGTGTAAAATTCATTTTTACGACGATTCCCAGCGCGGAACATTTTATACGCGATACGCACGACAGCGCAAAACCCTCCCCCCATCCCCCTCCCTCCACCCCAACCCCCCCCCCCCAGCCCCGCCGTAGCTCGCGCACGCGTAAGTACACACGAGGGACCTTTTTAAGCACTTTATCTCACGAAATCAGACTCATTTGCGTAAAGGCACTCGGACCTTTCTACCCTCCCATGAAAATCCAACGCCGTGAAAGTTCATCAGCCCTGTCAGCGCTGCCTCAGGTTACGAAGAAGTTTCCTAACCTCGGGCTGCATGTCACGTTGTCGCGACCCCGACGTGGAAATAGAGCAGCTGGTGGAGCCTCGCGTGAGACCAAAGCGTCAGGGCGGAATTCACCGTAGTATTTCACCGTAGTATTTCACGTCGAGCGGGCACTGGTACCGAGGCCGGTAGGCACTTATTAATGGTCTGTGCGCGACGTGGAAGCCCCCGTCACCCACTACGTTAAGAAAACCATTTGATACCGCACCATCACCAGTGCGGACCTCTAAGGTCAGTTGAAATATCTCATCTCGAGAAAGGAAGGAGTAACGCTACGTGTGTCGGTGTTTCTGCTTCGTGAATCTTGCGACGCTTCTTCAAGTTCTGTTTAGTTCTGCTCGGATGGTCGTGCTCTCGTTGCCCCTCTTATAATTTCGAAAATCGGTTGACAGCCGATTTGCTCGTCCTCGATAAGCATAATGTCTGACATATATAGGAGCAATTCATTCGAGGTATAGTCGGGTAGTACATTATGCGTCTAGTCCGTAATAAATCGAATATCCTTTTCAATCGTAATAAACTGCATCGTACGTGCTTATTTTACTGATTCCATAAGGCAAGTGTGCATAGGAGCATCAATAATTTTAGGTAAGAGCATTAACCTGTAATATCTCAATTTTCAGAATTCTCAATCTCAATATGCATTCATCGTCGGGACATTGAGAATAATTCCATCTCGGTTTCAAACCAACTTGACAAAATTACTCCTGTATCAATAATTATATGTCCAAAATCACGTACGTCTTGGTTATTTTCCAGCGGTTCCCAATTAATTTGTGATATTCTCTTATCGATCGGGGAGAAATAAAAAGATTCAAAGACTTGTGCATAAAGTAATAGTGAAATAGATCGTTGCGTTTCTCTCGTAAATTTAACGTACTTGTATTGTAAACTTTAATGACGCTCGCCTTTAATGTAATGACGTAATGACTTTAATGTGTGCGTTAGAAACATATTTTGTTTTTGTTTCAATATTATTTCCAGCTAAATGTAGGTTCATCGTTCATCGAGTAGTCTTTTAAACTTAACAATTTAAATGTATATTCATTGTAATAATACAATTCACAAGCATTTAAATGAAAAAATGAGGGACAATTTTTAATTAAATTACAATTTTGTGCGAGTATTTTGCAAAAAATTTTATTGTAACGTAACGTAATTCCTCTTTTTTTTTTTTTTTTTTTTTTTTTTTTTTTTTTTTTTTTTTTTTTTTTTTAATATCGAAAACATTCGAATTAATACAGCGAGTGGTGGACTTTCTATCTTTATCGCTCCACATAATTTAGTAACGTTAAAGGTAGATTTTCTTAAGTAATATAAAATATAATTTATGTGATTAAATTTCCATCCCTGTCCTTTGCTATTAATTTGCTATTTAACTTCAAACGGATGTTCTACGAAGTCTACTTATATTACTAGACCTTCACAAATACATTATTAAAACGAAATAAGTACGAATTAAAAAAGAAAATTTGATTCGGTACGTAAGAGAAGAAATAAATTTGATGATGAGGTTTAATTATTTTTCGTTTCTGCAGTTCAAAGGTGTTTTTCTCAATTATTATTTCTTGCACGTCTATTCCTTGCTGACCTGCTCTCACTCTTGGAGAATTCGAATCAATTTGTATTATTTACAGGTTGTCAAACAGTTTCGAATGCGAGTTCATTTGCCAGAACAATCGGTACAAGTAGAAATTTTGGTGACTTGAGAAAATCGCACGAGAGCATGGCACGTCAGTGGAAGCGAAAGTTGATCGGAAGAAAAGTAATTTTCGTAAGAGAGAGAGAGAGAGAGAGAGAGAGAGAGAGAGAGGGAGAGAGCAATCGAACCTCGGATACCATGCAGCGATCCATCGGACTCGCGATAAATCATACTCCTCGCTATTTGTACAGGATCACATCTGCGACGCGCGCAACGTTACTTGAAAAAAGCATTGTGATAAATTTGAGAGGCAACGCGTGGCTGCGCCCAGATCCAGCGTCGATCAATGCCGCACCACAAGAGCATTACCATTCCATTGAGGATGAAAGAGTAACTAGTCCGGGTTGTTTTGCCGAGTCTCGCTTGAGTCTCGGCTCTACACGAAGAATTATAACGAAGAATTATAATGGAGGATGCGCTCCTCTGCCTTCGTGCATTCGCGCATCGATAAGGGCGCGATCGTTGAGAAATTAATAAGGCCGACTTGTACATGCGCGCGTGCTTAACGCGAGCCTTTTTAAATTTATATTCGGAAGGAAATCGTGTAATTATGAATTTACTTGTGAGAGATTGTGGACTCGCGATATGCCTGGGGCTCACGCGAATTTCGTCAAGTATTTTTTCTTCTTAACCCGTTTTTGCAATTTTCGTCACGAAGGCATTTAGAACTGTGCAACTAAGTACGAGTCTTTATATTATTAAACCGCGATATGCGACTTTGCAAAAGATCTTTTCGATTGGACTCCTTGTTAGGAGTTATCTGAAATTCATTACGGACTTGTATTATTTTAAATCGTACTTATATTTTAATAATTGATAGATTGAACAGAGGATTTGCTCTATTTTTGTTCTATACACTTGTGCGTGCACTTGAAGTAATAATAGTTGTATTAAAATATGTGAAAAATTAGCTTCTCTTATAGATTTCAAAATAATTAATCGCTAAATTGTATGTAAATACTCGAATGAATTATTAATTAAATTGCAAAATGTCGAAATGTCAGAATCCATAGTGTCTTCTAATTAAATACGAAACAACTTATAACGTGCAGAAGTATTTATTTCTTATAATAATCATTAAGGCGGATACTTTATTCAAGCAACTAAAAATGCCAATATAAGATTAATCTTCTAAGCAGATGGAGTATGTAATATAAATTGTAATATAACAGTTGATTTATTTCAAATTAAGTTACAATTTTTCAGCAAAATTAATTACAAATTATACGATAATTCTACTAAAATTATTTTACTACAATATTTAAGTGCGTTTAATAATGAAAATGATGAAAATGATTAATGGAATAATTTAGTTTAAATAAAGAGAAACTTAGTAATAATAAAACTTAGAAATAATAATTATTCATATGAGCTACTTATACGAGTTAAAATATTGAATTCTATTCAATATTAATGTTAATATTATTCTATAAATTTGAAAAACTATTTCATATTATTCTAAATAATATTATTTCACGTAATACGTTATTATGACATCGTCATTACTATACAACGATAAAATGATTTTTCCTTGCATAAACATTTAAGTTTGAACTAGCAATTTTTAAACGCTTTTAATAATAAATAATCAGAAAGAGATGACCTTCAGTAGTTGTTAACATATTTATTACACTCCCTAGCAAGATATTTTCGTATAAAGGAACTAATTTTGTATACACTGAACAAAATTAATTGTACAAAAATTGTATTAGCTTCATAAAATTTAAGTTTGAATTTATGAAATGCATAGTAATTTAGGGTGTACATTACTGAAATGGATTAACTCACCTGCAAAAGACAATTAATTCCGATTGAAATTAGACTCTTGATAGAGCTTAACTGTTAAAGAAGATTAAGTTACTCAAGAAATGATGTGTTTTAAGATTTTAGAATATTACATATTCAAGTAGTGCATGGATATTAAACAAAATGAAGAACCTTTTTGAATATTATTGCCATTAAGACCTATTTCTTAACTCTCGTAGAATAGAATATAAATGATAAATTGTATTAATTATTTATAAAGTTTCTTAAATCCTTGATTATATTATGTAAAGTAATATATTACGTAGCTACTTTATTCGGTGTAATTAATTGTGTCTACTACGTGAAATAGAATACACAGGAATATTATGTATGAAACTTGGAGTTTTAGAAAGATACTTTCTGTTTATGTACATTAAATACGTACATTTAATAAACCTTTACGGTGATAAAGTGTGGAGACACAAATTAGTATTTCAAAACTACATATAATTTTACATATTACGTTTCTACTACAAATATTACAAGTACTTGCCGAAAACTCTCTTTCTTTGCAAAAAATATCTATAAATGGTATTTCTATCGGAGAATTTAGACTAATTATACATTCTACCGATGCACTTTAAATGAATGCCCAAAACATGTATTTAAACAATTCATAATTTATAAATCTACTTTGTCCCTGTCGTCACTCGTGTCACCTTCTCATGTTGCTAATAGAGAGTTTGCTCTTCAGATATGAAAATTAGCTACGTATATATAAATAAGTAAGCGTGCAGATCCGATGGAGATGAAAAGTAATTATGATGAGCCTATAATAATAAATTTTAATCAAAGATTAATTATGTAGACGTATGGATTTCTCTCAAATAAAATATTCTGGAGGTAAAGTCTGCATTGAAATTTTCAAAAATTTCAGACTATAACGTGGAAACTGTAAACAAATTAATTTAACTTATCAAAGTAGTTACGTGAAATATTTTTAGTCGCGTTAAAGTAGGTGTACATCGAGAAGTAATAACGAAGGCAGATAGACATGATCTTCGGTTTAAAATGAGTTAGGAAATGAGATACTCAGCAGACGGATGTAGCTTTCAAATAAATGTATTTTCTTCTTCGGCGAAACTAATCAAAACAATTCGGAACATACTGTGCGGCAAATAAAAAACCGACAACAAATCGATGAGTTTATGAATAACAAATTACTTTTTATTCTTGTGTAGGATAATTATGCGCTTTAAATAAAAAATACATATAAAACTTTGGTCACTATTCTTAAAACCATTGAACAAATATAAAGTATAATAATGCGAATGAAAATTATTAATAAATTTTCCTATTTAACTAAATCTTATTGTTTTCGAGAAATATCTTTTGAAGTGCTTCAAGTATACCAAACAAAAGCTTTAACGTACTTGGACGTATATGAATCATGTATCAAGTAATATGATCACGTAACATTAAATAGAACTTTTGTGCTTCTTCTCGCGTTTGGTTCCCAATTTAAGGCAAAATGAAATCGTGGAAAATATTTAACAATCATAAACAGAGAAACGTAAAATTTAACTCGACAGCTAAGATAAAAAATTAAAAAACAACTTGTTAATTTTAAAAACTTTTACTTCAAAAACTGAAAAAAACTTCGGCTAAACGAAAACGAAGATGAAAACGTAACGTTAAATTCAACCATTATTACTATAGGAAATAAATTTTATTATCGAATAAAATATGATAGAGGAAACTACCTGTTAATTTACGTAAGCAAAGAATTACAAAGAATCTCGTATATTTAAAAGTGTGCACCTTAATGTTACAGCCCTTTTGACATTAAATTTGTATTGCGAATATTAATAATAGTAACGGATGAATGAACGATATCAAATTAGATCTTTGTTAACGGAATTTTAACCGGGCAAATAATTAAGTTTTTAAATCGTTTACATCGCGCTTATAGCGACATTGAATATTGGACAATTTGTGGTTTCAAAAGGACTTGGTTAACAAGTTCAAGGAAGTGCCAATTCGAAGAGAAAGGAAATTAAACAATTTATCAGACTATTCTTACGCGTTTCCAGTGGAATATAAAATTATTTTACGAAACGTGCCGAGCAATAATAATTTCTCACCTAATTTCTCTGGCCCGTATTGGTTAAATAGTTCAGCCAGACTCAAACTCGAAATCGCGCTGATTTTCCATTCACGTAGAAAACTCCCGTTGAAAAAGCTCATTATCTCAGAGCCAAAAAGCAAAGTTGTCTCGGAAGAAGCCGAGCCTCGCGAGTATGTACGCTATGTACGCTATGTACGCTATGTACGCTATGTACGCTATGTACGGCAAAAGCGTCGCGACCCACCCCCTCGGTTTCGCACCTTTGCGCGGGGCATGCGCGCGCCAAATGTGCCCTTCTCCGTGGGGTAGTTACCCTCCTGTCTCTCTCCATCTCGCGCTCTGTCTCTCTCGCTCTTGGCCCGCGGAGCCGGTGGCGCATTCAACCGCCGACTTTCGCAGCGGCAGCTTCGCGCGAGAGCTTTCGTCGGCAGAGTGGCGCGTGGACACGATAAAGCTCCATGCCGTCGGGGCGCCCTAAGGATCCGCAGCCGATCGAATCGGCTATAACGAGCACAAGTATGCAGTTGTCAACGATCGCCCGTTGAGGACGTGGACACTACTCCGAGGAGCATACTACGGTTGCAGTATCGGGAAGTGGGAAGAGCTCGGATTCGGGACGCTAGCGAGTCCAGGGGCATAAGCGTGTGCAGGAACTTACTGGAGGCTGGAAGTAGTTGCAGCGGTAGTGAGGTTCACCCGGTGAGGGGACGAAGGAACTCGGCGCACGTGACGTGACGCCACTTGGCGATGAAAAATCGCACGTGATGTACCCTTGAACATGTGATTTACCTCGGGATTCTTTCATTCGCCGGTGTATTTTGCCAGATTGCCTCCTCCCAACCCCCACTATCATTCGTCCTTTTTCGTTTGTGTCTCTGCTTGCACAGACCTGTTCCCACTGGCGTTAATTTTTAGTTTAAAACGTTAGAAGCGAGACAAAGTTGTGATGTAGGCACCAACGTGGCTAATCGAATTAAAGCTTCGAAAAGAAAAAAAAAGAAAAACAAAGGTATAGTAGCTTGAGTGGTGCTTAGCTGGTGCGTGTGTGTATTTCAAAAAGTAGGATAAAACGGAGAAAGGAAGATGGCATCGTCGGAGAAATACCGGCTGAACGTCTACTGCTGCTGCCTTCTGATTTTGCTTGGATTTATTGGTACGTGATTCAGCTCGCCCAACTTGTAATTTATTTGCGTTTGTACATGTGCTCTGCATAATATCTTGGAAAAGTTAGAGGATACGTTTGTTAAATGCTCTAGATGTAATGTAAATAGCAAATTTTGATCGAAGGTTCGTTGAAAAATTCAGAGTCCCGATTGTACCAGAGCTACGATTATTTTATTTTATTTATTCAAAATCAAAAGCCTATTATGTTTTTATGTTGACAACGTAGTTAATTGAAGCTAATCGTGCATTAGATGATCTCAATTATAAAGTCCATTGCTTATCAGCTGTTGAGTAAGCTTGGAAAAATAGCGCTTATCTGCATTCTCTCTACACCTATAAACATTGCGTTCGTAAATAAATTGCTTTACCTTCTTGTCGTATCGTAATCTTCATGCATATCGCATTATATCTTAATGCGCTTTTCTTGTATGAAAAATTATCCCTAAATAGTATACGTTTGCTACGTACAGTTTAAATAAATTAACGCGTCGGTATATTAGGAATGTAATGTGTGCACTAAATTAGGCAATTAGTTTCGATTCCACGATAGATGTCTAAGGGAGTTTACGGGATTAAAAACGCGAATTAAGTTGTAGTGCGCAATCGTTATAAAATATTACAACGGCATTGCCCAAATCGGTATTGTTTCCTTCCGAATAAAGTATTTTGATGTATCTGCATATGCATCCGTATTTAATCGTAAATGAGAATAAGTGCATCCGAATATAGTAATCTTACGGACATCTTTCAAATTATAAAATATCTAATTTATGATATTTTAAATACGTCCTTTTACGATAAAACATTTATTATCAAATGCACGGGAAATTGGATGAATACTGCCCGTGTAATTTAATTTTTTACGACCCATTCATAGATTATATGAGATTCTATAAAGCTTTATACTCCGTGTATTTTTTACATAATATAATATGAATTTTTTAATTTATATGCTTATAAATTTATAAATATAAAAACCAGGCAATGAAATTTTCAAATTATTATGTATTCGTATGCTACAGTTATTTCCTACAATAAATATGAACTTTTTATGATTTTACGTCGAAACTTTTTACCGTAAAATCTTTTGACTACATTTAATAATCTTATCAAATCAGGGTCGGAATTATTTAAAGTAAAAAATTTTCTATTGAAATCCAGCGTCGATTATATTACGTATATGTTATGAAAATCTAGTAGCAAAAACCTTATCGTCGTAAATTCTTCATTAAAAATTACAATTGAATCGAATTATTATTTTTGCTCGTTATTTTTATCGAATAATGCTGCATCGTGGAAAATATTCACGAAGCATAATGTAATGCATTAAATCACTCGTAAAATGAATCACAGTCATAATTGAGAATGAATTTAAGCTGCGTTTTCACTCTACATCAATATTTATATGTATTCCCAAACGAGAGTTGCCGAGTGGGTGAGTGTTGAGTGACTAGAGTAAGACGCAAGAGATGGTTGACTTACGCGTGAGCGTCGACGGGGCGAATTAATTTTCCCCCGCTTCTCATGCCCATTATTGTTTATTACTCGTCTCGTTTTCGTGGCGTCGCGAGTCACTATGGAGCAATTATTCATTACATTAAGGCCACATTCTAATAGAAAGTACTTTTTCCACTTGGACCAAACACCAAATTTAGGAATCGTTATTGCATTGCATAATTAAACAAAATATACGTGCATAGTGGACTCTATATTTTCTCTCGTTATCCATCAAATAATGATGCATCGTGTAAATATTAGAATAACTGGTAATACGTAAGTGAAAATTGACGTGTTTTTTTTTTTTTTTTTTTTTTTTTTTTTTTTTTTTTTTTTAATATAAAAATAAACTTAAGTTTACACCAGTCGAATAGATATTTATTACCATGTGCACATGTACATTAAGAATTATTCTATAGAAATTTCGTAATCGAGATGATAATTTTCTTAAGCGGCATTTTATATCCAAACGATGAGTATTTCAGAATTATTTAATAATGTTTCATCTCTATAATTAGAATTAATTCTAGTTAATATTTTACTCGTTATAAATTTGTGACGAGCTAATTAATTTGTAGCTATATAAAACGAATACTAATTACATTGCTGAATATACTTTCAGTGGATGAAGATACTTTTATTACTAACATCGATGATGAAGTTCTCGTAATAATATTTACATATAACTAGTGATAAATGAATAGTTTCGAAACATAAAAGAAGAATCACCCTTTGTCGAAAGTGAAACAAAAACGACTATTGCATCAGAGTAAAATTTTTTACATTCTTCACATTCGATCACAGTCATAAGTGCCTTGCGCATGGCGCGAAAGAAAATTACATGATGGATGAAGCTTTTAAGAACAAGGAGTGGCGCATAGGATATATAGTCCAAATGATCGAACGGAGTCCACCTTTTTTTGATATCTAGAAGAAGTACAATGTTCATACCGGTACATCGTAATGAAAAGAAAGAGACAGAGAGAGAGAGAGAGAGAGAGAGAGAGAGAGAAAGTTACAACAACCAAGTAGATTGGAATTCAACAGGTTATAGTTCGGCATTGTATGACTAATTGAATTAGCTTAACCTTACCCCCGTTCTCGTGTCTCTTAAACATCGTTTGAGTAATCTCGCTTTACTGGCGTTTGCTTACTTGTTCTCTATGAACATTCTCCTGTATGGCCAATACAAATAACTACTGGCTTATACGTACTTGCTCCTGAATAAAGCACATTACCGACTGATCATTCAAAGATAGATGAAACAGAGAAAATATCCAGGGGATTTACTAATTAGATTCTTTATCGTGCGCTTTTAACGTGGCTGTTGTTACATGTGACTTTTGCAATTGTGAATTCGAGCAACTCCAAAGTCATGTCCAGTTCCAAAATTAGGTTTCAATTGATTTAAAGTCGTAGGTTACGCAGGTATCAGGTTAAGAAAATACATGGGAAAGTTGCACCGCACTGAGTCACGATTATCCAACCTATTTATAATTGCTGTCACTTGAAAACTCTATCCAGCTCTTGTAAGCTCTGCTATGTACATATATTTAGTAGGATGCAAGAGGAAAAAACTTTTCTTTGATTTCTGAAGCCTACGACAGAGTAAGAATCCTAAATTTCAAATACAGAATTGTAATAAATGACTTTCTAAATCATAAAGATTTTAAAATCATGATAAAGCATCGGAAACCTTAAGTCAAAATAAACATAAAAATAGTCAATGAGATCGATTTAAAAATATATCTCCTCGTACTTATTCATAATAATATATTTTTGTTAAATTGACTCATGTTTTTTATATTAAACTTTTAAAGTAATCAATAAAATAATTCTAATAGCAAAAGATGAATGGCCACAACGTAGACTGCATTTAATTTCCAAGAAAAAGCTATGAAATATATTCCATCATTAAAAGGGTAAAATACCTTTAATTAAAAAAACCTTGTCTCTTCTCCTAGAAACTTAAGATAAGAAATAATTAATCAAAGCACACGCAAAATGAGTATCTAACAAGACTCGTTTCAAACCTTGTGTTACAAACTTAAAATAAAACAAGTCTTTGTCTGTTTTGTGTTCACTTTTATTATCGATTATAAAAATCAACTTATAAAATTCAACGTACTTTTTATCGCGATTTTCATATATTATAAAATTATGAAATAGAGCATCATAAATATGTAATAAAATAAGTATAAGTTTTTCTAAAAATTATTTTATGTAAGAACAAATCGAATGATTAATAAATTAATTGCTTCTAATTGTAATAATTTATTTGAATTTTCATTTTTTACGTAGTTGAATCAATAAGAATTCTTCTTCGTAAAAAACTTTACTAGATAGATTAAAGATTTAAAGATTAGAAATTTCTTTCGAATAAATGCAGTAATATTTAAATTTGAAAAATTTAAATCTATTAAACGTATATTGTCGCAGTGTAGTGTAATATCTTTTAATATTAGTTTTTAACGCATTAGTACTAAATATGAATATAGTGTGCATTAAAAAAACTTGAAATAATCCTATTGGTAGCTTTTCGTGAAAAATATTTTGATTAATTTTATTGACGGATTTTATGAAATTTTATTAAATTTTTAGTTTTTATTTATCGACGAATAATTTACATTATATATATATATAATGTAAAAAAGGTAGTACTAATTACAAAAGCTTTTAATCTTCGTATAAATTAATTTTATTTATTTAAAATCAAATTATCGCGTAGATTATCTCAAAATACACTCATTCTGTGATGTAATTGTTTACCATTGTGTGTTGAAATAAAGCCTTTTTATGTAAATGAACTATTATAGGAATAATAGTTTCCAAATCTATAAAATAACTTTTGTTATTTGAAACAATTGTAGAAATCTTCATTATAAATAAGAAAGGGATTTATTAAATCAGTACTGTTAATCTAATTAAAATTTGAACGTAGTACATAAAATACCCATAGCTTTTTCATGACTAATGAACCTCCGAAACACAATTGTTCTCTTATTTTATTTCTAGATAGCGAAAATTCTGCAGAAATTATAAACTACAAGAGTAGAAATATACGTAAAAGTACATAATGGTTTAAGTTGTTTTAATACGAATATTCAAAAATATCTCAAATACGCAGTAAGAAATGTTTGAATACTTTTGCTGTTGAATAATTGTACATTATTTACGCAAGTTAGACATTGTTTATATAATACTCAAGAGAGATCAAAGGTTATCAAAAGAATCAAATATCTTTAAGATTTTTTTCTTAACATATTCATACTTTGGTTAATTAACATGTAGTTAACGTACTTTTTTAATGCACTTTACGCACGCGTACATAATTTTGAATTTGTACGTTATATAAAAATTTTTTTTTTAAAGAAGAAAGATCAACTTACATGAAAAATTAATACATTACACAATAATTTTATTAGATTCAAAAACAGATTATATATTTCTAATATATATAAAACTGTTATATAATAAAACTGTTATAAAAATGTAGACGTGGTTTTTCCACCTCTTTTTATTATTGACAAACGTATTCTTAGTGTAGTTCTAATGTCTATCGAATATTTTTCGAATAAATAAATAAGTTATGATTTTGTACAAAGAGTGCAAGTTGACTCATTAAAGCTGATTAAAAAAAAAGTGAAGCAAAAACAAATATATAATAAATATTAATATGCGTGCGCATGTGTGCGAGCGCTTGAGTTAACAGTCTTTTATATTTGCTAAATAAACCTTATTAAATATAATTTTTTACGTTCAAGTTGATCTTTCATTATACACTACTTTTATTATTTCACAAAGAAATACAATGGATTTTAAAAGTTAATACGGTTAAGGCAAGTTAATTTGCACATATTTTTATCAAATTATCCTTCAGTTTTTATCGAGCGTTTCTTTAGTTTTACGACGTATACGCTGTTATCACTAATTTATAAAATTTATCCATACATTCCTGACCATTATACGGAAGGAAATTTGACGTAAATAACGAAATAAGAAAGATATAAAAATATCAGAATATAAACTGCTAAAATAAATATTTCATATTATCGACAGATTAAAAAAAAAAAAACTAATTAATCGAAATATTAAAGCGTAATTAATTTAATATATGATATTAGCATTTCGCTAATGAACCGAAACAATTGATAAGAATTACACGACGACATACTATGTAAAACAGTTAAATTTACATATTTAAATCTTTATCACGTACCGTTAAGAAAAAGTTGTAATCCTAGTAAAGTTTTATCTACCTCTTATTGTCTAAAATTTTTAATTTTTTAATTATTTAAAATAAATTCTCGGATACGTAGCGTAAAACACACACGATAATACATTGTTTTACCAAAGCACTATTTATTAACGTAAAAAATTATATCACTTTTTAGTTATGCAGAGTTAGTGAAGAAATATTGAAAAATAGGAATGATCCTGAAACTGTATTATTGCGACTAGTTGCAATCGCGAGGACAGAAAAATTCAAGGAAAAAATAGTGGAAGAACGTGCTCACCGAATTAGCTTAATCTGAATTTAAACACGCTGCCACCGTCGAAATAAATGACCGGTCCGCGTATGATAGAAAAATAAAGTGGGAATGCCGAGGGAAGAAAGGGAGAAAAATCAAATAGACTTGGACCCTTTCCAATTCTCGGGAAAAAATAAAACAAGACTGAAGGTCTAGTGAATTCAAACGACAGGGACGATTTTTGGATAGACCTTTGAATTTCTCAAGACAGCCGTGTTTTAAAGGAAAAATTACGAAATTTCCTTTCTCATGCGTAGGCTTCTTCCATTTGACATTCCAAGTAGTTTTCCACGTATTAATTAACCGCCAAGTCCAAATGTCCGTTTATAAAAATATCGTTTTTACGCACTCGAGGTCAAATCTGAAGTAATTGTGGGGGAAAAATATTTAACTAATACGGATAAAATACCCAATTCCTTATAATGATAATATTTATATGAAAAATTTTATTATTCATTTGAACTACTATTAGAGTTACTATGATAGCTCGTCGCATTAACTTAAAAATATAACTCTTCCCCGTTTTGCAATTTTAATACCCTTCTATCTTCCGCTTTATAATACTTCACAATTTTCCTGAAAGTCGCGGTACTTTTCGCCTCTTTTTATATTTGCGACATACTTTACCAGTCATAACTCACGTGAAATAATTACACTTATCTTGTATGTTTTATATTCGAAATTTTTATTATGGCATTTTTACGTGGGAGGAAGACATGTTTCATAGCATGGAGTTACCGTGTTCACGTTTCATCCTTAATCGGTATACTGGACTCGTCAATAAAGCCGGTAGATCGATATAGACTTGAAATGTAACATATAGAAGCATAGCGACCAAGCGAGAGTTCTCCGTCACTTTTTCTCGTGCACGTAGCGTATATGAACGCGCGCGTGCGTGTGCGTGCGCGTGCGCGAGCGCGCGCGCGTGTGCATAACGCCATCACCATATTATACTTGTTTTCATCGGTGAAAGAATGAATATTGAATACATGAAATATAAAATAGGAGTATATAATATTATGCAACTGCGCTCCAATAATAAATAATAATATTATCATTCCAAAATACTAATATTGCTCCTGAGATAATTGTCTGAAAATAAATATCCGATTGTTTATCGATCTACGAACAAATGTTACAATCTCCAATGGTTTTGCTGAAAAGTTAATTTAGCCTCACTGAAAAAATAATAAATAAAACTCTCTACGAAGAGAGAAATAATAAAACTTTTATATCATTTTTTTAATTTGTTTCATTTTATTCGCAATAAAAATATTATAGTCTTCGTTTATTTCTTTATTAACATTAATTACAAATTAATAAGTTTAAGAAATTGATTGGCTTTTAGACGACTAATTATTAATTACATTCTTAGTTGATCGATCTCTAAATATTTATTTTTTGGTCTCGAGTTTGAAATCGTATGTTTATATTCGAATCTATATTATTACATTTTGTAATTTGTTAAACTAATTTCTTCATATGGTATATTATAGATAAAAATATATCATTTTTATTTTTTATTAGATTTTATATTTTTCTTTATATCTTTCAAGCATTTCCTCATCTAAGTCATACTTCTCATTATTATTTCCTATTCAAGCAATTTATTGTTTTTACAAATCCGATACTGATCTTTAAATTCTTGCCTGACATGTCGCTACTGGTTTTAATGTTTTTTAAATAATGAATTAATTTCTTAAATTAACTACCACTATCGCGTGATTGTATTACTCTACTCTAGCAAAATATTATTCGTAATTGAAATAATTTATTCGTGAAATTACTTAAAGTAAGGTTTTAGAAGACTAATTTTTGCACATTCAGTCCATCTTGTTTTATTTAGCCAATCTAAATATCATGTATCCATTATAAATGTTACATTTGCTTTCAACTTTAAGTTTTTGGTATGAGATAGTATTACTAAATGAGTTACCAACAAGTATGATTTCATTAATAATATGAAACGCAACAACTGTACAACAACTGTAACAAATTGAAATGAAACATAATAACAATTATTGATATTTCTATTACGCGGAAATACATTTTTAATATTCTTTTCTTACAAGGCATTATTAATGTAATGATATATATAAATTCTTATTTAGAAATATAATAAATTAACCATATTGCACAATCATATTGAATAATTTTCTTAATACCAGTAATCAGTGCTTGTGTAAGCATTTGTAGGCATTTATAAAAATGTCCCTTTTTTATAAATTTCTTTTTAATTTATTTAAAAAGTATATTTATATATTAATATTATATCTCTTGTAACTAATTCATATTTCTAATCAATATTTAGGTATATGTTTTTATAATACAAAATATATAAATCTTGTGATTAAAGGTATGAAAAACAATAGATAATGTTCAATGTTAAAGAAAGTTAAGAAAATTCAACATCCAACTATTTAATAGATACAAAAAGTATGGATATATTCTCTGCAAAGTAAGTCGACCTGCAAACCTACTATTAAATGCCTAACATGTTAAAAAATATTTCTTTGAATTCGAGGAATTCGAGGGACTTTAGAAGAGAAATAAATGTAATTTTTAACAGTACATTTGAGAATAGAATACGGCAAACAGTGATTTGCCGTGGTCGTGAGCTTCGTATTTATTTGCATATAAATATTCATTGTCGTCAATGGTATCACGATCAGTTAGCCAGAATAAACGAATTCAACAGCATCTGCTTGCCGATACCAAATATTTATATTGCGATAGTTTCGGACACGCGACAGTTCTATTGATACGGGAAACCTGGCAATCATCGAGAGTTATCACGATAGACTGGTAGTCGTCAATGAATATTTTCAATGCACGAACATTTGTGTATTTTTAATTTCATCGAACCAGAAATAAATTATTTGTATTTGACATGTACGTACGTTTGAAAATTGAGCGCATAACTTTTCAAACAGTTTGTTTTAGATCGCTATAAAGATTAAGAATTTACAAAATTTCTAAGCAATCAATTAACTATAAAATACCTGTAATACAACGTGTAACTCATACGTATAAAGAGTTATTAAAAGAAAGTTATTAATGAAAAGACGTATAATGTTTTACTAACCTTAAAACTGTTAAAGAAATGAAATGAAATGAAATGAAATGGATATTATTAGTACGGTATCGGTCAGAAAGAGGAACAATTTGTACTTTTACAAAGTAACGAACGAACTGTGTATAAATTCACAAAAACATATTTCTTCGATTGTTTCTTCAAGTTCTCGATCCTAAATTTTTAATAAGATTGGTATAAATAAATATAATTTCTATCCAATCAGCTCTACGTATATAAAAAATATAATTGAAAAACAACACGGGTTCGGTTAATTAAATATTAATAATTAAAATGCTATTAATCAAGTAAATAAATCAAAATTTTAATAATATTTTTAATGCTACCTACATAACCTTTATGCATTTTATATTTATTTCCGGATTTTAATCCTTTGAATAAAAACAGAGAAAAATTTAGAGTCGGAACGATATCCTAATATTGATTCCAATTCAAGGAATTTTGCACTAAATTAAATTAACATTTATTTTATTGTTTATAATGTAATAATGGTGTGAAATTCATTAAAGCATTATTAGTGCACATTTCTTTGAAGCTACTAAGGCAATGTTATTTTTCTATTAGTATTCGGGAAAATAGTCCATCCGTACAATTAAATTTACCAGAAATTATTTTTTACCTTTAAGTGATGTCCAGAAGCATGATTGTTTCTAAGTATTGACCGATTTATTTTTAAAGTAGAAGCATATAATTACTTGTTAGGAAGTATAATTTTCTTAGAAAAAGTCACGTATTAATATTTAATAGGAAATGCGATACAAATAGCAATTCAAAAAAGGACTGCAAAAAATTAGTTGTTTAAATTAACAAAATTACCACATTGTAATGAAAAAATTTGTAATACTTGCTAAAAGTATTTACTTACAGACATATGAACTATTTCAAATAAAAGTACACACGAATAATACGGTTACTGTTTTGAAATATTGGAAATATCATCTTCGTTCTATTTGTTAGACTGTGAAAATAATACTTCAATTGCTATCGTAGTATTCGTAAAATATACATAAAAATATATTGCTTAATTTTTATTAAAATCTGTAAAAGTTTCTGGTTATAAAAAAACTCTAGCAAAATAATGATGGCTCGCATTTCGATATTGATTACTAGTACGTGCAATTTATTTAAAAAAAAATCATATTTCTGAACTTACTATGTCAACCGTGAGAAACCATTGAAAAGTCACGTGGATTTTTTTGTTCTTTTTCTAATTCTCTTCTTTATTCGCATTTAATGTGTTCGATGTACATAAATAAATAGAAAATGTAATTGCACTTATGATGCTTTTATCAAGAAGAATATTCTGCACTATGAAATAATATTAGTTTAAAAATTCAGTTTTATGTAAATTAAAATTAAAATAAAATAAGAATAATTTCATCCGACTAATAGTGACAGATATTTCTAGTATTTATTTATCTATTCAGTGTTCGTTTATACTCCTTATTATTTTTAGAGACATGTTTTCTGCGCTATTTTCATATTATTTTCTAAAAGTATTTTAGAACTGTACCATAAATTAATTGCACGACAAACAATATACGCACATTATTGCAATGTAACTTGATTACTATATTAATAGTAAATTCATTTGTAATACTTAAAAGAATAATGTTTCTCTGACATGTACTAACATTTAACAAAGTATTTTTTATTATTGGAAGAGTAAATTTTAATGCCAAATATACAGATTATACAGATATAATAGTTGCAGAAAATGTGTACAAAGAAAGTAATATAAGACTGCACTAGCAAACGAGTTAATTTTTGTTTACTAAAAGAAGAAATATCGTGGTAAGGAAAAATTGATTACATAATTAGTAAATGAAACAACGACGATGTTTTTCAGAAAATAAAAGATAAGCAGTAAAGTCATCCAACTTGTAAAGTACTAAGCATTTGAGGCTTACATACTAATTGTCGTTGCATTTTGAACTTGCGAATGGCCTCAATCTCTTGAGCGGGATGGGAAAGAAGGAAAGTGCAATAAAGAGTTCAGACTTGTCTTTCATGATTTAAAAGATTCTCGTCAGAGTTTTAGAAGATCTTTAGCTCAATTTGTAAGAGACTGAAACTCACGCTAATGACTTAAGTTCCAGGATAATACAATTAAGAAAGTTTTTTCAGAAAATTTGTCCTTGTGAAAATACAATAATAAATGCAATCGTAATCGTTTAATTCAAAATAAGTTTCAATCCTAGTAAATATTCAAACGTAATTACTTATTAAGTAATACTCTTATTATTTCATTATTTTTAAAGATATTTATCATAAACAATAGTATAAAACACTTGCTTTGGATGCTAAAGAAAAATTGAAAGTGCATCCTAACCATCAAAAATATCTTTTAATACATACATATATATACATACATATATATATATATTTTTTTTTTTTTCAGTATATTATGGATATTAATAACGAAAAATGTCTCATCGTGATTATAAAATTAAAATTCAACACACTTTTTAAAAAAACTAGTACCATAAAGTTGTAAGTACAGAGTACAGAAAAATCACCAATGAAGTAAAAGAAGCGCTATATAATCCAAAAACTCATTGCATTTGAATAATTTAATATACAATTATACCCTCCTACGTTGCTTATCATATGAAAACTAAAAAGGAGGCACCTTTTTAACATTCCGATTTTTCTTCCATTTGCAAAGAATTAACATCATTTTTGAAAAGCAGTGCATGAAATTCAAATGCTCTGGCAGTAAAACAATTCACTTAGTAGGTATTTCTCTCAATATACACACCAGCAACGGCGTCGACGAAAGCTCCTCCAGACGAATATTTCCGATCTCCTTTCGACTTATCATACACTCTCACGCACACTCGCTGTCGGTCTATCTGTCTCCCTCTATTTCTCATTTGCTTCTTTCGTTGAAGCGCTTATTTTCACCTTATTGCCATCACCAACACGGACACTGGCGTCATTGGCTCTAGATAGCCAAGATTGCATTAAGCTAACTTAATTCTCACGATCGTCACCAAGAGTTTACCTCTCGAGCATTGCAGTTTCATGCCTAAAGCGATTAAGCTCTTTCTTAATGGCCCTATGCAGTTGTTGTACCCAAGCGAAATAGAGAAAAACTAATTTTTAACACTATTCTCGCGCTCCTTCGCCTTTTCTCGCAACTCTAATACAGGAAAAGTTTCATGAGCGTTGCCAGTTTATGATTAGTGGTTACGAGGATTCTTAAGCGAAAAATTAACAAAATAAAAGTTCTATATGATAAATATTCTTTACTACCATTTCAAGTTTCGGACTCATTTCAACTTGCGCAACTTTTCTTTATGATTTCTTGAATAGTACAAAATGATCGTAACTACCAACTGTCTTAGTCCTTGAGTTTCTGATTTTATAATAAAAAATGCAAAAATTCACGAAATGTACGAAACAACTTCCAACCCAACGTAATCTGAAAAGTTACAAAGTTGCTCTTTCCGAATTACGATACATACTGTAAGATTCCTCGAGAGTTAATTTAATTTAATTAACTAAATTTCTAAATTAACTAAATCTTAACGAAATCGTGTATCATTTTAATTTTTGATATTTATTTTTTCCCCCCTAGTAAATTAGATCTCTCGCTGCTATATTAAAACTTGCGAGTGTTTTTTCGCTTTAAGAATATTTATTTAATTGATCGCTCGATGCTCACCTTTTGGAAATATATAAGAAAGGTACTGGGAAACCACCAGCATCATAAACAACTTCGGAGGATCACGGATATCTGAAAGCTGGTTTTTGATGTGTACCGCTAAATTCATACTCGTGGTGGAACGCAGAGGGTCTCTTTAAGCCAAATGCTCCTATCGCAAAGTCTCGAAGCCTATATTAACGGTGATCGTCGAGGATGCCAATTCATGCAAATTGGCGTTCTAACTCGAGTGAAGCAATTTCTCTATAGGCGGAAGCTTACACGCGATAAACTGAAAGTCAAAGAAATAGTTAGAGCTCAGATTGTGCAAACCTCGAAAGACTTTTGCGGATTCATATGCGTTTTGTTATGTTCGATTAAACAGTTGGAAGTATCGTTAACAACATTAATTTGATAATAGAATAAAGGGGTTAGATTATAATATGAAAATATCGTATAATATGTTGTCCATGCGCGTCTTCGAATTATGTCACGAATGAACCTAACTTTTTGTAAATTTTTTGTAAAAATAAATCTTCAAAGCGTGAAAGAAACTGTTGGCAAACTCAACCAAATTGAAAGTTGAAAAGATTCGTAGAAAATGAGTGTCAAAGGCGTTAGAGTATTTTAAAGGCACTTATACACTCTGAACTAATGCGAAAGTAATGCCGGGGTGGATCGAGATGGTCTCGATTGTCAAAACAATATAGTAGGAGTTTTAAAGCTTTAAAGAATTCAACACACAAAGCCTTAAATACTACTCTCACTCTATGAAACATCTCCTCGTCCCAAGGAATATTACTACTACTACTGCTATTATTATTATTATTATTATTTGACTACTTTTCTTTCTAATTAAATCCAAGGATGGAGAAACAGATATAAAAAAAAAACCGTCGCTTACTTACTGAATTTTTTGTCCATCCGCTAGCGCAAATTACGAGTACTCGGACTAACAGCATTAACTTCAAGCGAACAGCTTCCTCTCTCTCTCTCTCTCTCTCTCTCTCTCTCTCTCTCTCTCTCTCTCTCTCTATTCCTCACCTTTACTGGCGCCATGTATATCTAATTAATTTGCCAGCACGCTCCAACAAGCGAGTGAGCGGGAGAGAGAGAGAGAGAGAGAGAGAGAGAGAGAGAGAGAGTACGGTATGCACGTTGCAGAGCCCCAGTATTGTGCCAGTACATGGGGCCTTCCCTTGTGCTTTCTCTTGAGCACCCCTTGCCCCTTTGCCAAGCCCACAACTAGTCACTCTTCTTGTTTGACGCGTCGATTGTGTACGCTCTCGGGGCTTCTGAAAACTTGCCTAATTAGAAAATGCCACAGCTTCGTTCTCCGCGCGAGAGAGAGAGAGAGAGAGAGAGAGAGAGCATACGCTGACTAGTTGGAAAAGGAAGAGAAGTGCATTGCTTCGTTGAAGCGCTCGACTGTGCCACACGAATCGGAAGCCAAACAACTGAGTAGAAGGGACGAAAGGGCTCCGAACTGAGAAAATTATGCCCTTTCGGATGTATTCGATATGTAAGGGTTTCTTACGTGTGTTAAATTTGTTTAAAGTACAAACTGATTCCATAGCTTTACTGTGGAAACTGACACTCTAGATAATTAACGCTTAGACTTTTCTATAAGTGTGGATTTAAGTCTATATAACGCAGATGAAACTATTCGAGTCATTTTTTTATGCGATAAAGGAACATACGCTATAAGTTGACTCCGAATTTCTTAATGGAAACTCTCACACAGGCTGAATCTTAAGCGTAATTTATGATGTCACGTAGAAAAAATTAATCTTTAAGATTTACATCTTTGAATTATGTATAAAATAAACAAAATTTCTATACCAATTCAAAAAATGATCGGATTATTTTATTACGAGTCAGGTGAGCATTTTTTGAAACGGAAATTATATCAAACGTATTTTTAAACTTTTCTAATGTAGATAATTTGTTCAGACTCATATTACCATGCGCAAATTTTTTCGAATCTCCATAGATTACGTCGTGTCAACGTCGTGTCAACGTCGTGTCAATCGTTTGAAAATCTAAAATAAAGGACATTCGTATGTTTTTAAGATATTTACCACATATGTTTACTTTCTTAAGTAAAGTGATATATTTATAATGTCTATCTATAGAGTACTATCTGGAATGTTATACGTAATTTTACACACATCATTGAATGTTTTCCATGGATAAAATTTTACAAACTGAATTTCAAATGACCAATAAATTCCATAGTACGGTGTCTTCTTAATCGATTATACATAAAATGAAATTATAGTTACAAACGTAGTGAACGTGCAACTACATGCGCGTATAATCATTTTAGCGCTTGAAAAGTACAAGTAAAATAATTTCAGCAAAAAAATTGATCGTTCGTTATTAGTGCAGTTAATACATTTATATAAAAAATAATCTAAACGCAATATTCGATATCATGCTTTATTTGAATTTATTGAAAGAATTTCCATTCGAAACAATTACATGTTATAAATCAATACCTAATTATATCTATAACTTTCATGCACTTGAATATCAAACTCTAACGATCAAGAGTATAAAGCTTCAAATTAAAAGAGACAAAATATAGTTTTCGGATAACGATAGTTATTAATGGATTAATTAAAGATAACTTCAATGATAGTTCAAGTCGTTAGCTCAAGCTCACAGGAGACCATAATTCTTTGCTTTTCAAAATTAAAAATGCAGAATTAATCTTGCAGAAGAAACTTCCCTCGAATCCTTGAAAGTAGAATTTTAAAATTAGTTAGAATTTTTCATTCTACATTCGCAATATTATCAATGAAGTCACTCGCCAAAAATAATTCACTACTCTAATACATGCGAGTGATGTAGACAAATGCCACGGATTTTTCAAATTTAACAAGCAGGTTATCTTGAGATATTTTCGGCGCGCAATAAAAGCGAGATAACCGATCCCATCTCGAGGGTCGTTTTTCCAACCAAACGTGCGAAATATCAAAGCAAAATTTCGCGCTTCCACCAGAGACGACATTCGTGGTACAGATTGGTGAGTTCTTTGCCGTGTATTCAATTTATACCTATTGAGACAGAACCAAATAATCGAAAAAGGAGTACAGGTCGCGGAAAGTAACGAAGAAGAGATACGAGCGAAATTATAAGATGAAAGGGGAAAAAAAAAAAAAAAAAAAAAGCAATTATAGGAAAATTAATGAAAAATATACTGCCTTCAATTAGTACGAATCCTTTGTTTGATTTGAAAAGATATATTTTCTATTTTGTACATTTAATTATTGAGGTTTCAGTGATGAAATTTTGTGGTTCTTTTTTCTACATATTATATTCAGATAAAAGAAAAATTAACTGAACTTCGTTACACATGTGAAATTGAAAATTGGGTATCGATTTATAAATTGATATAATTCATACTGTATTTCAGGAGACAAATGCGGTATTTTATACATCTAATTATCGATAACGAATAACGTCTATTATTTACCGAATGTTTAAAAAAGTAAGAGCATCGGAAAAATAGATATTTTAATAAACCAATCGATCAATATATGGACAGAGTAAGAGAAGAAGAGAGAGAGAGAGAGTTATTTTACGCAATAATGACAGTATGCACGTGGTATAAAGGTCAGGATAATTGAAAAGGGGTTGGTTGCATCGAGTATTGAATCGATGCTGCAACATGTAAATATAAGCAACTTTCAAAACAAACTGTTTATAAAAGGTTGGAAACAGTATATTGGTGACTTTCAATACAATGTTTCAATAATTTATTTTACTATAATCAGATATTACGAAATTGCCAAAAACATAATAATCGATATTACAACCTCGCAAAATAAATATTTCTTTCTTTCTTTTTTTTTTTTTTTTATACATCAATATGAAAATAACGTGCTTTTACAATTCCGCTACAGTTTCCACTATTTATCACCGACAGTAGTCGTCAAAATTTGCGAATATTGTCTCATTTTTATTATCGCATTACTTTCTTTTATATATACACACATTATATAGACATTATCAATGTATCTTATGTAAATTAAATTATTTTAACGTCACAAACATCAGGCTTTAAAAGATTCAGCGAGCACGAAGGTAATGAAAATTTAATATAACTCTTTGCTGCAGCAATACCATATCTTCTATAATTCATTTAAAATGTTCGCATAGTGGCGCACAATGTCCGTCCAAATGTATACCAATACCGGCAAAGATTAAATTACCCATCAACCACGTTTCCAGCGTAACCTCTACTATTTTTCATATTTGCGAGAAAGGAGAAATAGCGTAGCGGTTTGACTTTGCACTGCATCCATACACGGTAATAGCGAGTAGTTCGAAGAAATCCATTATATATCCAAGGGAGCTCGTGAAAAGCTGAGAAAGTAATAGCTTTGCACTTCTCGCTTATGCTCTTCCAATGTTTTAATAGAGAAGCGCGGTTAAATCCTGCAAGTAGAACCTATCGCGCTCTCTATTTATTACAGCGGCCATTCTTCTCGAAAGCGCATCAACGCAAAACTCCTCCTCTCTCTCTCTCTCTCTCTCTCTCTCTCTCTCTCTCTCTCTAGGATCGGGAAGGTCTGCACGTGAAAAGAGAGAGAAAGCAGAGGAATGAGCGAGAAATGTAGCAGTCCATAGCGGTATTTCCCGTGGCTAAGCTTCTCGAGTTCGAGTCACCATTTTTAAGCGTTTGAGTTCATTATAATTGAATTTGCGATCTTCCGTGGAATCAGCTTTTTGGCAACGTAGGGGAAAGAATGAAACGAAAGAAGAAATAAAAGAAGAGCTTAAAGGACCCTTCCTTAGCTTTACGCGTAGAAGCGAGCGAGCGAGAGAGAGAGAGGGAGAGAGAGGGAGAGAGAGGGAGAGAGAGAGCGTTGCGTGCACGTATGTGTAGGGCAGAAACCGATGGGAGAAATCCGGCTTCGCGGTAGGTTGAACGTTCTTCGATAATTGGTTTCGTTTCAACAAATATAAGACGGGCTAGACGAGAGGACTATATCGTCGAAGAAAAAAGGCTGCGACGACTCGAGGCTGCAGGAGAGCATTTCGTAAAAGCTGAATGTATCAAGTGCACCATTTTCTTTTTCCTTCCGGCCGATGGCTTATCGCGTCTCCGCTTCTCTACACCATACGTACACACATAGAGAAATAAAAGCCCGTTGGCCTAATTTGCCGGCATCTTATACCAAGTGGGATATTTCGAATTGTTGGATAGCATGCTTTTCGCAAAATGTCCAATAACTTCAACGAATACGACGCGCACGTGCGTCGTTTGCCAAATGAAAGATTCGTCTGAAAATAAATGCAACGCGCGACTACATTTTCGTTGAAAATATAAGGAAACTCTTTTCGCAAATTTGCACCCCGACGCTTAAGACGATGCAACGCTGCGTTTCAAACGAGGGTGATTGCGTTCTGCGTACAATGCAGCTTAATACCAGCATTTACGTTCACTACCTACTCAATACACGCGTTTGCAAGAGCTCGAAAAGTCTTGAAAAGTCTGTATTCTTTTAAGTGCTTTCTCTGTTACACAGGCATTTAAATTAGCAGATATTCTGATAATTCATTCTCTCATCGATATTTCTGCTTGCTTGTACGCGTACAGATGAAGAAAGTAACGTAAAGCACAAAATTCATCTCATTTTCCCATTACGTTTATTCGTTCGTTTACACGAACTCGCCTAGACCTTAACGACAAAATATGAGATGAAAAAAAGTTATCTTAAATAACTTGATGACGTCTTAAAGCGAGCTTTTCAATGGGTGCATTGCTATAAACGAATGGAGATTGTAAAATCGGATGGAGAAATCTGAGCTTGGATACTAAATATACCACCTGTTCCTGAAAATATAACGGAGAATCGCAAGCTACGAAGTCGGTCTTTGAGCCTCATCCAAAATACCGCAAAAGGAATTGCAATTTAGTCGTGGCATCCGCAGCAACGCAATTAGCGGCTAAGATAAACGTTTTACGGCATCGTCAAAAACTTGACGCGCTTTCATCCCTCTCTTCTAACGTCATTTGCGCGCCATACATACGGTATAACCACGGATAAATTCAAGTCGGGAAAATTTAATCGGGGCCGGAATTTCGTGCAATATTCAGACATAATAACAGGGAACGAACGCATCGTGCTGTTCGTTTATGGGACCCCCCCCCTCTCTCGCTCTCTCTCTCTCTCTCTCTCTCACTCACTCTCTCACACTATCTAACATCAAGTTGTAATTACGCGTTAAAATGCTGGGACCTCTGAGAGACTCTGCTAGCAAACAAGTTATTAATTAATAATTATGCTTAATCGACATCCACGAAGAGGAAGATAGTCAAACGGATATCGTACGTTGCACACGCATACGGTGCTTCTGCTCTCCCTCAAGATCCAGCCATTTTAGTGACCATACCTTAGAGAATTGATTTTCCGCTTGTGTGCGAATCCTGAGACTCTGTGTCGCAGCCACGAATCGCGTTATTGCTACCGATACGAGGGCAAACCTCCGTACACTCCTCTGCGCCGTCATCGCTCTCTCTCTCTCTCTCTCTCTCTCGCGCTCTCTCTCTCTCTCTCTCTCTCTATCGCATCCATATCCATTGGAGGAGCGCTTCGCGCAGTGCACTTTGAATCGCGATTATAGAATCTGTCGGAATGCAGTTTGCTGCGCACAATGCGGGGATAATTATTATTGACCTATTTACGTATATTAGAAGTGCGCGAGGAAAGAAGCGCCATTTTGAACGTCAACTTTGTTCTTAGACTTAAGCTTCAGGTTTAAAAAGTGCGGCGAATGAACGATGTTCAAACAACTTGAAAGTCAGAAGAAAATCCTGCATTTAAAAGAGAGTACAATTTTACATATCGTAATTGGAAAATAATTTATTTGTAATTTCACTTTATAAAAAAATACGAAGTTTGATTAAGTAACGTATTATAATATTTTCCAGACTTTGAGAAATATTTAAACTGAGAACGGAACTTTATTTAATTTGCTAACAAATTAAAAAGTAATTTAACTGAACTTTCGATACATAATTGCATTAAATGCAAAGAGTGTGTGTGTGTGTGTGTGAGTGTGTGTGTGTGTGTGTGTGTGTGTGTGTGTGTGTGTGTGTGTGTAAAAATATAAAGGTAATAAACGAGTTTAGTCAAATATTTAATACAATACTTTTATTATTGTAATTTCTCGGAAATTAGAAACATATTTTTCTTCTTGAAGCGAAAATGGAAAAGTCGAGTGGAAAATTTCAACATACATTTTATAATACATAGTTTATAAATCAGCTTTTAACACTAAAGTCATTTTTTCATTATCAAAACTTTTACGTTAACAAGATTCAAGATTTGCAACGTAAATCGTTGTGTTATTTATTCGTCACCTATCAATTTATTTCTACACGATGTATTATAAATGAGATTGTCTAGTTGCGGAAGTTCTTTTTTCATTTGACTTTTTAATCGTATAATATTGCACGTGTCG
Organism: Wiebesia pumilae; assembly: GCA_018907045.1. Taxonomy (NCBI): domain Eukaryota; kingdom Metazoa; phylum Arthropoda; class Insecta; order Hymenoptera; family Agaonidae; genus Wiebesia; species Wiebesia pumilae. The sequence goes on from JACCHZ010000139.1 coordinate 585,313, forward strand.
ATAAAAGACTTTGACTTTCTTTAGCATGCAAATTATGAGAAAATTATTAAGGATACCAGTCTAAAACAACGATATAATAAAAATGAATAACCATTGCGTTTGATTATATTTTTAAATAAAAATTTTATTTATCGAGCGACCGCGTTAATTCCTGATTCTAAAAACATCAGATAGAGCTAATGATCCAACTTTAAATTGCATTTAAAAAATGCCACACACGCTATCGCATCGTCGCAACGATGCATCAGTCTTCCAAATTACTTTTCTCCGACGATAAAAGCCTTGCCTTTCATGCATACTCGCACCACGATGCGTAATCGATGCGCCCTTATGCATAAAGCCGCATAAGCAAATCCCTTCTTTAGTTTCGATGAGCTGACCGATTGCGGGTAGATAAGTTGCGCGCGATAATTCGAAAATAATGACTTAATGGCGTAGACACGGAAGCACGTTTAATCGCGCGATATCAACCTCGGATCGAGGTGCTCCCGTATGATGAATGGCTTGCCCGATATGTTACACCATACCGTCTGTCACTTCATCGATAAAGCGCCGCACGACGCGCTAAACGGAAAAGCGCTTCGCGGGACGACGCTCGACGTCGAACGAGCCACTTCCGGCAGACGAACCTGCCAAGGGGGATGCCGAGAGAGAGAGGGGGAGAGAGAGAGAGAGAGAGAGAGAGAGAGAGAGAAGGTGCTGGATGAAGCATTGCGAGTGCACCCAATGCACCACGTGCTCGCGAACATCGCTGTTACTTTTAAATGACTGCGTACATCTATTTCCGTTTCATATATCAATTTACGTGTCTAAACAAAATTCTCGTTTCCTCCGTATTTTTTGCACAATTGACGCTGACCCTGTCCTTTTCCAGCTAACGTTAAGCCCAATTAACCAGATAGTGTATCCTACAAATTATAACTTTATATTTAGATATATCTACTATATCCAAATAGGATGTACCCAAAAATATTGATAATTCGATATTGCAGAGCATAAAAGCATTAGTGTATAGGTAGTACATAATGAATGTGTTATTTTATTAGAAAATACATCGTTAATACAAGGGCTAGTGATTAAGCGTATTATTAGAAACCTGTTAATATTAATAGTAGAATACAAATGCATTTCAATCTACCGACAAAAACATTGCATCACGCAAATGAAACCCTGCTAGCAACCAAGCTTATTAAATTGTAAAGACTGAAATGTGCATTCGTATATAAGCAAAGAATCACGCACTCACGCGAACGTTAACACACGCGCGCGTAAAACCAAGCCTCGTTCGGAAAATATGCAGCGTAATTCGACAGCTTGGTGAGCTACTGAAATATCCGAGTAGTCTACGCTTACGTGCGCGCTTACCTATACACAGACTCGTATACTTGGCTGGAAGGCTCGCCACGATCCGTTCACGATTGCGCCCTATTTATAATATTAATGCTCTGGATAACTGAGGCTCATTTCCGCACGTGCATACGCACCGCCTATGGCTCGCCGCAAAGCATTAGCGCAAATACGATGGATACGCAAATACAAAATCGAGCTGCGAGGGGAGGGTTATGATCGCAATGGCGGTTTTGCGGACTCTAGTACGGAGTCTAGTATATAAGCGGAATCAAAATAGTTGCGAGTACTTACGGCAATATCCTCTCTTCCCGGAATCGTCGTTCGTTTATCCGCGATGCATCGTCCCACTTTGTCGCCCTTCCTCTCGCTCTCGCTCTCTCTCTCTATCTCTTTTCTCCTGGACCGACGTGGACGGTCTGCTCGTCTGGTCGCTCACAAAAGTGGTTCACGTGCTTTCTTCTCTTCCCCTTTATGAAGAAAGATTAGTTCGTTAGCGTCGTTGCCTGCATCGTTGCTTGGATTTTTTCGTGCTTTTCTCGAAGGTACTTCAAATATATAATAAATAAGTTTCTTGACTAATACAAGTTGGTGAACAATTTACGTCCTTGGACAAAGATATTGATATTCTCTATGAAATAGTTTGCCAGCCAATTTACTTATAGCACAAACGGGTAATGTATTAATTTCTTATAATTGAACTGGAAAAACTAATGTCCAATATTAATAACGGTTGTATGGAATAATAACACATTAAGTATGCAGAACTTCGTCAACCAATATTTCGGATTATCAGAATAGCGTGATCCCATAAGAGTTTAATATATCTTTTATATCGCATATGCGATGAAATTGATGAAAAAATTATTAGATAATTTTAAAGATTTTATCGATAACGTGCAACATCGTTGACCTTTAAAATAAGTTTAACTTATTACATCGATTCTTAATATTAAATTCTTAATATTTAATATTTAATATTTTAATAATTTTAATCATTTTAATAATTTTAATAATTTAACATTTAATATTTAATATTCGTAATATTTAACGAGTAATCAGAATTGAAAGTTCTCAAATGTGATTGCATTCACGGATAAATAGAATCATAAATTACCGGAATTTCTATTTTTCATTCTACCTTATTACTTTACGTGCGCTTATGTGCTTCATAGATCACTGTTATAACTTCTTGGTATATTTTAAGCTTACGACTTAATAAAGTATCCTCTCTGCGTATTAGATTTACCCGAGAATATAAAAAAAAAAACGCGTTCATTATAATCAATTGGAAAGAAATATAGGCGTTATGAGTTTGCACTAGCAACTGGATTCCTCTGAAAAATCAGCATAAATTTTACCACCATTTTCCTTAGGTAATGCAGTCTCAATATGATATCGAAAGTAAATGTCTGATGGAAAATGTGGATAAAGGAAAAGAGCACTCGCATTCAATTAATCGTATGGAATAATTAGAGAACTTTAAGATACGTTTAGGCCACGTCATATTGTGCTTAATCGGCATAATAAAGCAATTAGAAAAGTAACACACCGAAGAGTTCAAAATAAATATCAATTTGATAAGCAAATGCGTCGAAATTACTCTGCTTTCTCAAGATAAGTTAAACAATATAATTTGGAAATCGACTTTTTAACCAGAAAAATAATATAAGTGATCATAAAACTTACTTTTATTTATTACCTACATATATAAGAAGAAGGAGAATGGTCAAGTATTATTAAATAAATTTCTCTGTAAAATATCGTGTAATTCGTGGACAATTTAAAGGTACAAATTGGAAAAAATTAATTTTTATACAACCCATTTCAAAAAGTTGGGAATATAAACTGTTTAATTATTAAACGCAGTTTTTTAAGGACTAAAATACATATAAGGCAATCTAGAAATTATAAAATGAAACCATGCACGATTCGATAAATCAGGTTTTAAATTCATGCATTATATAGATAAGTAACTGAAAAAGTTAAGTGCACCTCCTGTGCAACGTGGTGTACTAGAGTATTGTCGAAAATTCTGACTCTTTCTTTCACAGTAATTGTCTCGATATTGCGTGAGAAATTGATATTAATTTCTCAGAACGAGTACTTTGTATTCTTACTACGTATACATTATCTTTAAAGAATGATAAATACTGCTTGACGATTCGATTAATTAATACATAAAAAGGTGTAAAAGAAAAGTAGTTGTTTTGATAAATCTGATCGTGTACATAATGTTCTCAATTGGATAAAGAGAATTTCTGACTTGTTTCGACACTGGAAATTATCATCATTTCTACATTTCTTTACGATTCTGTTTCTTACTTTTTATCACTGCTGGTTAGCTTTTCACATGCGAAAATGGGCGATAGTTTCGCGGTTCGCCTCGATGGCAAAATGGGTTATGCGCGACAGACTATCGACACAGCACCAAACTTTCTGGGCAAGATTAAAGACGAAATCCAGTCCGTCTAAGTGCCGTACTTCTCGAGCTATATTCTTGCTTCCCATCTTGTAAAAAATCAATGAAACGAAGAGAGAGAGAGAGAGAGAGAGAGAGAGAGAGAGAGAGAGAGCAAAAGAAAGCGAGAACGAGCAAGAGCAAGGGAGAGAAAAAAAACGAGAAAGTGAAAAAGATTGTGCATCTTTGCAGGATTTGAATGGTTAGTCACGAATACTAAAGTTAGATACTTCCGCACAGTTTGTCCTTTTTGCGAAAATGACAACGAAGTTTCAATTTAAATTGAAAAAGGTTGAAAAATTTGTGGTTATGACGAAACTTCCATTTCGGACTTTCTCTTTGATGTTAGATAGTTGGAACCTCATTCGAAAAATCTTATTGAGGAAACCAAGTAATTACTACAATGCCACTTTTTACTAAATGTGCGAGTTCATAGAGCCTTTCGATAATACTATCTCTAGAGACGCACGCATTAAAACAAAATTGTGATTTCTCCACGATGGCAATATTGTTTGGTACGTCTTTCACGAAAATGCATATTAGCTAAATTGTACGAGCTATTATAATGGGATAAATAGTAGGATAAATAATGCAGCAAAATATAAGACGAAATATTCATTTGTGATTATCAGAAATATTTTGTTTTGGTAATTATACACGAACCTCCCTGTATTTATCATTAAAAGATTATTAAAAAGTTGATGTACAGTAAAAGTTGATATTACGTAAGTTATAAGCACATTGTACATAATAAAAGCTAAGAACTTTAGCGTACTTAATGTTAACTTCATTATTTTTTATAAAAGAATTTAGTCCTTATCGATTTAAACAGTGCAGCATTAATGATTGTTCTATTTAATTTCGAATATGTTATAAGTAATTAATCGAATATTACAAACATAATAAAATTTCCAATTTTTAAGAATATTTCTCAAGTTTCGCTTGAATTCCAATCGCACATTTAAATTTCGTAATATTGAACTAAATTAAATATTACATATTTGTATCGGTAATTGTGATATTCATTTGACTCGGTATATATAATGTAATTATAAAGATCGATCGATCATTAAAAAATTCTCTCCTGAATAAATTCATTTATCAATTGTGAATCGTTTTAAAGGCGATTTAAATTTATCGTACACATTAATAATTTACAAAATTTTAATATTAAAATAATCGTTAAAATAATTTCTAAACTGTTCGTTAACTAATTTATATTGCAATAAAACAAAGTAGATTTCTGCTATTATGATATTAAAAATTGACTGCTGCAATTGCACATTTGATGTAGAAACTAAGAGTATCACGGCTAGAAGTATGTTTACCTGGTAGAGAAGATGTTAAATCGTAATTTCAGGAAACTGTATTTACAAATGCATAAGAGTCTGTGAACAACAGAAATTAAATTATCATATACGTGAAACGCTCCATTTTGAGATTCTTTCAATTTTAATAACGAGTAGGATTTACGCAGTTTATTCGATGCTGTATATACAATAGGTGCACGTTTCATCAGCTGCTATTTACGAGTCTGACTTAACCCAAAATACGGAGGCCTGTGCATTTTCAATATCCTTTTCTACGCAGACGGCTTGCATTATAAAATAAAGTTTCAAACTACCACAACAGTTCGATCATAGCATTTTATAATATCACGATTTTTACCAAGTAATTAAGTTTACTTATGAATTTTCTTCGTCCAAGTACCGTTTCTCTGGCATTTCGTTCGCGGGAACGAAACGTTTTTTTTCGTCTCCAACTCTACGCGGCATGTGTCACACATCATTTAAACGGCAGATTTTCTTCGCATCGATCAAATGTATCGACAAAACTCAATCGCCGTCCCACATCCAGAAGCAATTCAGCCAAATTTGATTCCACGGGAATTTACATCGTTTGGCCCCTTCGGGAACGAAGCTCTTAAAGCTAAGGACGCTACTGCCGAACTTCCAAACGCGAGCTCGCACACCTTATTCATCCAAGTGCTTCATTAGGGTCTTAACTCGTTGCCTGGATATCGATTCTTCGAGTCCTTCCTTCGAGTATTACATTATTAGCCGAGGCCAGAAGTGCCGAGGGTTGAATTACAACGCGCGCTCCACCTTCAGCCGCCGTGTCACTTCCGCTTCTGAGCATCCGCATCTAGAGCGGTACTTTATTGCTTTTCATATTGCCGCACTACAGCACTACCCCTAAAGCAAGAAAAGAGAGTCTTCGTGCAATTGCCCTTGGCAGAAGAAACGGCTCTCGTGGCTATTGCTTGTAATAAAAGTAACGGTCCAAAAATTTGCTACTACGTGGCTTTTCGGACAAGTTGTATTTCTTGGTTTTACGCTCGTTACGAGCTCGTTGCTACATTTCTCCATGTAAATTCGCTTTAATGAATTTGTTTATTGCCCGGCAACGAAAAAGCTTTCTTCGTCATTATTAAGACGGTGCTTTCCCTTGCTTGTGTATTCCTTTGTTACTTCTGCACATTCGCGTCTGCGTTTGCTATGTACTTAATTTAAACAGGGATATACTTAAAAGACCATCATTCTTCAAGGTTACAATGAACTCGTTCAATGATTCGTGAAAGTTCCTACGAATTGCATCGAACTGACAAAACGTATCGAATGTGCGTCAACTTAATTCACGGTATTATCACTATGTCGCGCCGCAGTCTCGTATTACTTATTATTCCACGTGTAATAAAAGTGTTTTCATTTCGTCTTATACGTGAATTGAATCCGCTCTTATTGATCGGCGTCGAATCAACCAACTTACAATGGAAACGGTGGAACTGTGGTGTAGATAATAATACTAAACTCGTGATACATTGAAAAAATTGGATAAGAAATGATTTTCTAATTTATAGCGAAACGCACAATTTAACAAAGCAGCTCGTTTGGTAATTGGCATGGAATTGCGTCCTCGCGATACACGCGTATCAGGAAATCCCAGGATGCAGTTTGGTTTATCCCTGGATTTTAGACGCGCGTGCAATGGCAAGTCCACAATATGTCCTCGGTGTGTCTCGATTACAACCCAGGGCTTCTGGCCAACTCAGACTTTGCGGAAATGATATCCGGTTAGGATTTGTACTCCTGTTCCGTTGTCCGCTGTCCGTTGGTCTCTCGAGTGAGATTTTTCATGCACAAATAAGCGCATCGAAAAGGGCTGTGCACCAACTTCACTCCCTAGCCTTCTCTTCAGTTGAGGAATACTCATTTTTGAGCTTCAAAATACGTTAAGCTTGAAAGCCACCGCATAAGGCACTCACTTCTCATGTTGTAAAATAAAGAAAGGCTTTTCTCTCGAATTTCGCTTACGAGAGTTGCCAAAAGTCTGTTTCCGCGGGATCTTTATCCGGGGCGCACCTCTTCCGCAACGGCCATGAGTGACGACTTTCACGCATTCGCGAGAAGTGCGATAATCGCAACGATAAATGTTCAGCTACATTCTATGCGTATTGCGTATGAATGAAATAATTTAAGGAAATATATCGTGCAATTATAGAGGGACAATTACAAGTTTCGCGAGGAAAACCCACGTTACCTAGACGTTTCAACGAATGCAAGTCACTGTATAAATTGGTAAAGGATTCGTGTACACAAAAGCTCCACTTTCGAAGTGGAAAAAGGAACGTAAATCGAACGAATGGCCGGAAATTCAGTTTACGCGACCTCCTCAGAGTAAAAAATATCGGCGAGATAAATACGAAAATTAATAGCAATGGCTTGAGGCCTGAGCTACGTACACGCAAATACACGAGTCACGTTCACTTTGTACACCGAATGTTTTGCTTTAGATGTGATACGTGTTATATGTGCCGAGTAAAGGCAACCTATAACTGCGCGAATACATCGAAAAATACAAAGCCATCCGGACGAAGAAGAAAAGAAAAGTGGCGAACGACAACCCGGTCAACATTCGAGGTCGAGCAAACGCAACCGTAGTTAACGCCTTGGGACAATAATCTATATAGGGTCATAACTAACGAATCTTCTACGTTTGCCCCATTTCCGCCCTCTCTTTTCATTTTCTATCCCTTTCTCCGTTTCTCGCTTCCTCGGCTCTTTTTTACTCTCTCCGTCTTTCCGTCTCCCCGTCTTTATTTATTATCTCGTATATACGTATGTATGCCCAAGAGAAAGTTATTGGCCTACGTAGTCCAACCCTCGCCATATTTTCTCTATCCATTCTTCATTCTTTTTTCCCTCTTTGCATCTCTATTCCTCCTTCTCTTTGTCAGCGATGGTTGTTCTACTCGCTAAAACTATTCGTCTGGCTGATCTCGCGGAGGCACTGCGACTCAGCCAAACGAAATTGAATCAAGCCGTGCGAGCCGAATCAGTCGAATCGTTCATAATTTCATAAATAAATAATGTGGCAAAATAGCGACTTAAACAAACGATGAAATCCATTGAGGGAGACAGGGATGGCAAATAAAAGCCGCTCGGAGCTTGTAAAAAGGGCTGCATCTCAATGCATTGCATGTTCAAGAATATAAAAGTTCTTTAAGGCTGAAGTAAGAGCTGAAGCATGAAAAGTGAACGAAAAAATTTTGAATGAATCGCATTGAGAAAAATTATTGGTTAGCGAAAGCTGTATTTTCCATTCATTCTTACCATCCAGTTCGAGATACTGCAACAGCTAACGCATATTAATCAAATGAAATAAATCTCATTATTCAATAAAATGCACCTAATTTTTATTCAATACCGAGGAATTCGTATCATTTCATGAAATCAGGATATTCTTCGTACGTAAAATTCTTTTACGTACCATTATTAACAATCTTCACATCCTTTGAATTCAACGTATCCTGAAAAAAGCATTCGAACAAGAAATAAAAAATTTCTTAATCTCTTTCGTAATTTATTATACTCGTATAAATTTTTTTATACATTGACATAATGTATTTATTAATTTCGAATTCAGATATGAATAAGTAATTACTGATAAAATCATTTGATAAAAGCGTTGAAAAATAAAATCACGATACGTAATAAAACAATATCTATTTAATGTGTTTCATTTGAGGTACTCAGTTTATATTTTATATGTCTTTTCTTTTATATCCGTAGTTTATATTTAGAAATCTTTTTATATTTTAAATAAGAGAAGTAACATTATTATTATTATATCACGATTTACTAAACATTCTTTAATAGTAACATTTAGTTTAAAAGATGAAACAAAAAATAAATCATTGATTGCGAGAATTTTTTTTTTTTTTTTTTTTTTTTTTTTTTTTTTTGACAAAATTTATCATTAACAAAAATTTATTACGAATGCGTAAAACCTTCTTAAGCTAGAGCCAATTTTATAATTTATTTTATATATTCGTGGTGAATTGTATTCGTTTCGGTAACTTCATTTTATACCTAAACTAAACTCAAAGGGAAAGAATTCAATACCGCAATGCGAAATTTACTTTAAGACGAAAAAAAAAAGAAAGAAGAAACGTGGTTGCAGTCATGCAGATCAATGACTAGAGCGCTTAAATAAATTCTGTTCCTCCATTTTCTACTTATTTTCATTTTTAATTATTCAATAATGAAAAAAAAAACTCAGCACTCCGACATTAAATTCTAATGGAAAACAGATTTCTCTTTCGGATTTAGAAGTACTTCAAATCTACATTTGTCATATTCAATATACACAAGTGTAGTGACATCGATTATTCGGCTGAATGTATTTATAAGTATACGAGCATACATATACAAAAATACAAAAATACAATAAACAAAATTTAGCTTATTTACACATAATTGAAGTTTACCAACAGGCATTAGAAATTTCAATAAACATTAAAATAATTAATACACGTATAACATACGATTATCAGTAATATTATTATGAAACGGACGAGTACATAAAATTACGAATCTAAATAATTTAATGACTCACATTATGTAGATAAGCTTGCGTAGAGTTGTTTTAATCATTTCCATTCAATTCTAAAAGCAGAATAAGATTAGAAAGTAAGAACATCAAGCGAATTAAAAGACTGTAAGTATTAATAAATTGAAAAGCATTTAATTTTACTGTACAGCGTAAATTAATATTAAAAAAACTGAGATAATCATTAAATCAATGTAAATTGTATCAAGATGCTTATTCGACTACATTTTAATAATAACAAAATATAAAAAAGTATTTAGTCTTGGTTCAAAGTTTAATGAGCTTTCTAATTTTAATAAATATACCCCCTTTTGGATTTTATAATAAAACATTGTTCTTATTATTGTCCAATATATTCTGCGTCGTAAACGAGACTCTAAATTATGTACAAATTCTAACTTACAATGTGGTCGTCAACCTGCTGAGTTATCAATTATCAACAGATTATTCCAAGTGGTATGTTTTAATGTACGGTTCCCAACAGATTTCATGAACGTTGTTTTTCCATCGACGTAAATATTCTTTACTATCGGAAATGGCAATTGTAATATTACAACATTAAATTTAAGTAAGGTACTGCATTCGCATAGTGCAAACCCCTTTAAACCCACATTGCTTATAAAATCCAGGTATACCCATTGCAAAAATTGCTTTGAAAAGCACGTCTCATGTAATTCAATGAAAAAGGCTGAAATTCAGTATTATTGCATTATGGGTGGTAAAAACTTCCGATTTTTCATAAATGATGTTGAAGAGAGAAAATATTAAGATGAATAATTGGATAGTGAAAGTTAGATAGTGAAAAGAAATTTTTTCATCGTAAGCTATATAACTGACATTTATTAAGAACAAACCTTGCCAATTCTTAAGATCAAAGTGTACGTAATGTATATCGCATAAATCCCTGTACAAACGCGTCGGTTAATTAGTTGAATTAAAAAGGATGTATTTATACGAGAGTGAGTCATATGAATCACTAAAATGAACCAAAGACAACATGGATATTGGCACGAACAATATGCCTTGGTCTCGCAAAAAGGCCTCACAAAAAGAACACGTAACTATGACATTCGATGAGGATAATTTGGTTTACCCTTAAGGACTGTCGGAATTTGCATTTTAAGGAAAAATGTCGTAGTAACGCTGAGCAAACAGAGAACAAAAGTCGACATGCACCGCCCAGCTGAATTTCTTACGGCGTGGGAGAAGGCAAAGGCTGAGGTTAGAGCGACAGACGAAGCGGATCGAGGCGTCCCATGGGAATTTCCGTTTGGCCAACTTTAAGAAATCAAGTGCCTCTTTCATAAGCGGAACACGCAAGCTCGCTCTCGCTCTCTCTCTCTCTCTCTCTCTCTCTCTCTCGCTCTCTCGCCCAGCTCTCTTATACGTAATCCTAAAGTTACTCGTTTTCGCAGTACGCGCACGTCAACGAATATGTTGAAAATCTCTCTCTTTTCGTCCTTTTCTTTTATTCGTTCTTTTATTCGCTTTCTCTGCTTGGTATCCTTTAGAATCTAAACGTTATTTTGGCTTCGGTTCGGAATACCAATCGTCGGTTCGTCGTCGATTTGCTGGCAAATACCGGAAAGGGCTTGGGCGGTTAGCCGGTTGGTTAGTCAAATCCGGAAGTCACTTGAGCTTGGCCTCCTCTCACCTTCCACTTCCGCTGTTCTATCACAGCTCGGAGTGACGTATGAGGATTTTTCCTATTCTTCAACTACTTTTCATTCTTTGGATGAAATTATACCGTTCGTTCAAACGTGAACCACGTGGATGCTAAATGAAATGAGAAATGTACTCGAGATACGCGGCTCGTTACGAATGCATATCGGTTTAAAACCCTTTGATATTCTACATTACTGACGTAATTAAAGTTCAAATCATTGGGCATTTAAATTTTTATGTACTGTTCCAGCATTCGCACGATATGCGGCAAATGTAGAAGATTATAACGAACAGCGGTGGATTTTTCGATTGCCGGGCTTTCATGAAATCGCCAGTAAGAAAATACGTCAAAGTGAAATAAGGTAAATAATCCAATCCAGTGCCTGCATTATTCCGTGATTACGGACTTGCAAACGGAGTATACAGAGCTGCAATAATATTACAATAGCACGTGGAGTAATTAAGAATGTATATCACGGTCTGACCGTAGGCAGACGTTTAACAATGCGACAAGTTTAACATGCGATGCAAAAGCTCCCGCGCAATTTTACGAAAATCGAGTCGCGAGCGTATTATGCCTCTAGAAAAGTATACATTCGGTCATAATTGAGAGACGGAGAAGAACCTCGGGAACAAATTGGAAAATGTCCGGCCGTCGGCTGCGAAAGCGCGTGCACAGGACGACGGACCGGATGTTAAGCCGTTAAATTAATTCGGTACTCTCTACGATTTGATGTACATCGACTGGTCACAGGGAGGAGAGAAGCCCGTTGACATCCGCATTGGACGGCAATTAAAAGTAAAAATATGATTGGCTCATTGGCGATCTCGATTAATTAAATTACAATGTCCAGTCCATCGTTTCAATTTTATAGGCTCGTTTCAAAGGTAAAGGGGATTCCCGTCGGCCGCATACCCAACTTCGATTAAAGGAATTTCTGATATTATTTTTCACGAATAAAAGTAATTATACATTTATTTGAAAATGTGACTTCGTTCACCTGTTAAATTTCGTTATAATCGAAAAACAATGGGGTTTAGAGTAAAATTCCTTTATCCACTACCCTCGAGTAATGATTTCAATGAAGGGCAAAAACGCTGGAGCTCGCGTACAAGTGCGTCTTTCGACTGTACAACGCGTATTGTTGCCAAGCATTTGATTAGAGTTAAAATATTTTACAAAAATATTTACATTCTCGAAATACCGTTTTCAATATCCACTAATCGGTGCGTAAGTATCGTTTGAATTTTTATCATTTACAGGATTCTTCAAACGCCAGTATTTTACCCGTAATTTTCTTTTATTAACGTGCCTAATTTATTAGGAGCACATTTTGTTGATCTGCAGTAAAGGCCGGATAATGAGCGATTTCACAAACATGAAAATCGGATACAACGAAAGCTTCTCCCCGCGAATCTGCAACCGCATTATTCCATAAACTATCCGAATATTCGGATAGTCGGTCTTCGAAGCTCTACAAACTTCATTGTGCCACATACCTATCCCGGGAATGTTATTTTATGCTTCTGAATTATCCTCCGAAATCCCTTCGGACGATGTAGAACGGACGCGCGGTCGCGCGCACGCGATGCCGCCTCCTAAAATGGTAACGAGTCGAGATTAAGGTCTTCGAGTGTTGCGAAACGTTTTGTAAATTGAAGCCGAACGCCTTTCGTAGATCTCGAGCGCTTAACGCGTAGGCACACGTACGCGGCGAGGTAGTTTCGCATTTTGACAACTGGCAGTTACGTCCTTGATGCACGCGCTGGCGTGATATGTCGACATTAATTTACCCGCCCCCCCCCCCCAACCCCCAACCCCCAACCCCCAACCGCCCACCGCCGCCGCCCCTTCAGCCACTTTTCCGCCGTGTCACTCTGTCTCTCGGCGTCTCCCTTGGTATCTCCCTCTCCTCGAGCCGTCTCTCTTATAAACTGCACCGATCATTTCCACATTCCTTTCCGCGACTTCTCCCATGAGTGGATTCGCGTATTATTACGAGTTCGAGAAATCGATAGCAATAAGAACGGTTGTTATGGAAAGGTGGCATAGGCCACCATTAATATAAAAGCACACCGTTAAGAATACAAATAAATTTAATTATCCGTGACCATTGTTGCAAATTTAACGAGGCCATAAGTGCAGAGCGCCGCTATTAATTATATCACTGGCTGATCTCAGACGGCATTCGTTCTAATTACAATTTCGCTTTATTCACTTGCACTTGTAAAAAAAAGTGTCGAGTAATGTCTTCTCGATTGTACTATTGCTATTGAATCACGTCTAATTATTCCGACGTATCTTTATTCTTAAAGCTGAAGAATATTCCATAGAAATTCCAATGACTTTATCCTGCGACTTTTCGCATTTTAAGGGGACATAAAATAATAAGAATGTGTTTTTTAACTTTTGGGCATCGCGCGTATAAAAAAATTCGAGTGCAAAGTTGCTGGAGAGAGTAACTTTTGCAACTCGTCTGTCAATTTTTAATGTTTGGGCATCTTATTTGAAAATTTATATTCCTAATTCTTAAAATCTATAGTCCTACATCATGGACTCCTGTAAGTTTACACCCGCTCAGGGCTATTAGGATTTTCAGATTTTTATACATTAAGGTAGAATTGGCCTGACATAAATAATGGTTTATACGTAGAAACGAACGCGCCAGTCGATATTGGATTTCAGTTGAAGACGAATCCGCGTAAGAAATGCGCGAAAACAATTCGAAGAACACGAAAATCCTCGGAAGCCGCCGAAGGTCTGCAACGGAGTGCAAAAGAGACTACGTGCGCTCGTGTATCCAAAGAATAGTTGGCGCATGCGATCGGGAGTTTGAAGAAAAGTGTTGGTTGGGGCGCGAGTTCCTTTAAAGGGACTGGGAACGTCGGTTGATGGTTCAAGGTTTGCCACGATCAGACGAGATTCCACTCGACTCGGATTTCTTAGATTTTAAGGCGACCCGTCATTCCGAATGAAATTGCAGTCATTCGCTTCTCTTACTATCCTTATCGGTAAATCGCAAGAAAATCTGTAATTCGCCTTGCAGAGGGTTGTTATTGCATACGAGTATGGCGCTCACGAGTACGGCTCGGTTGCTCATCGATAAATGAATAATTAAGTCGAATCGTGGTTTCAATGAGACGAATCCCCTTTTCATTAACTGTCATTCGGTTTACACACTCCTGATATCATCTGCATATTAAATACTGAGTATTAGCTTTGCTTAAAATGCACACGAGTTTGGAGTGCAATTTTTTATGAAAAAACTCTGAATTCGAGCAACTTTTTCACTGTAACTTTAATAACGCGTTTAAAATACGTT